>JAGIQG010000004.1:90312497-90797497 GCA_024679065.1 Sphyrna mokarran
AGATGCAGGAAGGCTGTCCATCTATTAGGATATGCATGCCATCTTAACTGTGTACTCATACACTCTCAATCTGCCAGCTGAAGCTGGAGACAGGTGGTAAGTGCCCACCAAGTGTTTGGTTTATATTTTAAAGGTCCTTTGCGGGTTAAGTGCAGTCAGGGTTCTTCCTCGATTGTGTTAGTTACCCATTTCCCCTTTTTTTATTTACTGGATTATTTCCCTGGGTCTCCATCAGCAACCGATTCCCCTATCTCCACCAACCCCTTTCACCCCGTAACATGGGCTTCCACTCCCACCCACTGACCTTAACTTAACCCTCACCAGTTTTGGACAGAAGTCAGTATCAGAACATTCAAATGAAGCCTGCCAGTTAAAACCTCTGGAACATCATGCTCTGGGGAACCAGATGGAGTGCTGACTGCTTCAGCCTCTGATTTCCACATCGAGTTAAAATTAGAGTTTGACAGCCTAATAGGTTACTATCAAATTATAGCTTGTCATACAGGTAGCAATACATTCTAACATTAAACACTTCAATTCACTCCTAGTTTGTGCACGTCGAGTTATTGTAAAGATTAATTTAAATCTGTTTATCATTCTTTAAATGATTTTTTCCAATATTAGTTCCTACCTTTTTCAATACCCCTCAGTCCTTGCAACTCCCAAAGTTGCCGCTATACTCTGCCACTAACGCACAAGCTGTGTTGAACACTGTTCTCTGCCGTCACTCCCTGTCCCACGCTCACTTGGCACTGTTACATTAGTTTCCGCCCCAATGCTCATCTGGCACTTATTAATCAACCTCTTGGTGCTCATGTGATACCTTGTTGCTCTAGCTACCTCTCCTTGATTTAATCAACATATTGGTAACTATTAAACTCCATTTTTAGTTTAATTTGTAAGTGCTTGAAAATTTGAACTATTATTGACATTGATAAAAGCACTACTTTTACTTAAGGATTGTTGCCCCAACCACTGAACTCAATATCCAACCCCCCATTGTTGGGTTACTGTGGCTATACTATTTGTTACTCATGGGATACAGTGCAGCAAAATTACTTTGGCAACATCTCTTTCAACTCAGACCTGTACCATCAGGAAGGGCAAAAGCAGTTGTGTTTTTGGACATCATCACCTCCAAGTTACCTTCCTTGTTGCTCAGCATACTGATTTCAACATGTACCACACTTACCTTCATCTGTACAAGCTCAATATCTTGGAATTCCCTCCCCAAGACTATTGTGGAAGTTAAAATGCTCAAATTTGAAAAATTCATGCCTTCTCTGCAACAGCTTGTGAGAATGCCAGCAGTTTCATACCTTCAAGGGAATCTGCATGCTTTCAGGATAATCTTCTTTTGCATAGGCCTCATAACATTCTGCTTTTTGACCTTTATTGGAGGGTGAGCAAGATCAAACTTTTCCATAACAAATACCAAAGGCAAAATATAGGGATATGCTATGCAAATGAAGGATTGTCAGAAGTCAATTTTTTATCGAATGAGAAAGGGCAAAAAGCCAAGATTTAATTTAAAAATATGTATGTTAATGAAGAATGTGAACAAAATGCTTGTTCCTGATTTGCTGTAATTGACCATAACTGCGAAGTTCAGAACCACTCTAGCATTTTGATGGACAAGGGGAGTTTTCCTTGTGCATGAGTAATTAAAGATCTTTCATTGGATACATGATGTCCAGCATTGTTTGTATTAAGAGTCAACTAAGTGCGCCTAAGGTTGCTGGTACCCAAGGATCTCTAAAGATCACCATAAGGACTTTAACAATTCAAGGTGAAAACTCATCACTGCCATGATTGGAGAGATAGGGCTGGACAATAGATGAAGTCTTGCGAGCTTTGGCAAAATCCTGAGGTAATTTTTGAAAACAAGGAAGATGAGATTGGCAGTGAAATGGGAAGCATCTCCTCAGGCTAGCACACAGTTTGTTTCTTCTACTGGGTGACCCTTCCAATGCATTACCAAGCATGGTAGCACAGTGGTTAACACTACTGGCTCATAACATCAGGGACTTGAGGTCAATTCTGGCCTGGGGTGACTGTCTATGTGGAGTTTTCACATTCTCCCATGACTATGTGTGTTTCCTGTGGATGCTCCAACTTGCTCCCAAAGATATCCAGGTTAGGTGGTAAATGCAAGGGATTATGAAGAGGGTCTGGGTAAGATGCTCTTCAGAGAGTCAGTGCAGACTCAATGGACTGAATGGTCTGCTTGTGCACTGAAGGAAGTGTATAACAATGTGAATAAATTGAGGTACAGTGCCCAGATTATATAATCATTAAATAGACTGATGACCGTGGAGAATCTTAATGGGTCAACCGCTGCATTTTGAATGGACTAACTTGATTTATATAGGATCTTTCACATCTGCAGGATTCCCCAAGTGACTTATTTTTAAAGCATTGTCACTTTTGTAACATGGGCAGACATCACAGGCAATTTTACACAGCAAAATCCAACAGAAAGCAATTAGTTAAATTACCACTTAATTTGTGTAAATATTACTTAAGACACTACGAAAAATGCTTCTACTTTTCTACAAGAAAATATCCAGTCTAGAGGGACCGATCATTTAAAAGAAGGGTATTTCTGACATTGCAGCATTAACTCAATATTTTACTAAAGTGACGGCCTCTGCTATAGAACTTGTAAGTTATCTTGTAAATCGAGTTTGTGTCTGTATATGACCTGTTTGTGAACACAAGTCCTCACTCACATGATGAAGGAACCTGAGATTCTGAAAGCTAGCACTGCCAAATAAACCTGCTGGACTTTAATCTGGTGTTGTGAGATGTCTTACTGTGCTTACCCTAGTCCAACGCCGGCATCTCCACATCGTAAGATTTGAATCCATGACCTTCGACTCAGGTGAGAGTGCTATCTCTGAAACGAGACTAACATTTCAAAATAATTAACAGGATTGCTTTTTCTTCATGTTACATGGGGTCATCATAATACAAACTAATCAGCCTTCATATCAACAACGAGTTATTTTTGGATTTGATGGGGTGCTTTCACCATTGGATGCTCTTGCTGTCTTGATAAGCCTGCCCTCATGTATTTATAACTCTTCAAAGACAAATAACTTTTAGAAGTTGTACTTTTATATGCACTTTGTGATAAAATTATATTGCTATTTTAGATTTTGCTGCTTTTCTTCTCATTATTTGATGTTCATTTTGAAAGTAGGAAATGACTGTGCACTGCAGCTTCAAAGATCTCCTTTGAGGTATGTTCTGACATGGTTGATCTAATTTGAAGAACGTAGTTATTGCCATGCAGACACTTGGTAGTACTGCCAATAGGAAGCAAAAGCTCCTCCCCAGTCAGAAGCCAGCTAACTTTAATGATTGGCAACATTGACGTGTTTACAATGGTTTGGCATTAGAAATAAGCATCTGACTTGAAAGTTGAATCTATTTTTGAGGATGTTTTTCCTTATGTCTGAATGATTATGCGTGCAGCCAAGATGAAAGCCAGGTCACTGATTTGTAAACTTATGGTTGTAGCATTTAAATTAAAGACTCATCAGGTGTCATTGTTGAAATGGGCTCAGTCCTTTCCAACAAAAAGACAGGTTGTTTGAGCCTAACATAAGGAGGGTATGCCATGGATACCAATAACAAGGGCCCCAGACTGAGTTGTAACCGGAGATCAGAACAACATTGTTTCCCAGAACAATTCCAATGTTTTTCCCATTTAACAGTTATGAATGATGTTCTTCCTGTCCCATTAAAGATAATAAATATACTTAAATACAGTTCAGGCAAAGAGATTTTCATTCAAAAGCTGTATGACCTTGGCAGTGAGAAGGCTCTTGGCCTTGATACCTCTCTAAATATCCTGGAGAGCATTTTCCTGTCCAAAACATTGTTGCTGTCAGGTAGGTAATCAAGGTAAATTTTAAGGGTGGCACGGTGACACAGTGATCAGCTGTTGCCTCACAGTGTCAGGGACCCAGGTTCAATTCCCAACTTGGGTCATTGTCTGTGCAGAATCTGCACATTCTCCCCGTTTCTGCCTGGGTTTCTTTCAAGTGCTCTGGTTTCCTCTCACAATCTGAAAGATGTGCTGGTTAGATGCATTGGTCATGCTAAATCCTCCCTCGGTGTACCCAAACAGGCGCCAGAGTGTGGCTACTGGGGGATTTTAAGAGCAATGTTAATGTAAGCCTACTTGTGACACTAATAAACTAAACTAAAATTGTCTTAATTTAAATGGCAGAAAGGGTAGACATGGTTTTCATTTTAACACACATTTGGGTCAGTGGTTGCTGAGTAATCATATCTTAGTCAAACTACTTTTACAATATTTATAATGGATGACAAAAATTCATTCAGAACTTATTTAAGCATGAGTCAAAGGCCCAAGCCATATTCAAAAACAGAAAATGCTGGAAAATCTCAGCAGGTCTGACAGCAGTGAGTCTGGATGACCCTTCAATGATGGTTCTATTCACTCTCCACAGGTGCTTTCAGACCTGCTGAGTTTTTCCAGCATTTTTTGTGTTTGTTTCAGGTTCCAGCAATCACGGTATTTTGCACAAACCATAATAGTTGTTTCATATGATTATGCTGAATGACCAGCCTTGAATTGAGAGTGGGGCAGAGAAAGGGAGAGGAGTCAGGAAATCCAAATATTGCTCTATGGAACTGAGGCTGATACATTCACTAAAGATGGGGAAGCCAGCTGTCAAAGGGGAGCACAGAAGGACAGCAATGTTCAGTGGTCCTGGGTGCAGGATCTGATTTAAATATAGCCATATTGCAGAATTGATTTCTGCCCATTTCAAGCCATACTGAAAAATGGAGTTGAGATAGGGGTCTCAGGAAAAGTCAATTGCTGGTAGTGATTTTAAAATTCTTGTATGCCTATTGCTCCATTTTTTAGCATGAAAAGTGAGTTAGATTAGAACTTCCATCAGCATTATGAAGCAGCTGTAGATACTGTGATTCAATTTTTTGACACACTCTGATTCAATATTATTGATGGAGGATTGACTGTTCAGGATTTTTACTCGAATATGTTGAGATAAGGGCAGAATTTTCAAGAACCTAAGAAGGTGAGGGGACAAATGCTGAAAACAATAGGGAAATCTTATTTTGGGTCCTGTTCCATGGCATGTTCCCACCTCTATGGAATTCTGCAGAAGGTGGGGTGATGACAGGACTGGTTGTGTGTAGCTGTAGTCATGTAAGCCAGGTAAAGATTTAATTAAGAGACCTGTCCTCATGCCAGCTGGATTTTCCCACCAATGTGCTGAGTGCCCTTTGAGCCAAGAGATTGGCTATGAAATGGGGGCAATTTCTCATTGGCAGGTCAGAAGCCATTAAATTGAAATGGTCCATTCAATGGGAAAAACACTGTGCTAGTAAATGTCCATAACTGTAGCAGTGCCCTCGAGTGTGAGGAGCTTTCTTCTTTTTATCTGATGGCCCTAACCCTTTTGATCCTTTTCATATCCTCCATTTGAGGTTGGAAGCTGGGAACAAAGGTGCTCTCTCACAAGCCCACGTACTTTAGCAGGGACTAATCTGACATTGGGGTTGAAAATCTTGCAATGCTGCAGGGCTTTGTATTGGCAATCCAGACTCCGGAGCCTACCTGCCTTCGTTTGATGGTCCTGATGGCAAACGCTGAATTTGCTGCCTCCTCCAAAACCTACCTTAGGGTCCCTCTCCTGCCATTTCTGGGTTGTGACCTGAATTTCATCCTGACAGAGGGACTGGAACCAAGGAACAAAAATTCCATCCTGTTGGTCTTGAAGTATTGACTGTTAACCTTAAATATTGATGGACAGCATTAGGTGGCCCAGTATTGAAGCCTCAAAGGAATAAATATAACAAAAAAATCTTTGAATTCTGTAATCAATACAATGGAGTTCATTATCAACAAGGCTTTACATAAATATCCATTTACTCACCATCTGATGGACTATTCATTTTAGTCACTATGCAGAATAAATCAAATGAGCTAATTCTATTGCAAAACTTAATGTATGAACATTTAGTTATTGGCATGACATCAAACTTGCAATACTTGATACAAAGAGGCTTTTGGTTTGCATGCCACCAAAGTTTGAAGGTCAAGTTAACATCATGATGTTTGCAGGCGGATAAGTGGATTAATTCACATTTGTCAAATTGTTCCAGTTGACTTGCCATGAATGGTTCATTTATTACAGCATGTGAAATGAATGCTGCTATTCCTCAATGGAGTACCAAGCTGCAAGCATTTTTACTGTATGCTTAAATGACAACTGTCATGTGCTCCATGACTTCAAATGTGTAATTTATGCATTGTTGGAAAACAGTGCATTAGATTTGAAACAGGATTCCAAAACCTTAAGCCAGTGAGCTAAGAGGTGGAACGTTGTGTTTGAAATGGAAAGTACTTTTACTGGCACAAATGAGTTAAATGCCACAAGGGCCCAGCTTTCCATCATATTTTGTAGATTGTGCATGAAACTGATGAGCTGGAACTACTGGGTTAGTTTACTGGTGATTTAATTAGAATGAATCAATTGCAGAGTATCAAAAAAAACTGGCTAATATCTGCCAAAAAGTTTAGTTCAAATCTGAAATGGACAATAGGAGCTGTAAACCACATATGAGCACATGATTCTATGTACTTTTATACTTTCTGGTGCTTCTAAACATCTATCACTTCTCAACAGAATTCAAAAGTCTTCCCTGTTTGTAATTAACATTGATGCATATGTGAGCTGGAATTATGGCTGGAATTCTCCCATCCCGTCCGCCACTGGAATTTTAGAGGCAGGTTGTGGGGAATGTGAACCGCCATTGATGGTCGGGTGTGAATTTCAGGCTTTTAGACCAGCACAGCCAGAAAATTCCACCCTCTGTTTATCCACTGGCTTATTCCAACTGTTTTAGTACTTTTCTTTACCAGGCCTTGCCTAGTTCTGTACTTAGGCTGGTCCAAATGTTAAATCTTCAAAATAGCAGCTCTGCCAGAATGTCCCTTCGGTCTATTCCATAATGATGTGGTAATGATACACTTTCTCAGACTTCATTTGAAACATCAAAGGTAATTTATTTATAAGAAAAACTATACATGAGGCCAGCAGTCAGCATGGCTGCTGGTAGGCCCTTACATGTCTACTGCCTCAGAGCGGACTCCACACCATTGGGTGTTTACTCACACTCTGCCCCAGTTGGACCAATTGATCCCCCAAGCCAGATGACCCTCTTCTGTGGCATTGCCCTTAAAAGGAATAAATCATCACATGCTCCCTTATACAATCTTCCATAAGAACATAAGAAATTGGAGCAGGAGTAACCATCTAGTCCTTCGAGCCTGCCCTGCCATTCAGTAAGATCATGGCTGATCTGAAGTGGATCAGTTCCACTTTTCCACTTTCTCCCCATTAGCCTTAATTCTCTTGTCTATCAGAAACCTATCTATCAGTGACTTAATTATATTCAGCAAGGTAGCCTCCACCACTTCAACCGGCAAAAAGTTCCAGAGATTCACCACCCTTTGACTGAAAAAGTTCCTCCTCAACTCCAATCTAAACTGCACCCCCCTTATTTTGAGGCTGTGCCCTGTAGTTCTGCTATTCTTTCTAAGCGGGAAGAATCTCTCTACCTCTACCCTATCTATCTCTTTCATTATCATATATCTCTATATGATCCCCCCTCAGCCTTCTAAACTCCAACGAGTACAGACCCAGTCTATTCAATCTCTCCTCATAGGCTAACCCCCTCATCTATGGTATCAGCCTAGTGAACCTTCTCTGCATTCCCTCAAGGCCAATATATCCTTCCGCAAATGCGACAACCAAAACTGTGCAAAGTACTTCAGCTGCAGCCTCACCACTGCCCTGTACAGTTGCAGCAAGCTCCCTGCTTTTTATTCTATTCCCCCTCGCTATAAAGGCCAACGTTCCATTCGCCTTCTTGATCACCTGCTGCACCTGCAGACTGGGTTTTTGTGATTCATATACAATGACCCCCAGGTCCTTCTGCACGGTAACATGCTACAGCTTTTCACCTTTTAAATAATAATCCCTCTACTATTATTTCTACCAAAACGGATAACCTCACATTTGCTAACATTATACTCCATCTGCCAGGTCCTCGCTCACTCACTCAGCCTATCCAGATCTCTCTGCAGACTTTCAACACCTTCTGCGAATTTGCTTTTCCACTGATCTTTGTGTTATCAGCAAATTTCGTTACCCTACACTCAGCCCCCTCCTCCAGATCATCTATGTAAATGGTAAACAGTTGAGGCTCCAGCATCGATCCCTGTGGCACTCCACTAGTCACCAGCTGCCAACCAGAATAGCACCCATTGATTCCAAAGTTGCTCAATGCTACATTTTAAATATAAATTATACAGATAAATCCTAAATTTTAACTATAAAGTATACAGATAAATTATACAGATAAATTATACAGATATACAAATAAATTTTAACATTAATTATACAGATAATTATAAATTGATGCTTCAAGGGTTTTTCTGTTTTTTGTGGAGTGGTGTAATTCTGAGATGCTTCCATGGATTAACACTGACAGGATCTGCAATAACAAGTACCTCTTCTTCTCTCCTGGCACAGGCAGTTCATTATTACTTGCTTCCACAGAGACATCAGTTATATTTATGACAGTTTGTTCAGGCACTTCAATGCTTACAAGTTTGAAAGCATTTTTTGATGGCAACACTGACGGCTGGATCGTATCTCTACGCCTTAAGTGATCGATATGCTTATAAACAACCAATCCCTCCATGTCTACTGGGTACGACAAGGGTGCAGTCTCATTCTGCAGATCTAACTTGATCCACTAGCAAATTTTTATGTTATGACAGCATGTCATATTATGTACTTAATATGGGTTTATTATTAGCATAACACTATCCACTGATGAGATCTTGAGGCTTGCATGTTTAAACATAAACACTTTTTTGGAAAGCTTTATCTATGACAGTTCCAAATGTACTGTTAACGGTTCTTTTTCACAATCTCAGGCCGTCATGTGTGAAGAAATGGTCATAGTACTTTGTTTCTG
This sequence comes from Sphyrna mokarran, assembly GCA_024679065.1. Classification (NCBI taxonomy): domain Eukaryota; kingdom Metazoa; phylum Chordata; class Chondrichthyes; order Carcharhiniformes; family Carcharhinidae; genus Sphyrna; species Sphyrna mokarran. The sequence goes on from JAGIQG010000004.1 coordinate 90,321,552, forward strand.
GGATTAGATAGTAGGCGGAATTCTCCCCCAAAAATTCTAAGTATCGTGTTTATGTGAAAAGTGGAGTAATTCATGCTGTTTCTTTCGATGGGAGTTTAGTGAAGAATCTCCCACACTCTGTGCGCTGCAGAGGCTACAGTATGAATATGATTAAATTTCAGGGGGCAGGGCCTAGTCCTGTTGGAGAGGCTGGAATCAGCACTCTGAGAAGGTCACTGTGCATGCACTGAACTGTCAATAGTGAGATCAGTGCATTTTCAATGGCCCTGCACTGCTGACCTCCTGGTTGCTGGCCAGCCCCTTGAACCCTGCAATGCCAGCTCTCCATCCCCCAACAGCCTGATCGCTGGCTCCCCCACCATTCGCGGGCACAGCCCCGAACACCCCCCTCTGGTGCACCCTAATCTCAAGGTTCACCCTCCCCGATTTCCCCCTATAGTTATGCCTCCCCCAAGTCCCTACCACTGCCTGCAGTGCCGACCTTTCCCCTGCAGTGTCAAACCCCCAGCAGGCTGAATGCTCCCTCACCCAGATTGTCGCTGCCCCTGTTTCCTCCACCAATCCCAATGCAGAGTTACAGCAGAAACCCCAGCCAATTGCACCCTAGCCCTGCTCCCATTATGCCCATCTGCCCAAGCCCTGCCACCATATTCCCAATCCCCTGGCATTGTCCCATGCCCAATAGGTAGTGCCAAGGTGCCCTTTGGGCATTGGCGCTTTGTCCCTTGGGTAGTGCTGTGGGCCCAGGCTGGCACTGCCAAGGTACCAATGCCCAGGGGGCACTCCTCCCCATTGCCTGACCCTCTGGAGGGCCCCGATTGCCCCCTTCACTCTGGCAGGATCGGGTTACTAGTTCCCCGTAAGTGAGGAGATACTGTAATCCCCGCTGGAGCGAAGTACTCTGGCAGGGTGGGAAATGCTAGAAGGCCCAGAGAGTGTTCAAATCCCAGGCCCATTAATCAAATTTGAATTATATTAAAATGATTATTTAAATAATCCTTGCACTTCTTCACCAATTTCCGATGTGGATCTGACGGTTCCGGAAATCTGGCACTGGGAGATATTAGCACAAACCCTCCCAATTGGATGACATGAGAAACTCTCGACCAGCATATTTTTCATTGACCATTTTATCATATTGGTTCTTGTGTTTTTTTATTTGTGTGACCATTTCAGCAATCGTGGCCATGGTTCTCCTACCGCAGATTTTCTGTCGGTTACGGTGGGAGACGCGCGCCTGTGGCCTTGAACAGAAATTTGTGCTTGCGCCGGAAATGTTTGCCCAGAGCCGGCAAACAGTCACCGCTTAGACCAAGCTGGAAACCGACAGGAAGGCAAGTAAATAATTTAAATCTGTTTTAAATGTTCGAATTAGGTCATTATTTGATCGAATCTCCAATCCCACCAGGAGTATTTCATTCTGGTGGGGTTCACACTAGCTTCTCACGTTCGGGGAACTAGTGGGGTACCCTGCTGGAAAGAAAAGGGTGAATTTGGGCCCCCCCCCAGGAGGTCGGGCATGGGGGTGGTGCCCCTGGGCATGGGCACACTGGCAGTGCCAGCCTGTGCCCCCTGCCCGACATGCATTAGGTAGTGCCAAGGGGCTGGGGTCTACTGTATATGGGGCCTACAAGCAATTGGTGGGAGTGAGTGTCCTGCTGCCACTCTGCAGACAGGGTCGACCTGGGATGGAGGGAAGGCAGCGATTGGGGCAGGCTGGGGGTAGTGCGGTGCCTGCGGTGGGGGAGGTCTGACCCGGGGAGGTCAATGGAGGGAAGGAAGGTCTGCCAGAGTGAGGGGATGGAGCCTGGACATCGGGAGTGGGGTGCCAGGGCTGGCCCGGAAATTATTGTGGGACCGCAATCAGGCTGTGGTTGGGGGCTGGATGGGCAGCACAGGCTGGTCAGTAATCGCGTTGGTCAGCAAACAGGAGGTTGACAGTTTGGGGCCACTGTACGTGTGCAGAATTCCAGAACTGTCACACTCTGGCGTGAATAGGCTTTGTCCTCTGGGTTTTTAATGATATTCACAGCTGGGACCTCTTCAATGCACAGAACGTGGAGATTCAGGTGAGAAGCTGAACTGACAGAACCATCTGGATTTAGAACAGTTTTCTCGCCAATTCAGCACTTTTGGGAGAATCACCCCACCTCCCCTCCTCCCTATTTTGGTATGTAATGTCAGTTTCTTACTCTGTCTGAATTGCTGATTCTGCTATCAATTTCGATGCATTATCTCTTCAGCTAATTTCTCATTGACTAGTTTCCCTTCTTCAACTTTTATTTTCCTGATTCTGTTCTTCACTGGACTTGTTCTTATTTTCTGGTTGCTTTTCATACTATATTATCTCTAATTTCTCCTTCTTCTTAATTTCATTTTGTCAATTTTTGCAACTTCTTTCTTCAAGTTTCCTGTCAGCCATTTCATCATGTTATTTTAATGTCTATTTTGGGCCTTTATTTCTTTTTGCTGAAACCTTTTTATGTTCAATCATTCCTAAGTTTTGAAGCTTTTAATTTCTACATTTCTCCAGAGGAGAGTCCATCATATTCTTACTGAACACATATATTCACAAGTATAACCTATTGTAATTATTAATCAGGTCTGTCTCCAATAGAATGTTTACTTGTTCCCATTTTGCAATTCGCTTGATGTCCTTCAATTGGTCATTTAGTCTCTTTGATTGCCCCTGTTCTGAGATCTTTAAATGCTCTTCACGTGTTCTTCATTGCCTTCTTCTGGGGTCTTTAAGTGCCCTTCTTCTGGGTCATCTTTTGCCAACTTTCTGAGACCTTAGATTTTCTCCTAATAGAGGGATTTTTGCTCTCTTTGGCTCCCGTAAGATCTCCCATTGCCTGTTTCTTGAAGCTTTCATTTCCTCCTCTAGATCTTCTGTTGCCTAATCCTTGATTTATTCATTGCTTATGGACATTTTTTAAGGGTTGCCTTCTTTCTGGGGCTTCTCCAATTTTCCTGTTCATAGCCTTTTGTTCCTTCTTTGGTCACTGTTTTAATTACAATATCACTTTAAATGTATTGCCACTTTAAGATGATTATCTTTTATTTCATTGAACTGCCAGAGCTGCTGGCTCTCTCTGTGTTTTTCCCACACTTTTAGAGTTGAGCTTTGGCTGCTCTTTTTGTTTAAATTTTTAAAAGTTCCGCTTTTACTGTTTATGATTAGTGTTTTTTTTTCTCTTCTGGCTATTTGGAGAGTCCTTTCTTTCTCTTTTTTGATGTGTCTGTCTTTTTTATCAATATCACCAGAACGCCAAGTCCCATCAAGCTTTTGTTTATACACTGGTTAACTTCTTTTGAAAAATGTTGAGCACTTCTTTTCTAAAAGTTCAGATCTGCTCTGTTTAAAGTCCAGCAACACAGGCATTGCTGCTACTCAATCCCCGCAAAGCTCTGCTCTGATTGGGAACTTATCAATTTCAGCCTCTTTATTTTCCCGTACTTTGGGACAGTTCACAGCAGCTACCTGGGGCATTTTCTTCTTTTTTACTTCAAGCCTGTTTTCTGTATTCTCTTTTCAAAAAAAACTGTGCAGCAATTCTTTGAAAAAAAAACTTAAGCTTTATTTTCTTTTACACTTAAAGATACAGCTCTTGCTTCACGGGGTTATTTTCTCTTGATTTCTTTTTTTTCTTTCTATATTTCTAAACTTTTAACTCCACCAGCCATTTCAGGTTTCTTCTTCATCTGTCCTTCAGAGTCTGCCAATATTTTAACATCTCAAGTGCATCTTTTCCGCTAAAGAGGCATACTGGTGAGTTAATTTTCTCAACTTTTGCTTTTATAGAGCACTGGCCCTTGTTTTGCTTTTAATACATTCTGCCATTTTATCTTTCTGACACTATCAGTACCTTCTTTAACCTTTTACACTATCATTAACACTTACTTTGTCTTGTTCCCATGACATCTGTGTTAAATTTCTCCTTAGTTCCCATATATTCCTCACATTGAATTTTTGCTTCACCCACTCCTCTCCTCTTAAACAACATAAATTTATTATTTCTACCTCTCTTTAGCTCTGAAGAAGTCATACAGACTTGAAATATTAAGTCTTTCTCTCCACAGATGTGACAGACTTGCTGAGTATTTCTGTTTTTATTTCTGTGCATATCTAACCTATTTGTCCTTCAATTCTTTTGCTATCAGAATGAACCTAACACTTTGCTTCTTTTTACATGGTGCTATTAACCTACTACATGGCTATTTTATGTGATTTGTATATTTGTACTCTCACAATTCTCTGTTCCTCTTTACCAGCTGATTCTTATTTTCTCAGCTGTATGTGGCCTTCTTAATACTTCCTACAAAGTGGTTCTTTTGGAGGTTGCATCTATTGCTGGGTGAACATATGCCAAGATAAAACACTGGGTGATATTTACTATGGCCTCTTGTCGCAGCTTGACAGAAACCAGTGCAAAAGGCTGGAGTTTTGTTTTTTGGGGCAACAGCCAGCCTGGTAAGCCACTGGTGGGGGCAGACAACCCTGTTTCAGAGATCTATGGGGCATGTGGCTGCATTTTGTTAGCAGCAGCCAACTACTTGGTTGCTCTTTGGACTGTCAGAAGTCACTGAGAGCAGTAGCCTATCCCTAAGCCAATTGCCGAGACAGCAACTCACAGACTCAGCAGCACCATCATGATCAGTGGCCATTGCTGGTAATGCACCTGGAAAAAGAGAGGCTGGTGCTTTCCCAATAAAGTAAATGCGATCTTGGGGCACAATAGACAGTCAGACAGACCCCATCAGGGGTAGAGGGGGAATTGGTGAAGGCACACAACACCTTTACATTGGGTGCAACAGTTGTTATCTGGAGACCCTCTGGGGGGAGCCGAAGAATGACAAGTAGTAGGATCATCCCACTCCCAAGAAGTCACGAGATTTTACTTAGCAGTTTCTCACATCACGCAGACACTCCTCCCACCACCACCCCTCCCCCCCTGCCCCCAGCCATATCCCCCACAGCCCTGCTGGCTAAATGGGTAGTGGGAAGGGGACTTTAACTGGCCATTAAGTTCTCTGTTAGACTTTAGGTACTGGGCCATCCACCATCTCCCCCATTGCTGGAGGACGACAGATGTTCCACCACCCCACTTTTGTTTGCCATCCTGAATTTTAGTGGCACTTTGGGGTTTCAGCAAAAAGAAATAAAGGCCCAGAATAGACATTAAAACAACATGATGAAATGGCTGACAGGAAACTTGGTCCATTGATGTTGAGTGGGATTTTACAGTTTTGGGATGAGCGATACTGTAAAATCCCACTTATTAATGTCTTTTCAACTAAAGTTAAAAAGAAACAATCATTTTGTTTAGCTTGAGGAGTTACTAATAGGGATCATCAATTTAAACTAGTCAGAATCAAGATGAGGGGAGATTTGAAGACATTTCTTTACTCGGAGATTTTATAGAAAATTGAACATTTTTCTACAAGTGACTAAGGTGTGATATAGCTTGTAATATATTATTTGTCATCTGGGAAATTTGAATAAATATATGAAGCAGAAGAGTGTAAAGAGCACAAAGCAGTACGATTAGCTTTGGAATGCATTAGCAAAGAATTGGCAGAATGAGATGAACCAAATAGTCTCCTTCTGTGCTGTTAACTTGCATATTTTACACATTCATCAAGAAAACGTCATTTTTGCACTCTACTTATTTTAGAGATAGTGTTGGTTTACATTGACAATTAGAATTTATGACTACTTATCAATATAATCTGAATTATACTGATGCAATATAGTTTATGGTCTGTGATATTAATGAGTGTGATATGAGTTATTGAAATATGTTAATTATTCTTAGGCATTTTGTTTCCGACAACTTTCATTTTTGCCTGAGGCACTCAAATCCTTCTTGCCAATCCACCTTTTTGATGCCTGCTCTTTTATGATTCCTGTTTATCTTCAGATCAGAAACTACAGAACAGGTATGTATTGTTTGCATTTGTCTAGCTGGTTGGATACAATTGTCACCCTCTTTTGAGTTCCCAGACCTACTTCGTTTCTAAAAGCAATATATTGTACATCTTGGAAATCTGAATGATTCGTAGAAAATACTGGAAATACTCAGCAGATAGAATCATAGAATTCTTACAGTGCAAAAGTAGGCCTATTGAGTCTGCACCAACTACAATCCCACCCAGGGCCTATTCCTATAACTAATATAACTCCTATCCTGCTAATGCCCCTGACACTAGAGTTAATTTAGTGTGGCCAATCAACCTAACCCACACAATCATTGGACTGTGGCAGAAAACCGGAGCACCTGGAGGAAACATACGCAGATGCAGGGAAAATATGCAAACTCCACACAGACAATGACCCAAGACTGGAATTGAATCCGGGTCCCTGGTGCTGTGAGGCAACAGTGCTAACCACTGTGGAGAGGGAAGCAGGATCAATGGTTGATCTCTGTGATCTGTAATCAGATCTGCTGGGAGAAATAGAAATATTAATGAATTTTGATCAAGTAAAAGGGATGAGAGTGGGATAAAGAACAAAAGGGAAGGTCTGTGATTGGGGGAGGGCAAAGGGGATTAAATGATAAAGGAGTTCAGGGTACAAAACAAAATGAATTGGGAATAGGGGCTAGGTAAATAAAAAATGTATCCAAAGGAAGTATGAATGACTTTTTATTCATTATCAAAATATATCCAGCAAACAAATGTCTCATTACCACTTCTCAATCCCTGCACTGCATCACATATTGATACATTATTCATGCTCTGCTTCCAGGCTAAAGACTGCTACTAACAAATTTACTGCAATTAACCACATGGTGGGGTGCAACATAAAGGGAAAAAAATAATTGGAGCTTGTCAGAAAGGCACAGCAATAATCATGGGAGATGTTAAGTTACTTATAGACTGCAAAAGTCAGATGGACAAACATAGCCCAGATAAGGAGTTTGTTAATTGTTCTCAGGGCAGTTTCTTAGAACAATATGTGCTGGAGTCAACCGGGGAACAGGCTATTCTGGACGTGCAATGAGAAAGGAGTAATTAATGACCTGATTGTGAAGGCTGCATACAAATAGCAGTAGGTAGGTAGAACATCAATAATATGACTGAATTTTGTATTGATTTTGAGGGGGAGAAATTTGAGGGTTGAGATTATGATTTTAAATTTAAATAAGGGCAATTATGAGAGCGTGAAAACTGAGGTAATTAAAATGAATTGGCAAATTTAGTTCGAGGATAGATTTTAGAGATGCACTGGCAAACAGTCAGGGAATTTTTCAAAATATACAGAATAGATACATTCCAACGAGTAACAAAAAGTCCAAGGGACAGACTCACAGTCTGTGATTAACTAGAAAGATTAAAGATAGTATCAAACTTGAAGCAAAAACATATAATTGCATAAAGACAGGTAGCAGCAGGCAAATAAACAAACAGCAAAGGATGACTAAAGGTTAATAAGAAGGGAAAATTTAAAGTATGAGAAAAGGCTAGCCAGAGAAGTAAAAATGAATGGTAAATGTTTTAGAAATACTTTAAAAAGAGTTAACAAAGTGAACATTTGCCCATTAGTGAGTGAGTCTGGGGAATTGATAATGGAAAACAAGGAGATTGGAGATGAACTGAACAAGAATTTTGCATGAGTTTTCACTATAAAGAATCCAAATAACATCCCAGAAGCAGCTATAAAGCAGGAATTGGGATGGAGGGAGGGACAGTCACCAGAGAAGTAATACTGAGCAAATTGTTGGAGCCAATGGCTGACAAGAGCCCAGGTCCTGATGAACTTCATCTTAGGTTTTTAAAAAGAAGTCTCTATAGAGATTGTTTTGAATTTTCCAAAACCTCTCAATTTGGAGAAGGTCCCATTAGATTGGAAGCTGGCAAACATAAATCTATTATTCAAAAAGAGAGGGAGACAGAATGGAAAATTGTAGGCTAGTTAGCTTAACATCTGTTATAGGGAAAATGTTGGAATCTATTACTAAATAAGTTATAGCAGGGCATTTGGATAAGCTTATGGTAATCCGGCAGAGTTTATGGAAGGGAAATCATGTTTAACTAATTTATTGGAGTTCCTTGAGGAAGTGAGATGTGCTGTAAATGGAAGGGAATATGTGGGTGTATTGTAATTAATTTTCCTGTAATTAAGGTATTTGATAAGCTGCAACATCAAAGGTTTTTAAGGAAAATAAAGCTCAAGGTGTAGGAGATAACATATTGGCATGGATAAAAGATTGACTGATTAACAGGAAGCAAAGAGTAGGCATAAATGAGTCTTTTACAGGTTGGCAAGATGTAACAACTGATTTGCCACAGATGCACGGGGACCTCAACTATTTACAATTTATATCAATAACTTGGATGAAGAGATTGAACAGAAAATTGCCAAATTTGCTGATGACACAAGGATAGGTAAAAAAGTAAGTTGTGAATAGGACATGAGGAAATTACAAAAAGGTACAAATGAAATGTATCATCTAAACAGTGAGAGATTGCAGAGAGGTGCAGAGGGATCTGGGTGCATGAATCATAGAGTAATTATTATGAGGGAAATTTAATACAAAGTGGGGAGTTTATGCTTCAACATTACAAGGAAGTTACATTTGGGAGTATTGTGTACAGCACTGATCAACTTAATGAAGGAAGGATGTAAGCGTTATAGGCAGTTCAGAGAAGGTTTACAAGACTAATAGATGGACGAAGTTTCTTTATCATTGATGGGATTTGGGCATTGGTGGCTGGGCCAGCATTTATGGAACATCCCTAATTACCCATGAACTCAGTGTCTGACTACGCCATTTCAGGATATTTAAGAGTCTACCACATTGCTGCTGGTCTGGAGTCACATGTAAGCCAACCCAAGTAAGAATGGCAAATCTCCTTCCCTCAATGATATTTCTAAACCAACGGATTTTCATGACAAATGGTTTCATGGTCATCACTGGACTTTTAATTCCAGATTTTTATTGAATTCAAATTTCACCATCTGCCATAACAAGATCCAAACCCAGGACACCAGAGCATTTCCTTAAACCTCTGGATTACTGGTTCTGTGGCAATACCAGTGACGTCATTGCCTCCTTTATCTTATGAGGAAAGGATAGACAAGATTGACTTTTATCAACTAGAGTTTAGAAAAATAAGAAGCGACCCAATAGAAACAAGTAAGACCTTGAGGGGCCTTGACAGAGTGATATGGAAAGGATGTTTCCTCTTGTGGGAGAATCTAGAACTAGAGATTACCATTTAAAAATAAGGGGCCATCATTTAAAACAAAGATGAAGCAAAAATATTTCTCTCAAGAAGGTGGTGAGACTTTGGAACTCTCTTTATAAAAAGGTGATGGAAGCAAGCTCTTTGAATATTCTTGAGAGAGATGGATAGGTTCTTGGTAAGCAAGGGGATGATAGGATATGGGAGACAAGTGAGATGTAGAATTGAGGTTGCTATCAGATCAGATCTTATTAAATGGCAGAGCAGCCTCAAGGGGCTGAATCACCTACTAATGCTCCTTGATTGTTCAGAATTGTTCTGTTTCAATTTGATTCAACATTAAACTCAGAATTCTGGGTGCACTAGAAAACAATGGAGTTGTTCTTGTGTTTTACTGTGACTTTCTGAGCAATTTAAAAATAATTGTTCTTACTGAAACCCACACTATATTTTCTATTTGTTGAATGCATTTTCATGGTGCATATACAAATCACATTAAAAATTGAAAAGCTTCCGCAATTGCATACCAGCAATGATGCTTTTGACATTTGAAACTTTAATTATCATACTTAGAAAGAATGTAGGATATGAGTTTGATGCTTTCCTTGTAGCCCAATTGTTTGTGTCTGGCATATGAGATTGACAGGCAATCTGACTGTAAATAGACATTGACAAATTGGTGAATGAGTGGGCATGGTTTCAGGCAATTTCCCAATCACACATCTGCCGAAAAACACAATAGGGCATATTGCCCCTGCTGTCCAAAAAAAGCACCTAAAAATAAGCAGAGTGATAACGAGTGTTAGCCCTTTTCTTTAATTTTGCATTTAAATAACATTGCATACGTGGGAAGGAAGTGGGGATGATTCATACAAGAGGGAAACCTGAACTCAGCAGGGCCATTTGATAAAAGCAAAATACTGCGGATACTGGAATCTGAAACCTAAAGGGAAAATGCTGGAAAATCTCAGCAGGTCTGGCAGCATCTGTAAAGAGAGGAAAAAAAACAGGAACAGGATAGAGTCAGAACTGCTAAACCTAGCTGGCCACGATAATTAGTGAATGCCAAAATGGGATTGATTATTTTCTCTTCTGAGAGCATTTTCCCTTTTTGTCTTCTTACAGATGCTGCCAGGCCTGCTGAGATTTTCTAACATTTTCTCTTTTGGTTTCAGGGCCATTTGACCTATGTGCTCAGTTCAAAGAGATCCTATTTTGGTTGATTCAAGGGTCTTAATCTGCAATGTGGGAATCTTTGATGGAATAGACATTTACACTCTTGAAGGGTCAACAATTTGTTTAAGTGTCACAACCTGAGGGTTTGTAAATCTATTATTCTTTAAGCAGGGAAGGAAAAAACAGATTGAAGGTATCAATGAATTTTGAAAGAACTCCTCAGTCAGACTGCTTTGATTGATAGGCCATCTGGGTTGGAAATAAATTTATAATTTGTGCATGCAGTTGCAAAAAAGATATTTACAGACAATAGTCAAGGGCAATTATTATGCCATTATGAATGTGTGACTGAGGTTCAAAAAGTACAATTATCTCAACAAGGATCTTGAGTTCGCAGTGAGAAAAGCATTTAAAGAGACTATACAACTGGTTGTCTTTTGTTCAAAGGTCTAAATAGAAGTTGGTTTTTATAATACATCACCATTTGATGAGATTTCAAAGCTTTGAATGTGTTCAATGAATGTGAGCTTTCTCACTATCAAATATGCATGGGGAAAGAGCGCTTTTGGATTGTTTAAAGTTTATATGGATCCTGCGGTCTGCCTGGAGTTGGGGGGCGGGGAGGGTGGTATTAGATGAGTGGCTATGAGGATGGCATGGGGAGTATAAAGAGGCATGAGAATGAATAGAAGGCCTGAGATGACATGGAAGTAGTAGGAAGTATGAGGCATCATGAGGGCATGAGTTAGCATGGAGAGGTCCATGGTCCATGGGAGAAATAAAGGAAGTGTGAGGGGTTTGGGCTAGAGTACATCACCACCTTTAAAGCAACTGGAATAAAGTCCCAAGGAACTGAGACTAGCCAGATAATCAATCCCACTTTGGCACTCACCAGTTACTGTGACCAGTTAAGTTCAGTAATTCTGACTTGATCCTGTCCCAACTCAGTACCTAATGGGGCTGAGGTGTGTCTGCTGAGTTAGGAAAGTTGCTTTCCTATTTGAATGCTGAGGAAGGGTAAAAACGCAAGGTCCCTGGGCAGCTGCTGAAGTAAATTGATGATGCATCTCCTCCACAACATGCACTTCTTTCCATCATGTCATAGGAAAGCCCCTTCTGGCAGACTGCACGAACAACTTATACTATCAGTGTCCCTGCAGCATCGTTCTATATATCTACAACTGCTATCCCCATACCTCCACCTGCTGCTTGGAGCAATTGATCCACTCTTTTACTAGTTCGCATTAAGACAGTTTATGGCATCACACATACTACTACATGGAGTGCTGCAGCTCTGGCATGTCAGAATGTACCAATTTATAACAAGAGAAACCTTTCAGATACATCGAGAGTTGTGATATGCAATTTACTGTGTATGGTGCAAACACTTATTTAAAAGCTTACCATTCATAGTCAGATAATAATCTTGCTAAGTTACCAGCCAAAAATAAAGATCCTACAGTAAAGTAAAAGTAAAGTTTATTTATTAGTCACAAATAAAGCTTATATTAACACTGCAATGAAGTTACTGTGAAATTCCTCTCATTGCCACACTCTAGCACCTGTTCAGGTAAATGCACCTAACCAGCATGTCTCTCAGACTGTGAAAGGAAACCAGAACACCCGGAGGAAATTCACACAGACATGGGGAGAATGTGCAAATTCCACACAGACAGTGATCCAAGCCGGGACTCAAACCTGGGTCCCTGGAGCTGTGAGACAGCAGTGCTAACTGTTGTGCCACCGTGCTGCCCAATCCTTCTGACCTCTGACTTCTGATTCTTCTGACTCGTCCTCCCAAAGGACATTAACTGTAAGATCCTTGAATGCTGCTGGCACTTTTATGGCTCAAAGAAGCATTTGGACTTTCTCTTCATTTCACGATAGTAGCCAAAAGCCCATGTGGTGTTTCCTTTATTTAAAGTAGTCCTCAGAATAAGTTCAACTAGCCAGTCGCTGGCCTGGTAGGGCACACTTCTGGTGTTTTCTACGTTAGTTGATTCCATATTACACAGAACATCAGCCTCTTAAGTTTATTAATGTGGTAATAGCAGAGAACTTTGGTAAACATGGAAGAGTTACATCAAATCTACATTAACTGTATGACCACATTAACTATTGGCTATCAATGTCCTTTGTATCAATGTCTTTTATGTCGAATACTGCAGAAAGGAGTTGATATGACTATAACCACTGTGCCAAACTTCACTGTATCAACTGCATAAACCAACATTTGCATGGACACTATTTGAATTGTTAAAACTTTTATTTATTGTAACTGAGAACATTAAACGCCTTAAATAAAGAGTTAGCCACAAAGTATTGTCCCTTTGTTGGCTTTCAATTCTCTCCAAATTTTCCCAAATTCTTACAGTTATGGAGTATGGGAGGTAAATATAGAAATATTATTCTAAATTGATGTTAAAGTATTTATTTTAATATTGAAATTCTTCAGGTCATTCTTGAGATCCCCAGTTTGTTCAGTTCATGGTGCAGAGTCAACACAGTGAAGCATCTTAATGAATATTACCAGGTCAGGGACCCAAAGATAAAACTGTCCAATAAAATCTCAGCAATTGATGTCAGGTGAGGATTCTCTTATAGCTAAATATTTCATGTCAATTGTTGCATTCAATTAAATCTTATATGAGAAGCAATGGAGAAAAATTAAAACCTCATGCAATGATGTAGATTCAGTAATGAAGTAATACAAATGTTAAATGAGAATTCATAGTCTATCAAACCTCTCACATAATGCTTAATTTATAACCAGCAGCAGAGCTGTAATTTAATTTACACTCTTGTCATTTGAAATGACCTTTGTAACAGGTTGTAAAAGTTAATGGGATCATTGAGCTGTAATGTAGCCTTTTCTGGATGCCTTCAGGAGAACAGTGCAAAGAGTTGTTTTAAAAATATGACAGGAAAACATAAATAACACTGAAGATTGAAATGCACTAGAGACCTTGTAGTTAAGTAAAATGAGGTCTACTTTTCAACTCAACCTATAAGTGTTTCATGGGTTAAATAAAGGGAATCCTACTCTGTATTCAGCCTATGTTGTACCTAACCTGAATATGCTTACAACTTGCACTGAGAACCAAAGCTAGAAACGAGAAAACAATTCCTTCTCTGCTATAAGCAGTCTGCTATATTGTAGCTTTCTACACTCGATTCCTTTACTTCTATGACACAAAGAATTTACTGAGGAAAATAAAAGATAAAAAGATTTCTTGAATAGCTGTGTTGTTATTACTTCTGTCTGTCATTTAATAGTTCTGCAGCTTCTGATTGTTATCTAACGAGACATTGTTGTATCTTTATTACGTTTAAGAAATGTGCTGATGTTTCCAGCTGGTTTTCTGAATACATGGCTATAATCTGCTCCACTTGGATTTATATTTGATTTATTATTGCCACATGTATTGGGATACTGTGAAAAGTATATAACTATAATTGCTATCGTGGCTACTGCTGTAACTGTCCCCTGTGAAACCACGAAAAAACAAATTAAAGCAAGGAATTAACTGAGTGTCAAAGAGAGAGGGACGAAAGGGCAATGTACTAATAAAAGAGAAGTACAATTTTAAAAACATATTATGCTATTATATCACTAGCTGCAGAGTCATCCACCATAGACAGGGGTGGAGGGAGTGGGATCTGACAGAATTCTACATACACTGACTTTTTGAGAGGAATGGGCAAAGAGGTGGGGAAAATTGGAAGAAGAGTTATCCCAGGATTTTCCTGTTCATCTCTTATAGAAGTACTGGGGCAGGCCATCCTTAGTGTTGACAATATCCAGCACAAAAATATCAAGAGGAAAAGGGATTATTTGAAATAAAGAAAACTTACAACCTCAGAGTTAAATAAATGAGTTATTTTAATTCCAGGTAGTACAAGGAATATATTTTCTTGATCTTCTTGAATTCCTGCCACACAACCAATTATTTACCTTTGATTCCATGGAGTTCCATTTTAGATAACAGTCTCTAATGAGGCACTTTATCAGGTGGCTTTTGCAATTGTTTATAAGTAATATCCATAGATTATTACTGATGATAAATGATTGTGGTAGAAGAATCTCTTCCACTGGTCTTTAGGTTCATGCTGTTTCATTGTAAGCCTCTATCTCGGAGTAGAGTCCAACAAGGATCTCAGCCCCCAAAGTGTTGCAGATGATTCTATTTGTAACACAATAATGTCGCAAGTTTTACTGGCAATTCTCTTAACAAGGTGATTGTCACACTGTGATTAGCAATATATTGATGTAGACATTCTGGCCATTACTTCAGTCGCCTCTTCAAAAATTTCCAGCAGTTTTATGAGGCATGACATATGCTTTACAAATCATGCAAGCACTTTCTGAACAGCTGAAAGTTTTTATGTCCTTCATTCACCTTATTCTCAATTATAGCTCTAGAAATTTCCTGTTAACAGGCTGATTGGTCCATAAATTCTCTGGTTTCCTCCTCTCACTTTTTTTAAATAGCAAAGTGACTGCCACAATTTTTCAATTTTAATGGAATGATTCCTGAATTGGGAGATTGTAGTTAGGCCATCTATGCGTTCTCACATGCTTCCTGTAAAAACTAGGGCTGGAAATTATCTGATCCTGGGAGTTTGTCACTTATGTTCAGTGTCATTAATTATTTCACTGAATTTTCTTTTCTTAATTTGGAAGAGTCCCTGGCCTTGGCAGTTCCCCACTAGAAGACATTTTCTAAATGATATTTTCAAGAACTCAAACTCCAGTGGTGGAATTTTCCCTTCACACCTGCCATGGGAATTGGAGCCAGCGGGACAGAAAATCTGGAAGATCATGCAAAGGATCATTGACTTTAGGCAGGAATTCCCCAGGCCTGGGGCTAAGGTGACTAGAAAATCCCGCCCCACGATACTGTCCTTTTAATGTTGCCCTTTCAATAGAGTTTGGAAATCTCAGCAACATGCTAGATCATTGTGTGCTTTATAACAATTATTTGCAGTGATAATGATTAATGAGACTATTGTTTGTGCTCCCAATTGCTGAAATGGAACACAATATTAAACATAACAAAGATTGCTTTGTGTTAAGGTGAGGTAATATTGTAAACTCAAGTCATTGATAAATCAGTAACAAGGTGACTATGCCATTTGTACTTAGTAAGAATGACTAGATTATCTGCAAAAGTATTTACTGCAAGGTAAGTAGATGGCTAAAAATATCATGAAATTGATATTTTTGAGAGGGAATCACTTCGCTCAAGACTGAAGAACTATTTTTGATTGAAGTGTTTAATGTTATTCATACAACAGTAAAATAAGGAAGAAATTTAATCATTTACTTGACAATGTTGAATGGCTATTAAAATGAGAGGAAAAATGAATAAATACTTGTCACTTGCGTGCCAGAAACTTGACATCTCTGAATATACAAATATATTATCAATTTTCCCTCCTGTCCTGAAGGTACTGATTCTCCTAGCAGTGCAGTTCTACAAGTGCCGATTACTTTCCTGTTCCTCACCTAACTAGCCATTCCTTGTGCAAATCTGGTGTTGATTATTATATGACCTTGCACACATTTTTTTATAGGATGTGCACATTGCTGACTGGGTCAACATTTGTTGCCATCCATAATTGTCATTATGGATGGCAACAGGGTGACACAGTGGCACAATGGCTAGCATTGCTGCCTCACAGCGCCTGGGACCCAGATTTGATTGCCAGATTGGATCACTGTCACTCAGAGTGTGCACATCCTCTCTGTGTCTGGTGGGTTTCCTCCGGGTGCTCCGGTTTCCTCCCACCGTCCAAAGGTGTACAAACTAGGTGGATTGGCCATACTAAATTATCACTTAGTGCCTCAAGATGTGTGGGTTAGAGAGACTGATGGAATGTATACATGAGGTTATGGGGATAGGGCCTGGATAAGTTGCTTTATTTGAGAGTTGGTGCAGACTTGATGGCTGAGTGGCCTCCTTCTGCACTGTGGGGTTTCTATGATTCTGAGTTTCTGGTAAGCTTGAACCACTGTAGGCTATGTAGGCCAAAATTCTCTAACCTCACCCATGGCTGTTAGAAAGGGAGGTCCTGGATTTTGACCTTGTGACAGTGAAGGAACAGCAAAATATGTTCAGGTCAGGAATGTGTGTGGTTTGAAAGGGAACTTGAAGATGGTGTTGTTTTCATCTAGGATGGGGTGGATTGTGATCAGAATTGGAACATCTGTTTTATCCTTCCTAATCTCAGCACTCCAGAAGTCAATTTTAGTACTATCACTCCAGCCAAAATCAGCTGACTCAACATAAACTTAACATCATACCTGAACCTTGCCAGTTTACGTAGTTCAGCTGCAATTTTAACAACTTGACTATTGAAAAAATAAGGTTAAAACTCCCTTTTCATTCAGGTTTTTCTTTGCTTAATTCCTGGTCTCTTTGTGAAATCCACCGAGCAGTGGATATACATTTAATCATTCACAGAAAGCATTACGATCAGTCGATGGCAAGTGTGTGACAAATGCCTGGAGTCAATTTTTGTTCCCTTTTCGCACCTTTTTTCCCCTCACAATTGCTTGACAAAATTTAAAACTTGTTTACTGGGTAATTTATCTCCCAGAAATTCAACATTTAAATACATCATATGTGTAGCACAGAGAACATGTAAACTAAGAAAGTTCCAGATTACCCTAGCCTATTGTAAATGAGTTGACCTCAGCAGAGGGAAGTGTAGAAATATTAGGCCCGGATTTTCACTGAGTCATGGAGATTCCATAGAGATGCCAAAATCAGAATTGGACCAAGAATCTAGAAAGCTAACCCCCATTCCCAACAGGTCCAATTTTCATCAGTTGGGAAAAGGGGGTGAGACTTAGTTGAGTTTAAATAGTTCTCAATTTTGCTGAAGCTCGGGCCTTAATTTGCAGTTTGGGAGTTACATTTATGTAGAGTAGTTGTAAATGCTCTCAGAGTTAGATAAGACCTTTAGAACTGTCAGTTTGTAAAGTTATTTAATTACCCAACCCTTATAAAAAATTTAAAAAAAACTGCTCGTCTCAATAAGAGGCAAAAAACTGAAGCTGTGAAGTTATTTAAATCCCTCGCTCTTTAAATATTAAGAAATTGGCTGCTGTATCAGTGAATGTTAGGACTATTCTTCTCTAACAATTATAACAATTGTTTGTTGACATTACCTCAAATACTGTTATTACATTAATAATATTTTCTAGTTTTTCACAACCCATCAATATCGTGGTAAGGTCTATCAGGTTCACAGTTTGATTGGCAGCTCAAATAAGTTATTAAAGGACATGCTGTCTTTGATGTGGTGTTATGAGTATAAGTCTGATTTTACAAGGATTAAGTACTTGAAGATATTTGAATGCTTTCTATGGACTTGCATGAATGGAAATATTTTAAATATAAGGAAGGCTATTAAAATACAGTTAATCTCAACATGACCCCTTTGGTCTTTCCATGGGATACTGGTGAGTTGTCATGGAAAGTTTAAGTACAAAGGTTAGTGGGTGGGTTGGCACAAGTTGATATGAGTTGGCTTTAAATTGACATGGGACTCTGAATTGGCTTTAAGTTGGCATGAGAGATATAAAGGGTCATGAGGCTGGGTGGTGGTATGGGTTGACTTGGGTTACACAAGTGGGAATTGTGCGTGGGGAAGTGAGGGGATGTGATGGGTAAGGATTGGAGGACCTAATATTTAACAAAAAAAGGGGCGCTGTCCCAAACAACCAAGGTGAGCATTACAATCAGCCCATTGCAGCACCCACCAACAACCTGTCTCTGATCTGTATGCAGAATCATTGGGCTCAACTCTATCCCACACCCACACTCCTACCAGAGTAAGGATCCCACCATTTGGGGGAGTTTCTCCTAAGGTTTTGACATGGAAGCAAACATCTGGGTGTTAGAATTAACCAGGACTTAAGAAGGAGTAATCAAACAACTGTATGCCCTTGATCATAAAATAATGATTCCTGCTAGAACACATCCTTGCAGAATTCTTTGAAACAAGAGGTTCTTCTCCTCCCAGGAGTTCTTCCTTTGCACATATTTTTGCATGGCTTTCTCAGCAATAGCATCCTATGTGTTGGGTAGAAGTTGCTTCCTATTTCAGGGTCACACTAACTTTTCCTCTGACTTTAAGAAATGGATGAGCTATTTCTGTGAACGTCTGAATGATTATTCTTTGTTTCATTTATGCTTGATTGTACATCGATTAAAGAACAACAGAGCATTTGACTACCAAATATTTTTCAACTTAAAGCAAAATAAAGCAACTGATTATAGAAATTAATTATTTAATACTCTTTCAAAGATTGCCACTCTATTGTTCATTGCCACTTATATTTCAGCTGAAATGTCAAACCTTGGGCTGAGTTTTCACCTCTGGGGTGGAAAACAAAAGGTGCGACTCTTTCCAGATCCTTAGAAACAGTTACTGGTTTGATTTTTGACAGATGCCCCACTTAATTAGTCTGGAGACACGTTCCATGTCCAATTAAGAAATGTGAACAGGCATTTCAAATTGGAGGGTCAATTAGAGACCTTCCAATTTCAGAGCAGGAGCTGATGCTATACTGAGTGGTAACCTCGGTATAGAAGAGTCCTCTCAACAACATTTTAAAAATCAATTAAATAAAGAAAGAAAACTCTGGCCATTCCTCTGAGGGTGCTGGGGTACCCCCTCTACAGCATAGCTTTTGGCTGATTCTACATCCAGGCAGGCAATGAAAGCTTGAAGCCTAAGTCAAGTATTAAGACCTCAGTCTATCAGTTCACACTTCCTGAAATTTGAGGTCACCTGGAAAATTCAGTTATTCTTCATTACCAACCATTAACAATGGTCTTAACAAACATGATTGACTCCCTACTCCTCAGGAGTGGTTAGACCTGCTGATCCGAAATTCGCCTCAGCCAAGATGGCTGACATCTAGAATAGGATTGGGAAACTAGCATGATAGTTGGTGTCAGCATTTTCAGGACAAACCCACCTCCATTCCTAACATCTGCAGACACAAAAATCCTATCTGAAATGTCTGGCCTTCCGAGTGGCTTGAACAATACTTTTTGAAGAAGAGTGTGAGAGATTTTTAGATACAGTACGCGATTTCTCAGATATATTTCTTCCTCACTAGAACAGCTCCCTGATCATTTATTTTGCTGCTGTTTTTTGGAGTTTTTTTTGGGAGCAAATTGGTTGTCACATTTCCTACCTTCCAAAAGTAGCTGTATTTCAAAACTATTTCACTGGTTCTGTACCATTTCTGGGGGCACAAAGATATTGAAAGAAAATACCTTCTTATGTTCCTCTTTCCTCTTTTATTTGTTTGCAGAGTAAAGGTGCACATAAAAGTTAATGCATGCAAGCAATAGGGGAATTGACAAACCCTTGCCCAGAAAGTCACAGGGTGAATTTTTCTACAAGCTCCAGGACCTCAATGTTGGGATCAAATAAGAGAGTCCAGAGACCTACTCCCTTCAACTTAGTCAGAAATTCCCTCATAAATAGGCAGACATAACAACTGCCTGTTATGGTTTCCTTTGACAACCTTGGTGTCCACATGTAGATGTCTATAATTATAATATTGAAGCCTAATTCATGGCAACACATTGTTTGTAAGCTTTGTTTCAAATAATGCTTTCCCACCGGCGTTCCAAATATTTGCTTCCACTGTTTCCTCTGGTTACAGTAAAACAGAAGATACAGCCTCAACAAACACCTTAAAATTCATGATTTCATCCATTTGCCCACTGGGAAGATCAAATATGATTGTGGAAGGCTAATAATGCAATCCGGAGAGTCAAAGGCAACATAGAGTCAAGGGGGAGAGACAAAGAGGAACAGATGGAAAGTCATTTTTAATGGATGACACATTGTGGACAACAATGGCAGTTCATTGTGGCATGGAGCTGAGCAATGGTGGTGGGAGAGGCAGTCCTGAGGTGAATGTTAATTAATCAAGGGTGATGAATGGTGGGTTGAAGGTTACCAAAGGCAGGGCAAAGCAAATAGAGTGAGGAATGCGGGTTATGGCAGGAGGATCAAAGGTGATGGAGGGACCGTGCAGGGCGATGACTTCCAGCTCTAAGGATACTGTCTGAGTGTCCTGGGACATAGCTCCAACAACATGAAGAGATCTCTAAAGTACAGACCAAGGACAGAGTTATCCATGGTAAGATGGGTGGAAATTAGGGTGTGGTCAACGCAAAATATAGGGCTCTATTGCAGGGCAATATAAGGCATTGTGTCTTTTATATTTAAATTTGTATATCCATTCATGTTTTGTTTGATTTCACTGTAATACATGCAGAGCTACATAGAGCAAGCCCAGAGAGCCAGGCCTCACAAGAGAGAAGAAAAGCATTAACCAGACAGCTAGAGACCCGCTCTCCAACAGATAAAGATTAATGCATGCTACCAACTTCTAATGTGCAGGAGCTATTTCTGAATTATCACGGCAATGGGAGAGCCAGCATTAAGACAACCAGGCTCCATACAGTCTAGGGAGGTCATAGTCGTCTGTAAAATATAATCACCCCGCAGAGGGGAGGGAAAAATTAACACGTTGTTATACATTAGTTGGGCAAGTATAATGCTTTCACAGGTAAATGGAACTGTCCAGTGAAATGATTAACAGAGACAATTAGACTCAGAACAATGTATTTGCGAACTGGAATTAGAAGAACCAACTTGTATCCAACTTGAGAAATTAACGTGCTGATGTAAACCTTTGCGACTTGAAAAATTATAATAACCTGTACAAATCTACAATGGACAGAGAGAATGCACAGGCAACATGAGATTTTGGCCAGTGAGTAAATTGGATGGCTCTTACCAACTCACAATAGACCACATACCAGCCTCAACAAACAAGGAGCATTCCATGGTGGCATGTCCAACCACGATATGGAATAACTTTTGCCCAGGACAGAATGTGTTTTCAGTATTAGACATTGCCAATGGATTCTGATCCATCTTGGTATGTGAGGAACATCAGGATAAGTTGGCATTTACACTAGGGAAGGACCAATACACCTGGTTTAGATTGCCCCAAAGGTTTCACAAGAATCTGGTCATACTCCACAGGCATGTAGCCCAGATAGTAGCCCAGATTAACCTTAGTGGGACACACAGCACCATGCTCCAGTGTGTTGATGACCTCCCGGTAGTGTCAAAGGGAAAAAAAAAATCATATAATTATCCTCACGTGGATTTTAGCAACCATGCAGTGAACTGGCCTCAAGATCAACCCTAGAAAAGTGCAGCTGGGGTGGGTCAAGGTTGTATACTTAGGCTACCACATCACACAAGGGATGAAAAGAATCCCAGCAGAAAGAAAGCAAGCCATTCTAGAGATACCAAAACCACAGGTTATCAGGAGGATTAGGCAAGTGCTGGGGTTATTTAACTACTTCAGGAGTTTTGTACAGAGCGATTCAGAATGCGCTGAACACTTGCTAGAATTGACCAGGGCGGGTAAACAGTCTTGGGAACAAATAGAGTGGGGCTCCAAACAGAACACTGCCTTTGAAAAGATAAAGCATGGCCTCACAGTGACCCCAGCCCTGGGGTTGCCAGACATGGCCAAACCTTTCCAATATATTGCCACAATAAGGGAGGAAATTACACGGCAGTTGTAGGCCAGAAACATGGGGATAGGATGCAGCCAGAAGCGTGTTATTCAGCAAAAGGAGTCCCGTAGAAGCAAGATTACACTGATGCATGTAGGCATTGGACTGCGCCATGTAGGCAATAGAGACATTGGAACTGGTAATGCTTCTGGAACCAATTATACTCCACTCCCCCCATTGAGCTGGAGGGCTGGCCACCCAAAGGATTCCAATTTGGGAGAATCATGGCTGTAGAATAGACACTTCCACCTGTTTTTATTTTGCATGAAATACTCACACTTATTCAAGTAAACTTACAGCAGAAATCCAATATGGCTGCAGCAGGATGCCTGCAAACTCAGTTAGGATATAGTCCAAAGCTTCAGCTTTAGTTCCCTGAAAGTCTTGTCAGGAAAGAACCTCCAACCTCCCCCTCCTCAAGAAACTGAGCTTTAGGGGAGAAGAATCAGCGATAAGGACTCCCTGACTCAGGAACTCTTACAACGTTGGCATCAGTCTGTCAAGGCCAGTGAGCAGAATCACCAAAGATTGGTGAAGAAGAATAATCTTTTCAGAAATATTAAAATAGCCACCTGATACAGCAGTTTTTTTTAGAGAGGGATGAGGTATTGTTGTGCTTCATGTGGCCAGCTTTCTCCATTTCTAGCATGTCTGATAAGCATGTCATAGCTATGCCTGAACTAATGAGGATCTGGAGGCCCTCACATTAGCCACACAAACTTTAATGGTAAATTCTTTTGGTCTGCATGGATTTATTGAGCCAATGTTTTTAACACAATGAGAGAATGGGCACCTTCCACTAGTCTTCAATTTTAAAAAAATGGCACTTTGGGCACTCATCTAAATGTAACCATGGAGAGAGCCATCTAAACAACCTGGATTCCTTTCCTCATGGCTGAGAGTCAGAAAATATACTGCTGCCTCCAGATCCAGCCCATGCGTGGGTTCAATTACTGTGCCATCAGGAGAGATGATGCCTCCTATTATTCCTATGCAAATCTTTGTAAGGATGAGCCAGACCACTAACAGAGGCAGCATACGAACTTCTCGTCTTTCTGCAACCACACATCAGGACTGTTCCAGGAAATACATAATTCATGAAAACGGAGACATTCTATTAGATTCTCCAATATTTAATCCATCTTTGGCTTCCATTACACAGCATCAAGTTCACTGCAATAAATTATAATATTGTTAATGAATTCCTGCAGAAATGATGCTGTGTATCAATAAATAACTGGAATCTTTCTTCTGAACACAAAGCTAATAAATACTGAACTAATAAACCAATGCTCATAAAAATGGACTTTCACGGTTCAGTTATGATGTCATTAGGTCACTATCTGAAGACAAAAGTTAGGATAAAAATATCGTAACCAATTTGGTTTGTGTCCAGTTCTCTTCGTCTTTGCTGCACCCAGGTTATTGAAATTGTTCCAGCTACAACAGAAAAATGTGTCAATGTTTTTCTGATGTTATAGTGAGTAAGGACAATGTGTACCTGAACCGTGCAGAATCAGACTGTCAATCCTGATGGTAAATCTCCTACTGGGTACAAGTCCACAGTCCTCTGCAACTCATCAGTACTTCACACGATTAAAAAGTGTTAGCAAGCTGTTCAGCTGATAGAACTGTCAAGTCTATCCTTGTTTTCAAATCCCTCCCAATCCCTGTAATTTTCTCCAGCCCCACAACCCATTCAAGTATCTGCCCTCCTTTAATTCTGGCTTGAAGTACATTCTCAGTTATAATCGTTCCATTTGGTAGCTGTGCCTTCATTGCCTCGCTTCTGAGTTCTGAAATTACCTCCCGTGCCTCACCACCTCACGCTCTACCTCTAAGAGGCATCTACGAGCACAATCTTGCCTGCCATTCACGCCACCCTCTCACTACAGCAAGGTTGGGGAATTTGATGGCCAGACAGATGTCTGTTCACTGCAGTGAGATGGGAAAATCCCATCAGTGTGAACGGTGATAAGATTCCTTTTCGACTCAAGTTTTAATCTTCTAATCTTTTGCCTGGAATTTTACCGCCTCACAGTTCCTCGCAGACTGGAAATCTCCAGTCAGGCCGGATTTTACGATCTCACTTGTCATAAAATCCTTATCCTTTATCTCCTTATGCAAAGAGGTGTCATACTTTGTTTTATAATGCTCCTATGGCATGTTTTAGGAAATTTCATTGTGTTAAAGGTGATCTATCAATATATGTTGTTGTTGTTGATCCAGTCTGTACTTTATATTTGAATACACAGGTTTCACAGCCGTGGCCCCTGGGTAATCACCACCGTGATGAGTACTGGCTGAATTTATCCCCTTCCTCAACTCCAGATACTGAGCCAATTATAACACAACAATTGCTGCCCTGATTGAGATTAGCTAACCCAATACAGAGCACAGATTGTGAGTTGGTACTGAGATAAAATCACAACAAAAAGTCTGACTGGCTAACAACTTGCTGACAAATTCATGTCAATTGCTATTTTGATGAAGCCCTTTAAATAACAGAGGGGCTCCCTCTTGAGACATCCAAGAGTCTCGTAACACATTTAAACCAATAATGATAATGACGAGGGCTCTCAAAACCTTTTTTTTTGCAGAAATATACTGCATTGAAATTACAAAACATTTCCAATTATTATAATAGGAAGGTACGATGATATTCATATTTCCTCCAGAGATCAAGATGCAGTCCAAGATGCTTCAATTCAGTAATGTGAACGTTAAATGTTTTCAATATTTCAATTCCAAATTGTACAGTTCTTTATAAATTATGTGCATTGGTCATGTTGCACTCTGCGGTGCTTCGATAAAGTTACATATGATTAGAATTAAGCACAGTCCAAGGGGTTTTATATAGTTAGCAGCCCTTTGGTGAAGATTGGCTGAAAGATCTTACAGAGAGGCCTTTCCCTACTGGGCCTTGGTGATGACTATGCCAAGTTGTGTGTGTTCCTCAGCACATTTTTGGAATGTTCCAGTCTGCAACATTCGGTCAAGGACAATTTCTTGCAGTGGAAGATCAACAAGTTTCAGACAGATCAAGGGGCATCATTCACTGAGTTGATGATCCTCAGGCAGCAGTTGATGTTTGTCTCGGTGTGTATCTCTAGGAACAGCCTATAGAGCACAGAGCTCTGTTCAATGAACCTCCACAAATACCACTGCATCTCTTACCATACCTTTATTGCAAAGGCACATTCCACAAGAAGGTATGCAACCATGTCTCCCCAACACAGTCACTTTGAGGACAGCATATGGTGGTCCAGACTTTGCGCTAAAATTTTATAGTCCACATTCAATAATGAACTGATTATCCAATTTCTTCCCTTTCCACATTTGATGAGGTTAATGATGCCTTTCCTCATGGATTCTGACATGCTGTTGTCTGAAAGCATAGCCTTATACACTTATAGCCTGCCTGGACTGATCTAGTCTCACTGAGCTCAATACAACTCAGCAGGTAAGCCATCACTTCCAGGAGTACTACTTGTGTTGAAGGACTTGATAAACTGTGTCAGCTGGCTCCCACTGGAAATAGCCAGGAGTCTTGTAACACATTTAAAAAAGAGTGCTATCTGAATTTTAATATCCAAGCAGGTTACATCAGCTCTGAAGTCTTCCCACATAAACTAACTAAATGGAACAGAACCAAGCCAACAGCCCGTTAAATTTTTGTTAGAAAGCTCAAAAGACATTCTGTTGCTTACAAAAAGCCCTGCTAAGCATTGCCTTTCCTACCACTATTTCCAGCCAATCACACAGTTTCTCGTTTATATGGTGACTGACTAATCAGCTCTTTGCATGGGCCACTGGATTCCCTATCTCTCCCCTGATTGGTCTGCTGCCTACCAGTATTTGTTTAACATGTTGCTCACCTCCAAATGTGATGTAACCATGAAAATGGTTCAGGCCTCTTTTGAACTTCATGAGACAGAGAGTGAGCTGTCCACTGCCCACCATCATCCAATGAATATGATCACATGCAAATAACTATATATATGCCCTTCCATGTACTTTTTCCCTGATCAAGTAGTATATGGCTTTGGATTAAGGCTCCAGTATCTCAGGGAGCGTGGATTTGAATTCTCAAAGAAGAGATAAATAGTTTGTTAGATTTAATGGCATCAAGTGGTATGTGGACAAAGCAATAATATGTCATTGAGATAGAGGATCGGCCATGATCATATTAAGGTGCAGAACAATAGCACAGTGGTTAGTACTGCAGCCTCACAGCCCTAGAGATCCAGGTTCAATTCCATCCTCAGGTAACTGTCTTTGGAGAGTCATTCTCCCATGTCTGCATAGGTTTCCTCTGGGTGCTCCAATTTCCTCCCACAGTCCAAAGATGTGCAAGTTAGGGGGATTGCCTTTTCGTGTCCTCAGATGCGAAGGGGATTCAAGGGGTAAACATGTGGGCTTATGGGGATAAGGCCTGGGTAAAATGCTTTATTGGAGAGTCGGTGCAGAATCAATGGGCTGAACAGCCTGCTTCTGTACTATAGGGATTCTATGATAAGGCCAATGTGTATCATTAAATTATTTTACACTCAGCTAGTGAACTTATGCAGCTACAATCAAAATTCACTTTCTTCACTTAACTTCAAATCCACTTTCTGAATCAGAAAAGTAATAAAGCAAGCTACTTTTCCTTGGGTTAGCAGGTTTGTGATACTTGCTTTGATCAGTGTAACATTAACCCAAGGCTTTCCTGGCACTGTCTGGGCTGATCTCTTAACAAATCATCCCAAGTTACTGATTGTACACGTGATCCTTCTGCCTGGAATTTATACAAGGGCTAACCTAATCGGACACTGTAACTTCAGCAGAAAGTCAAAGACAGTTTCTGCCAAGCTTGCAATAGCCGAATCGAAAGTCTCAAGAAAGTCATGTTTGATCTTTGCCTTTTGTTCATAACAGCTGGAGGGTTGTTTCCCTAACTCATTCAGGGGTTCACCAGTTGGTTTGTTAGCCAAATGGCTACTCCATTCTTAAGAACTGAATTTCACCAGATATCTATTCCCTTCTGGAAATTCAAGACTATTATCTAAACTCTAGTGTGAAGCAACAGAACACTTGTAGCGGTAAAGAGAAAGATAATTTTGTCCTTTCATAAAATCTGCATAGAATCGGTGCAGAAAAAGGCCAACTGGTCCATCAAATTGGCACTGACTCTTCGACAGAGCATCCCATCCAGACCCTATCCTCATAATCCCACGTATTTACCCAGTTAACTCCCTAACCTACACATCTTGGGACACTAAGGGGCAATTTACAATGGCTAATCCACATGATCTTTTCTCAGAAATTGCAATGTTTGAAATATAAGGAATATTTTAAATCTTTGCGAAGTCAGTTGTAATTCAACTGCAAAAATCTCCTGAAATATAATAGTGATCATGTCATTTTGATAAGCATTTCAAGGTTAATTCCATCATTTATTGGCATCAACTTGCACCGCAATATTAAATGATTCGATGTGAATTCTTAGTGCATTTGATGTACTTAAGGCTATTAGTCATAATTGTAGGCAACACATAATATAATTAGGATCAAATTATAAATATGCATCTGTATGTTGGAGGAGTAACATTCATGGCATGAAATTGCCAGGCAATGACCACCTCTAAGAGCATCTAACTATTTCCCCTTGACATTCAAAGATATTACCATGACTGAATTCCACCCTCCCCCCCCCCACCCCCCAGTCCACTGGCCCTCCCTCCCCACCATAAATATTCAGGGATTTACTATTGACCAGAAACTTATAACAGTCAGTCATAAGCACTGTGGCTACAAAAGCAGATCTGAGGCTGGTAAAAAGTAGCTCATCTCCTCATTCCCCAGACCCTGTCCACCATCTCTAAGGCACAAATATGAGTCTGAGGAATACTCTCCACTTGTCTGGATGAATATAGCTCCAACAACACTTATGAGGTTCAACATCATCCAGGACATAGCAATCCACTTGATTGGCACCCCCATTCACCACCTTCAACATCCACTTCCCCTATCACTGCTGCACAGTGGCAGCAATGTGTACCATCTACTGCAGCAAGTCATCAAATCTCCTTCAACAGCATTTTCCAAACGTGTGACTTCTACCACCTAGAAATTTGAACTGTGCCACTACAGGCAGCACAGTGGTGAGCATTGCTGCCTCACAGGGACCTGGATTCAATTCCCAACTTAGGGTCACTGTCTGTGTGGAGTTTGCACATTCTCCCCATGTCTGCATGGATTTCCTCTGGGTGCTCCGGTTTCCTCCCATAGTCTGAAAGACATGCTAGTTAGTTGTATTGGCCCAAGCAAGTGCCAGATTATGGTGGCTAGGGAAATTTCAAAGTAACTTCATTGCGGTGTTAATGTAAGCCTTACTTGTGACTAATAAGTCAATAAACTTCAACTAGAAGAACAAGGGCAGCGGGCACAAGGAACAGCACTACCTGCAAGTTCCTCTAAGAGTCACACACAACATCCTGATCTGCAACTGTGGCCATGATTCTCCCATCACGACCTGCAACTTTTCTGGTGGGTCGCAGTGGAAAATGCACGTTACTGACCTCATTCCAGGATCTGCCCATGCACTGGGAATGCATGCACATCTCCCAGAGGTGGTGAACATTGCCAGTCAGACTATGCAAGAAATCAGCAGGAAGGCATGTAAGCAGTTTGAATCTGTTTTAATATATTTCAAACATATTTAGCAGTTCATTATTAGGAAATTCCCGGTCTTGATTGAATCTCCCACGCTGCCAGAGGTATTTCATTCTGGCGAGGTTTACGCTAGCTCCCCACATTCGGGGAACTAGTGGGAGACCCCACTGGAATGAAGGGGGGTAATCGTGGTCCCCCAGGGGGGTTGGGTGGCAGGGAGT
The DNA here is from genome assembly GCA_024679065.1 of Sphyrna mokarran. Classification (NCBI taxonomy): domain Eukaryota; kingdom Metazoa; phylum Chordata; class Chondrichthyes; order Carcharhiniformes; family Carcharhinidae; genus Sphyrna; species Sphyrna mokarran. Next base: position 90,350,434 of record JAGIQG010000004.1, read on the forward strand.
GGTCCTGTGGGCAAGGGCATCCTGGCAATGCCAACTTATGCCCCCCCTTCCCAAGGGGGCAGGGGCTATTGTGTGCAGGTCCTAGGGGCAATTGGTGGGGGTGGGGGGAGTCCTGCTGCCAGTTAGCAGACAGGATCGGTCTGGGGTAGAAGGACGGCAGTGATTGGGGCGGTCTGGTTTGTGGTGGGGATGGGGGGGGGAGGGGTTATGCTCTGGGACAGTAGGGTGGGCGTGAGTGTCAGGGCTGCCCGGAATTGTTGTGGGGTCTGCTATCAGGCTGTGGGGTTGAGGGGGCGGGGGTGTGCTGCTGGAGGGGCAGCACTACGAGGACCCTAGGCTACCCAACGATTGAGGAGTCTGACACATCAGGACCACTGCACATGCGTAGAGTTCTGGAACTGTCAGACTCCAGTGCGAGTAGGTCCCATCCCCCTGGGTTTTGAATGAGATTCATGATTGCGACCTCTGCAGTGCAAGAATGGGGAGACTCAGGTGAGAAACTGAACTGAGAAAAGAGTTGGGACTTAGAACAGTTTTCTCACCAGCTCAGCACTTTTGGATGAATTGCGGCCTATATTGCTATTCCTCCTCCGTCATTGGCTCAAGGTTCTGGCATTCTCTCCCTAACTTGATTTTGGGTGTACCATCATCATGTTATTCAAGAGAGCAGCTGACCACCAGCCTCACAAGGGCAATAAGATTGGGTAACAAATACTAACCTTGCCAGTAATGCTCGCATCCCGTGAATGAATTAAAACAAATACACCAATCTGAAAGGAGTTGCACATGTTCCTCCTTCAACCACTGGGTAGCAGTATTGTAACACTTTAAATCTTTTTGTCTTTCTGGTTACATAACAGGGTGCAGCCTTCGAACTTGTGAAAAGGAATGTATCTCTCAATAATCCACTTAGTGCTGCTGAACCACAAACTGTATTATGACGATTGCCATCTGGTGGTAGGATAGAAATAGAAGCTCATAACCTGAAGTAAAAACAGCAGTGTGACTTGGTAGGGAATTGGTATTGATAGATGTATGGGAATGTGGTGATTGACACTTTAAGGGCAACACAACTGAAAAGGGTCACTAGCTTGAGGGGGGATGCAATTAAGAATGAGAGTACGTAATCACCCCTGGATGTGGAATCTGCTTCTGGGCAGAGAACATGTAGGGAGCTGAGACAGTCCTATGGGTTGCTGGCCTCTCTATAGTTTTTCTAATTAACAATTACCTTTTGTGTTTCTAGTGAAGGCTGGGAAAGTGCATCATTACATCTGGCAATGAAGATACAATTATGAAACTGCATCTGGCCCAACACCTGTGAGAATCTTGTTTTAATCGAAGTCTGAAAAACAGTACTCAGCTTAGTGCCTCTCTTTGGGTGAATCCCATTTGAGATGTTGTGATATTGCCAAGCCCTGAGATATGTAAAATCAAGCTGCGTGTTCAATACAGAGACAGCATTGCAAGACCGCTGCTCCAGAATTCACAAGAAGGATGAGCAAAATGCAGAAAAGTACCTTGACTCACATTATTGACTAGAGGCATGGTGGTCCTTGAGACTTAGTTTATTGGAGAGATGGAGGGACAGACACAAAACAAATCTGAATCAAGAACTATGCTTTAAGGTTGAAAATAGGATCAAAGAGTTGCTGCAAAGACTTGTTTTGAAGGGAAAAAGAAAACATAGGAAGTAATGTCTTGGAGTGAAGAATTTCCCCAAGGAATTGAGCTGGAAAGTCAAGAGGCTTAGACGAACAAGCTCCTGATTGGAACGCAGCCTGTGAGGGTTCCATGGCAGCAATTGCTGCATTCATGGACTTCAAACAGAGAAATTCCAACATTTTTTTTTGAAAAAGAGAGGTCCTCGGCTTATTTGAAAAGAAGTTAAAAATCTTTAACATAAGCAATGCTCCTGAATGGGCCATGCTGGATCTTCCAGTGAAATTGACGGACACATCATAAAAGAAAAAAAACAGACTCTCCAGCAGTAAGGAAAACAAAATCTGTAGAAATCACTAAAAAGGCTTTCTTTCAGTAAAATTGTTTTAAAAATGAAAAAAAAAAGCAGCCAGGCTCTTACGAAAACTTCAAAAGCGTGGAAGAACGCAGAAAATTGTCAGCTGCTAAAAAGTTCAATGAAAAAAAGGTGAAAATCTTGAAGGAATAATTCATTTAAAGTGAGTAATATATTTAATGTGGTAATGCACCTAAAGTAGCAATGGACAGGAAAATTGGAAAAAAACCCAGATAAACACCAATTCTCAAAAAAGGCCCATACGCAATGAAGACCTCAAGAAAAAGGCAATGCAAGACTTCAGAGGAAGCACTGAAAATCTTAAAGAAGAGGAAAGGCCAGGCCTCAGAGCAGGCAATGCAGACGTCAAGAAAGAGGCAACTGAAGATCTCAAAGAAGAGATAGCTAAGACCTATAAAAGTGGGCACTGTAAGATCCCAGATGGAGGACACTGAAAGATACCCAAAGGGCAATTAAAGACACCAGAAAGGGGAGGGGGGACAATTCAGGCCCACAGAAGGAAATGATTGAAAGATCCCAGAAAGCAAGTACTATAAGATCCGTCAAGAAGAACGACAAGGGAATTGCAGAATGGAAACAAGTCAACACTTCATTGGAGGCAGACCTGATGAAATGTAAAGCCAAAAAGGGTTTGGTTGAAGTTAACACAAGTAAAATTGAAGATTCCATTTGTAAATGCATATGTCCAGTAAGAACATAATGGATTCACCTTGGAAGAAATACAAATGAAAGACTTCAAAAGAAACTAGAAACTATTTAACATAACAAGGAAACAACAAAAAGAACTAAATCTCTAGAAAAGACAAAATATCAAGATGAAATGACTGACAACAAACTTGAAAAAAGAGTTGCAAAAATTTACAAGATGAAGTTAAGGAGTAGTTAATGAGACAATGTAGAATTAGCTGAACTCCATGAAAAGCAACTCAAAAATAAGAACAAATCCAGTGAAGAATTGAATCAAGAGAATAAAAGCTTGGAGAAAAAAAATTATAATGAAAAATTAATTGAAGAGGTAAAAACATCGAATCAACTATTTGGAGTCAACTATTCAGACAGAGAAAGAAACTGAAATTATGTGCCAGAACAAAATTGCTGAAATTGTCACGACAATAAAAATGCACAAGAAAAAATATGATGAAATGGTTAATGAAAAAGATGCTAAATTGAAATGCTGGAAACGGAAGAAATTTTATCTCATGATCTAAGTACCAGAAACAGAGTACTACAATATTCCTTCACATGTGACAGTTGAAGATTGTGAAAGAACTGTCACGACATAAGATTTCATTATATTGTGATGACATATATCTACATGTATTATAACGTAAGGTGCTCAACAGAGCAAGGATCAATGTGAGTTTGGAGAATGATCACAGAATGATGAATGTAGTCAGATAGTCAGAGAATAGTCCAGGAGGGAACTCAGTAACCAGCATGCCTGCATGGAACAGCTCCACGCAAGATTACATTTTGAACTGTACACTGCTAAAACCTACCAAAAAACACTTCATGTTTGACAAATCTCAGGATCTCATCAATGAGCCATGACCACTGCAAGTATGAAAAACACATATTAGAACATAGAACATAGAACATTACAGCACAGAACAGGCCCTTCGGCCTTCGATGTTGCGCCGACCAATATAAAAAGCAATGCCCCCCAAACTAAACCATTCCCTTCTCTTCCATATACTTATCAACTAACCTCTTAAACGCCACCAAACTTGGCGCATCTACAACAGCTGCAGGCAGGGCATTCCACTCCCTAATCACTCTTTGAGTAAAGAACCTACCTCTGATATCCGTCCTATAACTCATACCCCTTAAATTTAAAGCTGTGTCCCCTCGTGCTAGCTTTCTCCATCCTAGGAAAAAGGCTATCACTGTCCACCCTATCTAAACCTCTAATCATCTTATATGCTTCAATAAGATCCCCTCTTAGCCGCCTCCTTTCTAACGAAAACAACCTCAAATCCCTCAACCTCTCTTCATAAGACCTGCCCTCCATACCAGGCACATCCTGGTAAACCTCCTCTGTACCCTCTCCAATGCCTCCACATCTTTCTTATAATGTGGGGACCAGAACTGCACACAATACTCCAAGTGCGGCCGCACTAGAGTTTTGTACAGTTGCAACATGACGTTGCGGCTCCGAAAATCAATCCCCCTACCAATAAAAGCTAAGACTCCATATGCCTTCTTAACAACCTTATCGACTTGATTGCCAACTTTCAGGGATCTATGCACACATACACCAAGATCCCTCTGTTCATCAACACTATTAAGAGTCCTACCATTAGCCCTATACTCTACACACTTGTTATTCCTGCCAAAGTGAATTACCTCACACTTTTCCACATTAAACTCCACTTGCCACCTCTCGGCCCAGCTCTGCAACTTGTCCAAGTCTCTCTGCAAACTATAACACCCCCTCTTCACTATCTACCACTCCACCGACTTTAGTGTCATCTGCAAATTTACTAATCCATCCTTCAATACCCTCATCCAGATCATTTATAAAAATTACAAACAGCAGGGGCCCCAAAACAGACCCCTGAGGTACACCACTTGTCACCGAACTCCACGATGAATATCTCCCATCAACCACCACCCTCTGTCTTCTATCTGCTAGCCAATTCCTAACCCAATTAGCTAAATCACCCTCTATCCCATACATCTGCATTTTCTGCAGAAGTCTTCCATGGGCCACCTTATCAAACGCCTTACTAAAGTCCATATATACCACATCAACCGCCTTACCCCCATCCACCTCTTAGTCACTTTTTCAAAAAACTCAATGAGGTTAGTAAGGCACGACCTACCCTTCACAAAACCATGCTGACTATCCCCAATCAATTCATTTCTCTCTAAATAACTATAAATCCTATCCCTAATTATTCTCTCCAATACTTTGCCCACAACAGAAGTAAGACTCACTGGCCTATAATTCCCTGGAAGGTCTCTCTTCCCCTTCTTGAACAATGGGACCACATTCGCTATCTTCCAGTCCTCCGGAACCACACCCGTAACCAACGACGACCTGAAGATCAGAGCCAGAGGCTCTGCAATCTCCTCTCTTGCCTCCCAGAGAATCCTAGGGTAAATCCCGTCCGGCCCAGGGGACTTATTCAACTTCAAACCCTCGGTAATATCTAGCACATCGTCCCTATCTACTTCGATACTTTCCAGTTTGCTACCCTGTACCTCAGTGTTCTCCATAACGACATTTATATCACCCTGCGTGAATACCGAAGAGAAATATTTATTCAGTGCCTCTCCAATCTCTTCAGGCTCCACGCACAACTTTCCACTGCTGTCTATGACTGGCCCTAATCTTGTCCTAACCAATCTTCTATTCTTAACATATCTAAAGAAAGCTTTAGGATTCTCCTTAATCCTATCAGCCAAAGTCTTCTCGTGTCCCCTCTTAGCTCTCCTCAATTCACTCTTTAGCTCCCTCCTGGCTAATCTATAGCTATCCATTGCACTAACCGAGCCTTCAAGCCTCATCCTGACATAAGCCTCCTTTTTCCTTTTAACCAGCAAATCAACTTTTTTCGTACACCAAGGTTCTCTTACTCGACCATTTCCTCCTTGCCTGACAGGGACATACTTATCAAGGACTCGCAGCAGCTGCTCCTTGAATAAGCTCCACATTCCAGATGTTCCCAGTCCCTGTAGTTTCCTAGTCCAATCTATGCACCCTAATTCTCTCCTGATGGCCTCATAATTACCCTTCCCCCAGCTATAACTACTGCCCCCAGCTTCATGCCTATCCCTATCCATCACTAAGGTGAACGTAACCGAATTGTGGTCACTATCACCAAAATGTTCACTAACTTCCAAGCCTAACACCTGGTCTGGCTCATTGCCCAGCACCAAATCCAATGTAGCCTCACCTCTAGTTGGCCTATCTACATACTGAGTCAAAAAACATTCCTGCACACTTTGTACAAAAACTGACCCCTCTAACGAGCTAGAGCTATAGCTATTCCAATCAATATTAGTAAAGTTAAAGTCCCCCATAACAATTACCCTATTACTTTCACTCCTGACCAGAATTGACTTTGCAATCCTTTCCTCAACCTCTCTAGAACTTTTAGGAGGTCTATAAAAGACTCCCAACAGGGTGACCTCTCCTCTCCTGTTTCTAATCTCAGCCCATACTACCTCAACAGACAAGTCCTCATCAAACTTCTTTTCTGTCACTGTGATACAGTCTTTGACTAATAATGCCACTCCTCCCCCCCTTCTACCTCCTTCTCTACTCCGACTAAAGCATTTGAACCCCGGAACCTGCAACATCCATTCTTGTCCCTGCTCTACCCAAGTCTCTGAAATGGCCACAACATCGAAGTTCCAGGTACTGGTCCAAGCTGCAAGTTCCTCCCCCTTATTGCGAATACTCCTTGCATTAAAGTATACGCATTTCAAACCATGCCCTACCCCACCCGTACGCTGCTGTGTTTTACAGCTTTCCTCTATGACCCCCTTACTCTCATCCCTCTTAGCACCCCAACTACTTAGGATCCCACCACCCCCCCCGAATCAGTTTAAAGCCCCCTGCATAGCCTTAGCAAATTTTCCCCCCAAGATATTAGTTCCCCTCTGGTTCAGGTGTAGACCATCTCTCTTGTAGAGGTCCCACCTATCCCAGAATTAAGAACATAATATGACATGGTGTCATAATATAAAACTTTGATAATGAGTCAAGTTGGATCCCCAGAATTATTGCCACTGAGACTGGACCCCAGTTGTACCCAGTAGATATGGAGGGATGGATCATTCATAACTATGTAAAAAATTGTTCTTGGGATTTGGGTGTTCTTGACTGGGCCTCACTTATTGCCCATTCCTGAGGACAGTTAAGAATCCACCACTTTGCTGTATTGCTTTGGAATCACATGTAGGCCAGACCAGCTAAGGATGATAGATTGCATTCGGTAAAGGATGTTAGTGAATCATATGGATTTTTAATGATAATGATTTCATTATCATCATTAGACTTTTAATTCCAGCCATTTATTGAATTCAAATTTCACCATCAGCCATGGGGGATTTGATTCCAGGTCTTCAGAATATTGCCCTGGAATACTAGTCCATCAACAATGCCACTACATCACTGTCTCTTTTATCCTGATATACTTGCCTGCATCCTATTCCTCCTGTGTGTTATGTCTTCTGTGTTGTGCCACTGTGAAGATATCCTCATGTGGAACCTGACTTTCATCACCCTTTTCCAGTTCCTGCCCATCTAAGTCTTCGTCATCCAAGGAAGTCGGAGCCTCCAGCATGTCTCTTTCTGACAAGTGATTTTCCCCTTGCACCCCGCACAACCTGGTAATTCAACAGATCACAATGATACAGAATACCCTCTGTGAAGAGTATAGCAATGTCCCACTCATGTGGTTCAAACACCAGGAGTATGTCTTTAGGTTGCTCATGGTTTGCTCAATTATGAATCTTGTCACAGAGTGTGCCATTTGTACTTCTCCTCTGAGGCACCTTAAGGATAACTCATGGTGTAATAAACCATCTCTTCAGCAAGTACCCCTTGCCACCCAGCAGCCAACCTTGTACATATTGTGTCCCTTTGAATATCTGAGGCACTTGGGAGTGATTCAGGATCTAGGAGTCATGAGAACTCCCAGAATACCTGGCACAGACATGCATGATCTGCTTCTGATAATGGCACATCAGCTCAATGTTAGCACAGTGGAACCCATTTGAGTTAATGAAGATCCTATTGCCAAAGAGTTCTTAAAGAAACTTCTGTATTCTCAATTATACCCTGCATTCTAGCGAAGCAGGAAATCAGTGTTAAATGCCAGACTTCTTTCAGCTTGACTAGCTTCATCCCTTGTGAACTTTATGTAATGATGAACCTTACTGTATCCATCACCTCCATTATAGATTTATTTGTTGCAGCCTCAGAGATGCTGCATCAGTTCCCTGTGGAAAAAATTGAGTATGACAATGAACTTTAGGGGCACTTTCAGAGATAGCCTCTTAATCCATGCAACCTAAGGTTTTCCCATGGAATTTGGTAGATATGTGAACATGTGTGGCACTGTCATCTACAAATAGGAAAGGTGCTTTCGGGAAACTCTTGGTAGTGCCAGTCACCCCAGTGGAACGGATCTAACCTTCTCAGCCTCTGGATCTTCCTGGGATGCCTCTGGACCATGCTCCTTAGGCTGAGACTCCTTTCTAGGCTGTGCTTGAAGTGCTAGACACTTCTTTGCCTCCTCAATTTGAGCACTGCTACCAAGAAGGTAGCACTGGATGCAACCTCCATATTGCAATCCTCCTTCTTCCTGTGGACAGATAGATCCAAACGATTAACATAGATTAGTTAGTCATTCCAATTCTGACTTCTCAATAAAGTGTTCATGAGTTTTATCATCTAAGACTTCATTTTCATTTTGAGAACACGTGTGAGGGTTCCCCCTGAAAGGTCCCCTAGAAAAGCCCCTTCCCACATGCATCAGATTGTTCCTTTCGAGATTTCCTTACAGTCTCATTTTTAAACTGCTAAACTGCATCATTGATGTGGTGTTTCAAGTTGACGGTTCTATTCTTCAGGAGTAGTGGGATGTTCCAGCAGTCAGTCTTGCCATCAAGAAACATTTATGAACCTGAAAGAATCAAAGTATCTGATTGACCTGTAATAGACATAACCGATTTCTCCATGGAAGCAAGTAGTAATTGACTGCCAGGGCCAGAAGAGGTACCTGTTATTGTAGTTCTGTAATCTGAGATGCTGTGGAAGCATCTCAGACTACAGAATTACACTGGTTAGCCATGGTAATAAACAAGAACAATCCATCGTATCAATAATGAATTGGAGTGGGTCAACTTCAATGGTGTGAGAACTGATCAGGCGCAGGTAAATGGAATCAAAAACTGGGAGGTAAAATTATAACTGAACAATGGGATATCTTCAAAGTTATAGTTCAGACAGAATAAAAGAACATTCACAGGATGGGGGATGATGGTAGAGTAAGTAAACCAAGAGTTCCTTGAATGAGGAAAAGGATTGGGATTCAGGTGAAGCCAAAAAAAAGATGCATATGGTAGATGTTATATTTTAAATGCAATTAGGAACCATATTGAATGTAAAAGGTTCATGGGGTGAAGTGAAAAAGCAAGTAAGGATGGCAAAAGCAGAGTATGCAAAAAGAGTGGCAGCTAACATAAAGGGCAATCAAAATTGGTTTACAAATCGAAAAGGCTAAAGAGTGAGGCTGATTAGAAACCTAAAAGGGGATTTACACATAGAATAAGCATGGCTTAAGGACTAAATGAGTACTTTGCATGTGCCTTATCAAGGAAAAAGATACCTCCTAAGGGTAAAAGGCACGGGAAAGGAACAAGTGAGTTGCTCTTGCAGAGCACTGATACAGAATTGACAGGCTGAATGTCTACAACGATTCTATGAATCTATGAAGCTTGGGCTGTTTTAATTGGTGGGGCTGATTCAAATAACCTTCAATTGTTTCTTGCCTGATGCTTCAAAGACATCAGGCCCAGCTAATGGAAATGGTAATGGTGCGAAGAACATGATGCCAGTATAAACCCACCATTATGAAGCATGTCGTGGAGCAATCTCTTAGAGGAAAGATTTAAGCAATGAATAATCCATACAGGTTTTCACAGTTGCAAGGAAAATGTGTTCTGGATCCACAATGCAACTGTGATATAATTTTCCTTGATTAGCTAGCCTAACTTGACTGTTTAGAAAGATTAATAATTTTAGATATATTATTCCTTCTACAGTTAAAATGTCAAGTAATGTTGATATTTTACTTTAAATCTATCACATTTCTGCCTTTATCCAATTCTGTTGAAAAGTCTGAAATGTTAATCAATAACTCCACGATTCTCCCACCCTGACCCACTAATTTTTTGGCAGTTGGGCCGGGAAAGTTATGCGTGTGTGAATTTGTGGGATTCGCACATGCGTTCCCGATGTACACACATCTCTCAGAGACCGATCTCTGCCATAGTTGGAAACTGGTGGGAACAGCAGGTCAGTAATTTTAATCTATTTTTAATGTTATTTGAATGCCATTACCAGGCCCAATATAAGTTCACTCCAGCAGATTTTAGAGAAGCTCTCCACTTTTGGGGAACTAGTGGGAGACCCCACTGGAGTGAAGGGGGCAATCAGGGCCACTCAAATGGTCGGGTGGTGGGGAGGTGGTGCTTGTTGGGCATGGGGAATCTGGCACTGTCCAGGGGGAACCTTGGCATTGCCCGTTTGGCATCAGGACCTAGGGCAAGGGCCTCAGGGCAATTGGTGGTGGTGGGGCTCGGGCTCCCACTGCCATTCTATATTGGAATCAATCGGGGCTGGAGGAAGACCAGTGAGTGGGGCAGAAGGGGGGGAATGTCTGCTGGGGTGTTGGGGGGTGGGGGAGAGGTTGCTGAAGATCAGACCACTTCTGGCTGAGGAGTGTGCAGGGGGGAAGGGTCAGCGCTGGCCGGGAATGCTTATGTGCACTGCGATTGGGCAGTGGGGGAACTGGAGGGCAGCACTAAGAGCGTCCCATGCTGGCCAGCAATCAAACTAGCCCACAAACCAGAGGCTGACAGATTGGGGCCACTGCACATGTGTAGAGGCCTGGACCTGTCAGATCTGACATGAATAGGCCACACCCACAATCTTTTAATGATATTTCCAACTGTGACCTCTGCATAAGAGCATGAGAGATTCGAGTCTGAACTCCCACTGAAAACAAATCGTGATCTACACCAGTTTTCCTGCAAATTCAGCACTTAGAACATTTTTGGGAGAATCGCCTCCGATCCTCAGGACGTCTATCATATCCTGCTGAGAATTTACAGCATTTTCTGTTTTAGTCTGTGTTGAAGCTTTATTAGTTTCACAGTACAAGAGGAATTTGATTTTTTCATACCTGACACTATTCTATTCTTTGAAATTGCAACACATTTTTCTTCACTCTGCAACAGTTAAATAAGGAATGATTTTGCCATGTAATTTTATTAATTTAACTATTCTGTTCTAATGCCCAATCAGTGCACAGTAACAGCTTTGGATACTTGTTTATTATCCTAAGAGAAGATATGGGTGGTCAAGCAATTTTAAAGTTATTACAAAATTATTAGAATTTTAAAATTATTACAAAATTATGACAGGCCCATGAGCCGAGTGATTGATGGGATTTTGCTGTTGAATAGCATTTGCTTTATGAAATAATATTTTCAAACTCCTAACAACAAACTGTAAGTTGAACGAGCATCTTCTGCAGTTTGTGATATTGTGATCCTGCTCTCCAGTAGTTTGGATCATTTATTCTCATTGCAACTGGATTTCAATGTAATTCCAGTATATCCCAAAATCCAGTTTCTCTTGGACATGGTCCTCAAACTCAAAATTGCCCCTACATTTGGTATAAAATTGGCAATAACATGTCAGTCTCGTTGTGAGATGTGAATTATGGAAATATGCCATCCTGGTTTAGTATGGTGGGTTTTTCTGAGGTTTTGCAAGACACACTGGCAAAGAAGAATCAAGCCTCAAAAGAGTTAACAATCTTCTAAGATAATCCTGGAGTTTCCAGGATTAAAAATTCATCTCATGGACACTGGTACAAGCAATACAGGTGAGCAATTTTAAGGGCAATTATAAAATGTTGCATATTTGCATTTTGTTTTCTTTGAATACTTCTCATTTGTTTGCAATAAATATATTGAAGATGGGGAAAGTTGCTTGACTGGCCAAGAAGGATAGATGTGGGAGGTCACATGATAAAAATTGCTGGCATACAGAGCATGGTGATTAGATGCAGAGTGATGCCAACAGCACAGGTTCAATTCCAGTACTGGCCAAGATTATTCATGAAGTTCCACCTTCTTAAATCTTGTTCCTTACCTGATGTTTGGCGATTCTCAGATTAAGCCATACCAGTTGGCTCCCTGCACCCCTCCCTGCCCCTCACAAGGTGAGAGCAGACTATGGTCATCCGGGATTGTGACAAGTTTTTTTTTGCTTCCTTAATGGAATTAGCATCCATAATCTCTTTGCCCCTTCTGCAGTCTTTTATATTTCATTAATATTGATAAACTCCATTCAGCGGCATAATGTTTAGATTGGAAAGGATAAGAAGGACCTTTTTTCTGATGGAAAACCTCATGGCAGAGGTGTGAGGGTGACATGAGGGACAATGAATGCAATATCTGTTGCTAGAGAAAAGAAAGCAGATTTTTTTTCCCTTGATAACTAATTTCTGGTTGATTTATGTAACTTCTTAGAATGAGGTATTTCCTTTTAAAGGAAAGGGAAATTTCACCATTAAAGGGATTTTAAAAAATAAATTCTTTTTAAACAGAAATTATGTTTTACCCTGATTTGTAGCAACAGTGGGACAATGAAGTGAGTCACAGTGGTCTAATTTTATTAAATTGTTGCTAGTTCGACTCAGTGGTGCTAATTACATAGATTAAAAACTGATGGAAAGAACAATCAATATAAAAAGAGGCTGAATCATTTTCTGTGTATCACATTATCAGCACCTTCCTTGTTCATTGTTGTGATGCAACTTCATTTGAGAATGGTAGCAAGTTGTTAACCTAGATGCTGTTTATCCATTGAAGTTAGTGTCTGTCACTTTATGCTGGGGTGGGATAGGTTTGTCAGAATCTTGCTAATAAAGTCTGAAGATGAGAGATGTGTTTTCATGTTAGGAGTATGTCAGATGGAGAGAGCTATCTGAGGCCTTGTGGAAAATACTTAGCATCTGTTGGAATTAGGTTAGCTGAATTCAACATCTTAATGAGTGACACACTTGTTAGCACTGCTGCCTCACAGCACTGTGGACTACATCCTCCCCCCGTCCAAGTTAAATTTCAGCATCAGGTCAATGTGTGTGCGGAGCTTATGAATTCTCCCATGTCTATGTGTGTTTCCTCCAGGTGCTCTGTTTTCTTCCCCCACTCCAAACAAGCGTAGGTTAAGTGGATTGGCCATGAGAAATTGCCCCTTAGTGTCAGAGGAATTAGCAGGATAAATTTGTGAATTTACAGGGATAGGACCTGGCTGGGATTATGGTTGGTGTAGACTCAATGGGCTGAATTAGCCTCCTTTTGTGCTGTGGGGGTTTCTATGATTCAATAAGGAAATATCCCAGTCTGTTAAACTACTTCCTAATTGTAATAATGCAGGAAGTCTAATTGGAAAGGAGTGGTATTTATTGTTAAACACAAAATAAAGCCACTATTCCGTGGCATACATACACAAATCTCAACTTCCTTTTTTATTTAAATAATTCATCCAAATACATTATAATTCCCGCACTCCATTTTGTCAGCCTCTTCAAAATAGATGCTACTGAAACATGGTTTCGGATGAAGTATTAACAGGCATGCCTGTTTCCTTCTCAATGAAGTTGAGAGGATGGCCAATTTCCCATTAGCGATCACTTGTATTAATGAACTGCCGCAGCTGAGAAAACCATGGCAACCCCATTAATAGCCAGCACCAGCTTCTTTTTTATAAAGATTAATAGCTTTTACACAATGGTAAATAATTAAAATAACAAGCTGATATAATCACAATGTCAACAGCAAATTTACAATAGCAATCATTATTTACTATTATGGGTTACTATTTCTACTCCTAAATACAGCAGAAAAGCAACCTCTCTTTCAACGAAAATGAAATCCATCGGAAGTTTAAGGTATCTGTCCAGGGTTTTGCCTTCTAGGACACGAGTCCCAACACAAACAATTGTTTTCACACAGTCCCAATTTCCTTTTTATTTAAACAATTCATCCAAATATATTACAATCCAAATATAAAAGAATTTAAGTGATAAGTTATTAAAACAACAAGCTGATATAATCACAACTTCAACAGCAAACATACCATCCTGAATACAACAGCAAACAACCTCCCTTCCAATGACAATGGAGCTCATTGCAAATTAAGTTATCTGTCGCCTTTCAGCTTTCGTTGTCCTGGGTTTCAACTTCTAGGACGTACGAGTTTGAACCAAAATAACAGTTTTCACATAGGGGGCATGATGGCACAATGCTTAGCAATGCTGCTTCAAAGCACCAGGGATCTGCATTCAATTCCGATCTGTCTGTGTGGAGTTTGCACATTCTCTTCGTGTCTCTGTTTCCTTCGGGTGCCCCAGCTCCTCCCATAATCCAAAGATGTACAATTTAGGTGGGTTGGTCATCCTAAATTGCCCCTCAGTGTCCCAAGCTGTGAAGATTGGGGTTATTAGTGGAGTAAATACATGGGGTTATAAGGAAGGGGCTTGGGTAAGGTTTTCTGTTGGAGATTCGGCACAGACTTGATGGGCCGTAAGGTGTTCTTTGGCATTATAGAGATTTTAGAAAATACTAAGGGATAAAATTTCTCATGAGTCCCAAGTGGGCCACCAGTTCCGCAGAGTCCCAAGTGGGCCACCTTCTCAGTGTCTGCCTTAAAATGTGACGAATTCCATTTGCGCAGTCAATTACCTGTTACCAAAGGAACTCGTGTTCAACAAGTTCTACAGGGTGATCAATTAGTGATTCCCCCATGGAATTCATTGAGGTTGTCGCACTAGTAGTCTAAGCATCATGCCACTGAAAGAGGCTTATCAACCTTAATGAAATATAAAAGAGATAAAGCTGAAAAAGGAACAAACAAGAGATTATTACACAAACGTCAGTAATAGCATTTTGTATTTCATGTGGACAGAATTTGCAGATATTTTTCTGTTTGTTTGAAGCATACTTTTGAGAGTATTACTCACTTTGGGATATATTAGGAAATGTTGATGTTCTTTTAGCAAGGGAACAGTGGGTTTGATTTTGATTTGCAGGAGATTCACTAGCTGATCAATCGCCCATTCCAGTGGTGGTATTGTTTCTGTGCTTTTGAGGCTCATTTTAATTTTGTTAGATAATGTGGAGAGTACCAAACAGACATCTTATCACAGTTTCCCAGAAAGAACATTGTAAGAAGGCCAAAGCAGTCACCAGCAAAGCAAGTTGCATGGGTATAGCCAGGATAACAGAGTATGGGGAACCCCAGAGCCATAGAAGAAAATAAAAATCATTTTATATTGTCCTCTGCCCTCAAGAGGGATTTTTTTTATCCCTCTCCAGGGCTCAAAAATATTTCTGGATTTGTCTTTCGGCCCCTTCTCATTCACTGTTTATGGAACTGATCAAATTCTCTGCTGCACAGGGTCCAACTAGTCTTGACCCAAAATGGCAAATACTTGAAAAGGAAATTGAAGCCCCAGGAGATGTCTATTGCCTTTTAGCAATCACTTTGGACATTATGGCAGTCACATGTGAAACGGAGCCAGCTATACTGCTGGTGTGAACAAGGTGATATAATATTACGGACCCCACTTTGAGATCTCTTATTATCCTTTTTCATCATGTAATAAATGCAAGGACAGACTAATTTGACACTTCATTTTCACCTGACCCTTCTCTCATTTAGTCTTCAATTTTTTTCCCTTATTCATTATACCTCTTAGCTCTTTATTTTCCTCAAAGCATGGTGCTCCTTTGTGTTAATAGAATTCAAGCAGTTGGTGAAATCAAAGCCAAAGCACTGAACTTTTCTTGAGAAGAAAGTTTAATGATTTTTTTCACTCTCAAATAATCAGTTATTCCCTTTTTATATCTCTTTAAAACAAAAACAATAAGTTAAACAAAAGTAAGGGGGTGATAGTCCCTGATGGAGCATTACAACTCCAACAAAGTCCATCTCAAGGAAACTTAGTTAATTAAACTGATCATTTCCAGAGGTGATGATGCACACTGCCCTAGCGGTGCCACCTGACCACGGAAAGGTGCCCTCTTTATATGTGATCAAAGTACTTAATTAAGCAATGTCCTTTCCCTGTGTATCTTAACAAAGTAAATAAAACAATTAACAGGTTCTCCTTTCTTTAAAATGTTATAATCACGAAAATAATTTCAAAACATATCAATGGTGACTTCAATGTAATTTGCTGCCCCCTATTGGCACATAGGGTTACTCTAGTGCAAACTTTGGGTAGCGATGTTTGCCATAAATAAATAGTCTTACCCTACACTTCACTATCATTTTATCCACATTCAGTCAGCCTTTATCTGCCACAATCTGCTCTTTGTAATTGCTAAGTGCATGGTACTTCTTCATTTTCTATTACCTGTTCAGATTCTGGAAATATTATCAGTGTCAATTAACATAAAGGAACATAGACTAACTGTTTGATTCTCATGTTGTCAAATTACTGTCCATCCATCACTATCTGTAATCTCACCCAAGCCTTTCCACTCTTTCTCCTGCTTCTCGTTTGTAATATATCACGTACCTTGGATTCAGGTGGTCTTATCACAGAATTGTACAGTGCAGAAAGAGGCCATTCATCCTAACCTTCAAGTCCACTGAAGTCTCTTACTACTCAAAGATTCATTGCTACTCATGATGGGTTTCCTTCAGGTGCTCCTGTTTCCTCTGACAGTTTGAAAGACGTGCTGGTTAGGTGGATTGGCCATGCTAAATTCTCCCTCAGTGTAACCAAACAGTGTTACAGTGTTTGGTTACTGATTAGACAGACTGTGCTGTTATGTGTGCTGTTTGAGACCAGAACACCTCATTCACCTGACGAAGACCAGAGGGTTGAAAGCTTGTGAGTTTACTATCAAATAAGTCAGTTGGATTTAAACTTGGTATTGTCAGACTTCTTACTGTGTTTACCTCAGTCCAACACTAGCATTTATACATCATGACCACCATCCAAAAAAGTGTGGCGACTGGGGGATTTTCACAGTAACTTCAATGCAGTGTTAATGTAACCCTACTTGTGACACTAATAAATAAACTTAAAAAGAATTTCATACCAATCAGTTTCCATGATTGCAAACTAACAAGATCCTTTTTATCCATCAATTTTTCCTTTCATCTAAAATGAAAGGAAATGAACTTCTAATATGCACACTTGACATTATTTTATCATTGCTTACTGCAGGACAAAACGGTGGCACAGTGGTTAACACTGCTGCCACACAGCTCCAGGGGCACAGGTTCAATTCTAGCTTGGATTACTGTCTGTATGGAGTTTACATACTCTCTCCATGTCTGTGTGGGTTTCCTCCTACAATCCAAAGACATGTGAATTAGATGGATTGATCATGCCAAATTACCCCTTAGGGTCAGGGAGACTGGCTAGGGTAAATGTATGGAGTTATGGGGATAGTGCTTGGATGGGATCGTGGTCAGTGCAGATTTGATGAGCTGCATGGCCTCTTTCTGTATTGTAGGATTCTATGATTGTATGTTATACTTGTTCTACTCACACACTTCTTTCAACCATGATTGGAAACTTCAATACAGATCTGGTGTTTCACCCAGATTTCTCTAAAGCATCAAATTGGTGAATTATTTTGGCACACCTACATACTTAATTGTTTAGGATGTGTGAAAGTATTTTGGTGACCTGAAGTCTGATTTAATTTCCCACCTCATGAAGACATATTTAGCCTCCCTACAAACACATCCCTTTGACTGCATGTGATTGAGAACCTGTTGCACATGGAATTGTGGAAATTAACTTTGGATTTGATTTTAAATGAATTTTAATGACTTGTCCATATTGATGAGGCGCCAGCTTTGTGGAACGTATTTGGTAACTATTTTTCACTTGTGAAAACAACATAATGACTTAAATTGCATGAAAATGTGTTCTCAGCTTACTTGAATATAATGGCATTGTGATGAACTGGATTTTTTTTCTGCATCACAGTTTCCCAATATTTTGGTTATGAAGACAGCCCTCTTTTAAATTTTAGCTCACATTGAACAGTTGCTGGAACTTTAACCTCCAAGTAAATGAATAATAAAAAATGGCTTTCAATTGAGTCAGGATAGTGTTGTGAAATAACATGATGGCTCAGATAGAGCAGCAAAAGAAACAGTAAGAGATCAGTGACATACTGAGAATCAGAGCTGTCAATATTGAACAGATGCTAGCTGTGTGATTTTTTTTGGCATGAGCCATAGCCTTGAAGGGTTGGCTGATGCCAAAAGCAAACATGTCTAAAAGCGGCACGCTGCATCTCTCACAATGGCTGCAGGAGGCATTCCAATGACATTAATATATCCACTTCTCCTGTTTCCTTCAGCATTTTATACCTTGTCTTTCTTCTTTTTTTCTGGCTTGCTTATTTTTCGATTGCACTTTCTCCTCAACCTACTACCTTTAGGATTTAGAAGTTTTTTTTAACTCTTCTGGGAGAGGAAGGGCTAATGATGGAGGTTAGCTGTCCCAGCATTCAAAGCAGAGCTGAAATCCCTCTATCGGGTATATGAGTAGATTTTCCTCAACAACTCCAAGTCTTTAAGGACTTGGTAGGATGGAAGATCTTATTGCAAAATCTGATAAAAGCTACTTAGTCTTCTATTGCCCCATTTGTATAGATGAAAAGCCTTGAGCAGTTTCTGTCTGATATTGCAATAAGGACATTCATCCCTACCAAGCTACGGTGTTGCATGAAGAGAAAAAAATGCCCTGTATTAATCTTTTTCTATCTTTCATTCTCCAACAAGAACAAACAAGGTAAACATTAGAAAGCAGCACAGAATATTGTGTTCATGCAGCTGATTAAAATCCTCATGTGAGAGCTTCCAACTCTTGACAAATGTCAACAGGACAAGCATTTTGATTCTTTCCTATCACTGTGAGTAATGCTCCTCTTCTAGTTCAGCAGGTAAATGCATGTATAATATATAAATGAAGCACCTAAATCAGAAAAATCCTTAATTCAGTTCCTGGTCTGTGCTAAATTCACTGACCTCCATCAGGACTGCTATAAATTAGCTTCAACCTCCTTGGGCAAGAGAGAAAATTGTTAGACATAATTCCTAGTCAAGATCACTATCCTGTGACTCCTGTTGTAAAACATATATAAAATTGACATCAAATGAGGACAGGGTTAGATTTATGTTATTGCTTTCACAGTTGAATAACCTTTGCCAAAACTTAGACTTATATGTGGCCATGACCCTGCTGCTTATCAAGAGTGAGTACCATAGCAATAGAGGAGCAGGCGGTTCAGCACCTCAAACTTTCTGCCATTCACTGCAATCATGTTTGATCTGTCCCTTAGCTCCATTTACTTATGTAAGAGTAAATTTTTCACTCAGAAGATGGTGAGTGAGTGGAATCGGCTGCCGTCAGTAGTGGTTGAGGCGAACTCGTTGGGGTCTTTTGAGAGACTTCTGGATGAATACATGGGATTTAATGGGATTGAGGGTTATAGTTAGGTAGAGATATGATTGGCGCAACTTGTGGACCGAAGGGCCTGTTTGTGCCGTAGTGTTCTAGTTCTAGATCCATAACCCTAAATATCTCCATCAATCTCAGTTTGGAAACTTCAGTTAGCTCAGTCAGATGTGTTTTTGCAATGGAGGAGTTTCAGATGTCCATCACCATCAATGTGTGGAGAAGTGTTTCCCCACATGACCCCACGCTAACTTTAAAGTGATTCACCTTTGGCTGGGACTCCAACAGCTCCTCTCTATCAGCACCCTACCAGCTCCTTTAAACACTTCAATTCAATCATCCTTTATTTTTTATACTTGAGTGCAGTCGACAGAAATTAACCTCATAATTGGAATCCAATTATCCCCAGTAGCATCCCAGTAAACTTGCACTACAACTCCTCAAAGATTTCCTCAGGCGTGATACCCAGAATTGAGTGCAATACTCTAAATGTAAGTCCAACCAGCGTAACCTCTGTATTCCCTTGATACAAAGCTCAACATTCCAATAGCCTTCTTAATCTTCTTCTTTTACTAGTTTTTAATAATTTCTGTACTCAAGACCTCCACATCTCTTTGCTCATCATGGTCCCTAGCTTCACCCTGTTTAGAAAATACGTAGGTCTATCATTCTTTAATCCACAGTGCATCTCACACTTATCCAAACTAAATTACATCTGCCCCAGTTTTGCCCAAGTGAACTTATCAGTGGGATCCTTTTCCCACTTCTTGAAATGAGAGTGACAGCCCTTGACATCAAGGCCACATTCCACCAAGCACTGCATCAAAGAGCCCTGGCAAAATTAGAATGAATGGGAATCAAGGGCAAACTCTCCACTGGTTGGAGTCATACCTGGTACATAGGAAGATGGTTGTAGTTGTGGAAGGTCAGTCATCTCAGCTCCATGACATGTCTGCAGGAGATCTCAGGATAATGTTCTAGGCCTAACAATCTTCAGCTGCTTTATCAATAACCTTCTCTTCATCATAAGGACAGAAGTGGGATGTTTGCTGATAATTGCACAATGTTCAGCACAATTCACAACTCGTCAGATATTGAAGCAGTTCATGTTCAAATGCAACAAGATCTGGACAATATCCAGACTTGGACCAACAAGTGGCAAATAACATTCACTCCACACAGATGCAAGACAATGACCATCACAGATAAGAGACACTTAACCACCACCCCTCAACATTCAATGGTATAACTATCATTTAATTCCCCCACTGTCAATATCCTTGACCAGAAATTCAATTGGATTCACCACATAAACACAGTGGTTACAAGAGCAGGTCAGAGGCTAGGAGTACTGTGGTGAGTAACTCACTTCCTGAGTGTCCAGAGCCTATCCATCATCTACAAGGCACAAGTCAGGAATGTGATGGAATACTCCCCACTTGCCTGAATGGATGCAGCTCCAACAACACTCAAGAACCTTGACACCATCTAAGGCAAAGCAGCCCACTTGATTGGCACCATTTGATCCTTCCACCACTGATGCTCAATAGCAGCAGAGTGTATTTACAAGGTGCACTGCAGCAATTCATCAAAAATCCTTGGACAGCATCTTCCAAACCCACTTCCATCTAGAAGGGCAGCAGATACATGGGAACACCAGCACCTGCAAATTCTCCTCCAAGCCACTCATCATCCTGACTTTGAAATATATCACCATTCCTTTGCAGCCGCTGGGTCAAAATCCTGGAATTCCCTCCCTAATGGCACTATGGGTCAAACCACAGAACACGGACAGTGGTGATTCAAGAAGGCACCTCACCACCTTCTCAAAGGCAACTAGGGATGGGCAATAAACGCTGGCCAACCAGGGATGCGTATGCCCCACCAGTGAATAAAAATATTTTCTGTTCGCACCTGCACCACTGTGCCACTAAAATTGGAGGGTCTGTTAAAAGACAGCCTTCAGCAGAGGGGAATATTTCGGGGAAAAATAGCGATTGGATAGAGAATTGTTGATTTACCCTAAAGTTAAATTTTGTTGTTGTGGTATTAAATTGTTACTCATACTATTAATATAAAAATGTGTGGATTTAATACATAATGTTTCATGCTATATCACTTTTAGTCGTGACACATTTACGGAAAAGCTACCTAATTGTTTATATATTCAATGTTAGAAAGATCAGCCCAGGAGGAAGCGATTACCAGACGAATAGCACACGTGATTGGGGATGTGTCATGTTACAGATAGCAACAGAAAAAGTTCTGTCAAACACATTGTTTTTAATAACTCGGTTAATTCCACTTTGAACTAAATGAACGGAGATGCTGCGGAGAGAGGGCTTGAAGTGCACAGAACTTGCATGTTGAAGCGTTTGTGGCCGCTTGCACTATTTCGTAGAAGGTCTGTCTCAGACTTCCTGCCGTTCTGACGAGGGAAAGGGACGTGACATTGGGAAATGTTACAATATTGTGGAACCAACTCAAGCCCCCCCGCTTGAAAGGAAATGTCAAATTTGCCGCCTCATTGACATTACACAGCACATTCCAGAGCAGCAGCACAGGCTGGACAAGCCGGCAAGGGAGGAACAGAAAGGTTGCCGCATCTTTGTTTTGAAGGGAGGCAGTTGGGTTTGAAATGCTGAGAGATTTGGACCACCCCCACAGCTGGTTCAGTGTGTGTAGACCCTCCTCTCCCAGAGAAGCAGCGCTCTCTACAGGCTGGAGAAAGAGACGGCAAAAAGCAGAGAGAGATCCCATGCACAGCTCAGGCTTGTTTTGCCCTGACAGCTGTTTGATTACATTGCCACTTTGGAGAGGGTTTTATTTTTTATGATATATCAAGTTTTGAAGATGCCTTTTTGCAAGAGGATCGTGCGCCCCGTGCAAGTTTGCCGCCTGCACGGCGAAGGGAGAAGGCTGTCAGCCCTGGAGAATCTGATCGATGTGTCCAGCCTGACTTTGGGAAGTATCCTGAGGCAGCTTTCGGATCTGGCCAGAGAGGCGGTGAGTGTGTTGGAGGAGATCGAGCTGGAGATCGGCTCTATTAGCCACCGGGCGCTGCTCCTGGAGGTCAGGATCATCGGTTTGCACCGATACGTGTCAGCGCTGGCTCTGAGACCCGCTACACCCTGTGAGTACCAAGGAGCAACTTCTGTCCAGTTTCTTCATCCACACACACACAAAAAAGGAAGGGTGGGGCAATGTCTTCATGAAATAAAAAATCATCTGTCAAACTTTTTTTGTTTTGCGGAGGTGTAAGATGCATGTGCCGATATTATCAACATTGTCATGGTGCCCAGGTAGTGGGGCATCTTGGTCTGACTTCACATTATCCCGCAGACACTTGAGTGCTTGTCTGCCAGCTCGCTAAATGTTTAATGAGAACCCTGCAAAGATAAGAGTTGTTGAAGGAATCACAATGACATGCCTGGGATGCAATGCATTCATTAGGCTGGATTGCTGTGTGAATGAAATGTCTTGTTATACTAGGCTTGTTGGGGAAAATGCTTGTTGGTCGCTCCCATCCTAAATCAGCTGGAATCCTTGGGTGGGATTGTCATCATTTCGAATTATACCCGGCAAAGAGCGAAGTTTAAAATCTGTCAGACCAGTGGCTGATAGCGCTGCCGTGTGGGGAACTGATTCAGGACATAGTAGGAAGTTGACAGGTTTGATCGCTGTTTGGTCTTCGCTGAGCTGTTCTCAGTCGGCATGGTGATGAGAGAGTGATAAATGGCTCAATATTCCCTGGATTATGGAGGAGGAAAAAACAACCGAGCCTTCTGCTCTGGTTACTATCCAGTGTTTGCTGTTGACGTTGTGCATGTCAAGTGTGGTCAAGATCTAGATCCAGGTTCATACATGAAAGATGACTGCTGAGGAAAGGCGTTCAAGGGTAACTCATGCCCAAGGAAGCAGATTCAAGTCAGCACCTTACCGTGTGTAAAAGAGAGACAGTTGGAGGAATAAAATGTAACTTAAGTATTTTCTAAATCATCCATTTATGGACTGGATGGGAATGAAGTTGAATGCCTCTTCATGAAGTTATTTAATATTTGTCTCTATATAAAAACAGTAAAAGGGGGCATGCTGGAATGTATAGCTGGTTCATTTCAATTCAGGAAGCTGTGATAAGTGAGATTGTACTTTGATCTTAAGCGTTGGGGAGCTGAAGATCTGTAATTTTCATGCTTTCTATTTAACTTAGCTTCTCAGCAGCATCCCCCTCCCCCACACATTCTCTTAATCACGGAGACAGCTGTTTTCCACCTCTACAACATTGCTCATCTGTGCCTCAGTCCATTTCCTGTTGAGAGCATCATCCATGCTCTGGTTATCTCCAGATTTGACTATTTTAATGGTGTTCTGGCTGGCCTCCACAAACATAAGCTCATCCAAAACTCTTGCTGTTCAGATCTTAATTGGCCCCAAGTCCTGTTAACCCATCACCCCTTGTGCTAGCTGACCTACATTTGATTCACTCATGTTTGATTTTAAAACTCTCATCCTTGTGTTCAGATTCCCACATGGCCTTTCCTTTCCCTATCACTGTGACTTCCTCCAGTTTAACAATTGATGATTTGTCTAAATTTTCAGTACCACGTGTGACTTGTTTGGTTCAAAGTGAAGTACTTTTTGAGTTCTTTACTATGACTGTGCACGTGTGGTGTTTTGTAGCATGTGGTGAGAATCCTGTACGATTGCTGCACAGTTGTGGATACATGTGCTCATAGTAATCATTGCCTGTTATTCTTCAGGAAACCTTGCTCCTCCAGTTCTGGTCTCTTGTGTTTCCACCACGTCATGTGCCCCACCATTGGTGGATGTGTCTACAATTTCCTCTTAAATTCTCTTCTCATCCTTAAGACACTCCTTAAAACCTATCAATTTGACCAAGCTTTTTTGTGAAGATTTTTGGTTTGGTGTCTGATTATATCCCTGTGAAACGTCTTGAGGCATTTGATGAAATTGAAAGCTCAAACAGCTGTATGAATGTAAGTTATCAATTTTGCTTCAAAGTCACTCAGTTGGATATATTCTTTTGTTTGCACTTCTGCCAAGCTGTCAGTCCTCCATCCTTCTCCATACTGTTGTTCAATGTGGACCCAGCCAGGCAGAAATCTGTTGACTGAGACAAATAATAGTATTGAAAACTTCACCTTTGAGAGACAACAAGTGGCAGCAATAGCTGAATTATCAGTTGGAAACAAAATAAACAACTAGTATTGTTTGTGTTTTCAATGTATGTGCAGTTAGCATACACCTGTTTCCCCTTCCAAGTGGGACTTGATCAAGCAGCCTCGACAATCACACACAGGGTTGCTGAGTCAGAAGCACTACTTCTGATCCTGTCTGACTCCTTAACTGGATCCTATGGGAGGTGAGCAGCTAACATCAATCATATCCATCAAACTGTAAACATTAATGTGAGGAAAAAGGAAAAAGTATAGATGTGGCAAATCTGAAACATTGAATTACGTGGAATTATAATGTAGAAATAATTCATTCAGCCTAATCAGTCAATGTTGGTGGCTATCCAATATATGAGCAGAGTTTTTATCCAATGTATACATCCTGCTCTCATCACTTTGTCCCCATGCACTCAATTAGCTTATCTAATGCATCATTGAGTGTTGACGTCGTCTCTGTTTCAGTCTGAAGTTCTTTAGTGCATTCCACAACTTGTAACCTTATGTGTATAAAATTCAAAACTGCTACTACTTTCTGATTGCACTTCAGGTTCCAAGGATTGCATTTTTCTCCTCTTATTGCTCTGTGTATAACACTGAGATGTAGGACGTGATTAGTTTCCCTTTCAATAGATTATTAAAGTACTGGGTGGTGCAATTCAATTACAGAGCAGGAATTACAATAATTCTAATACTTTGTTACTAACACTGCAACAGGAATATCACATCATACTGTTACAAACTCTTTCTTATCACTGGGTCAGTAGTTTATCATATGTTAGAGTGTGATATAGCAAATCATGAAATATTAAGGTTACTTAATTGTCATTCAAGATAATTCAATATAATTCTTTTGTGCTTAATCAGGGCTTGCACACTTAGGTATTGAATCCTGGAGTTCTGAACTACATGGATTGCTGTAGTCAGTCTATTTTCTCAGGAACCAGTTCCAGTAAGCATGATTACAACTTCTTCAAGAGCATTGTACGCCAGGAAGAAATGTGAGGATCTTCACACTGCTTCAGATACAAATTAGAGGTTGTTTATTTTATTCCTTATATTTTGAACATATTCTGGGAGGGGAAATTCTCCCATGGGAGGGGAGCCCATTTCCACAACTTGGGACTCAAAAATTGTTGGACTCTGAATGGTGCTGATAGCGTCAAATTCACTTCCTCTTCATTGCTGTGTGTTGACCATTTCCTAGCAGTGTAAAAATGGTATAAGATCCAGTTGTCAGAAAACCACTGTGGATTTAGTGGATAAAGTGCCTTGTTCAGTTCCTGTGAACTCATTGTGTTAGCCAATTTCAACATGGGTGTAGTTGTTAGTAGACTTCACTGCCAATATCCAGTGAAGATCTGTGAAGTGTATGTGTTTGTTTGTATGTTTGTTCCTATGTGTATGCATTTTAATAGAAAAAAAGAAGCAAGAACTTTTATTAATTTATATTTTTTATTCATTCGTGGACATGGATATCGCTGGCTGGTCAGCATTTATTGCCCATCCTTAGATGCCCTTGAAAAGGTGCTGATGCGCTGTCTTTTTGAGCGATTGATACAATTGAATTGTTTGCTAGGCCATTTCAGAGGGCAGTTGAGAGTCAATCACATTGCTGTGGTTCTGGAGTCACATTTAAGCCATACTAGGTAAAGACAGCAAACCTCTTTCCCTAAAGGACCAGATGGGTTTTTTGACAATTGGCAAGGGTTTTGTGTCATCAGTAGATTCTTAATTTCAATTTTTTTTTATTGAATTCAAATTCTACCATCTGCCATGGCGAGATTCAAACCTGACTCCCCAGAACATGTGCTAAATTTCCAGATTAATAGTCTAGCGATAATACCACCAGTCCATCAGTTTGTTTTCACAACCCCAGGATATCACAGAGCACATGCCAGAGTCAGAAAATGCTGGTGGCAGTAATTTATAGGCTGCCTAACAGTAGTTATATATTGAATCTTACAGCAAGTACAATGTAATAGTCACAGAGGAGTTTACCCTTCATCTAAGTGGGACAAATAAAATGACGAATGTCATCTGGAAGATGGGTTTGTAAGATGTTTTTGCAACAACTTCCTTGAAGAATACAAAGAACAAAGAACAAAGAACAAAACAGCACGGGAAACAGGCCCTTCGGCCCAACGAGCCCACGCCACCACCCTGATGTTCCCAATACGTTTTGGAACCAACCAGGGATCAATCTTTTCTTAGTATTTTTATTTCTAATGTTGTGTAATGAAGTAGTAATCTCATAGTAAAAATATTCTCTGGGAAAAAGTGGTCATAATACATTTGATTTCCATATTAACTTTGAGAGCAATATACATGAATTCATTATAAGAATCTAAAATTTCAATGGGAGAGCTGACTAAGGTTGATTGGATAAATAGGCTAAAAGTTATGGCAATAAGTAAACAATAAGAAACATTTAAACAAATGAATCAAAACATTGAATAAAAATGTGTTCCGTTAAATAAACAGAAACTCAGTGAGGAAAATCTCAACCATGGTTTAATGAGGATGTTAAGGACAGAATTAAATAAAAAGAAGAGGCTTACAAAATTTGTGAAGAATTGGGAAAATTTTATAAACTAATAGTGAGTGACCAAAACTTGTTAAAGAGGGAGAAATATAGAATATGGGAGTAAACTAGAGAAACCAATACATCACTACAGGAATTTTTACAAGTATTTCAAAATAAGGAGGTTAGCTAAGGTAAACTTTAGTCCCTTAGAGGCAAACTCAGGACAAAATATCATGGGGATTGAAGAAATGACAAAGATGTTGACCAAGTATTATGTGCGTGTCTTTTTAGTAGAGTAACAAATTACATACAAAAAAAAGGCTTAGCAAGGGTCTAATAAGAGTGAGCAAATATTTAATATCAACAGATAAAAAAAGCATTAGAGAAACATAAGGGACTAAAGACTGCCAGATCCCATGACCTACATCCTTGAGTTATAAAAAAAGGCATTGGTAACAGTTTTTGAAAATTTCTAGATTCTAGAGTGGTCCCAGCAGTTTAGAAGTTAGTATTATTCAAGGAAGGAGGGTGAGAGAAAACAGGAATTACGAAGCATTTGCCTGACCATCTTTGGGAAGATTCTGGAATCTATTATTAAGGAAATTGTAACAATGCACTTTGAAAATAATAGCGTGATCAGATAGAGTTTTGCAAAAGGCACAATGTGTTTGACAGTCTTTTTGAGGATGTGACTAATCAGATAGATAGAGGGAACCAGTAGATGTAGCACACACGGATTCAGAAAAGGAAAGTTAGTATTAAAGATAAGGGTTCATGGAATAGGAGTAATATATTGGCATGGATGGAGGATTTGTTAATGTCAGGAAGAAAAGAGTTGTGATAAATGGGGCATTTTCAATTTGGGAGACTCTAAACAGTGCCTCAAAGAACAGTGCTAAGCTTCAACTGTTTACCATCTATATTAATAACTTAGATAAAGAGAAATGTAAGTAAGCAAGTAATATGGGACTAATGTGCCCAAGCTGATGGAATCATAGAACAGTTACAATACAGAAAAAAAAGCCTTTTGGCCAATTATATTGTTGGCTCTCTGTAAAAGCAATTCAGTAGTATCACTTCCCTGCCTTCTTTCTGGAAGCCCTGTACACTCTCCCTTTTCAGTGAATAAACTAATTTCCTCTTTAATATCTTGATTGACCCACCTCTACACACTCTTAAGCCATGTATTCCAGATCCTAACCACTCACTACATAAAAAGAGTTTTTCCTCATGTTGCCATTACTTCTTTCTCCAACTACCTTTAAATCTGATTCTTGATTGCTGATTAAACAAAGCTAGGTGCATGTGTAAACTATGTAAAGCATACAAAGATCTTACAAAGAGGTTAAGTAAATGTACAAGAAAGTTGCAAATGGAATATAACATGAGGAATTGTGAAGTTATTCTTTTTGGTTGTAAGAGTAGGAAAACTGATATTTTTTAAAAAGCTGTGAAACTTTTAAATGTTGTTTTCAGAGACAATTGAGTGAACTTGTATGAAGAACATTACATTTAGCATGTAGGCCCAGAAAGCAAAATGGGAGGCAAATGGCATTGTAAGGAATAGAAGTACTGGAATATAGGAACATGGAAGTCTTGTTGGATTATATAAGGCTTTGGTGATATCACACCTCAAACACCCTGCACAGTTTTTTGGCCTCCATATCTAAGTGAGTATGTATTTGCCTTGGGGGGGGGTGGGTACAACAGTGGTTCACTAATTAGTTATTGGGATGAGATTGTACAACCAGTAACTAATCTAGTGAGCCATTGCTGTGATAAGTGTTTGACTAAATTGGGCCTATATTCCCTGGTGTTTAGAAGAATGGGAGCATAAGATTTGGGTGTGATCATAAGAATGGGGTGTGATCATACTGAATCATACAAGGCTCTGCAAGGAATTGATAGGGTAAATAATGAGAGATTTGTTTCCCTAGTTAGAAAATCTAAAACATGGGATACAGAATGAGGATAAGGGACTAAAGACTGCCAGATCTCAGTCACTGCCAATATCCAGTGAAGATCTGTGAAGTGTATGTGTTTGTTTGTATGTTTGTTCCTATGTGTATGCATTTTAATAGAAAAAAAGAAGCAAGAACTTTTATTAATTTATATTTTTTATTCATTCGTGGACATGGATATCGCTGGCTGGTCAGCATTTATTGCCCATCCTTAGATGCCCTTGAAAAGGTGCTGATGCACCATTTAGAACTGAGATGAAGAGAAATGTCATCACTCAAAAGGTTATGATCTTTGGAGTTTCCACCCCAGAAACTGTGAATGCTTCATCATTGAATGTGTTCAAGGCTGAGATTGACAGATTTTTGATCTCTTAAGGAATTAAGGGATAAAGAGAACGAACAGGAAAGTGGAATTTAGGCAGATCATTCATGGTCACCCTGAGTGGTGGAGCAATCTTGAAGGGCCTCGTGATCTACTTTTGCTCCTTCATTTTCTTTGTTCTTTCATGAGCTGTAGATGTCCTTGGTGACTATTTAGACCGTTTCAGAGAGCAACTAAGAGTCAAACATATTGCTATGGATCTGGAGTGATATGTAAGTCAGACCAAGTAATGAAAACAGATTTCCTTCCCCATAAGACATTAGTGAATCAATTGGGTTTGTACAGCAATCAATTATAGTTTCCATGATCACCATTAATGAGTCTAGCATTATATTCCAGATTTATTGACTGAAATTAAATTCTTTCAACTGTCATGCATTAATTTGAACAATTAGATGACTAGAGCAACAACATTACCACGAGACCACATCTCTCCCTATGTATCATGTTTGTATAACCAATTTACTCCTTTTCTCCTTGTGATTCTTACACAATTTTTGTCTCTATGACTCAATATGTTTCCAACTTCTTTTAGCAGCTTTTTTCTGCTCTTGCCTCTCTCAATACCTACTACCTTATATGTCTCCCTCTGTTTATGAATGATCATTATGTGTTCCCTTCCAACCACATTTAAAGCACTGGAACAAGGAAGGCAAGTATGGAAGTATAGAGAGAAGTATGGAACATAGTAGCAGAGATTTAAAAGAGAAGCAAAAAAGGACATAGCATAGTTGAAAACTAAAAATGAGAGACATATGACTTATCAGCTGGCTTTTTTTCCCTTGTATGCCCTCCAGAAGTATGAGAGAACTACGAGCTGTGTCTTTTTATGTATGAAAACATTATTGAAGTCTCAGATGGATTTAGATGTGAGGGTGAGTTAAGGGCTGTTGAGAGTCAATGAAAAATTATTGTGATCGAATACAAAGCAGAGTTTGAAGTGCACAATAATGTAAAATAGGTGGCAAGGAAATCTGGATGAGTCACGCTGATAACTGTCCCCAAAGTAAGCTTCATCTTTAATGAGTTTTATTAATAATACATATTGACCGCACTATTTCAAGATGCAGATTCTCTCACTAAATGTACATTATAAAGTATTTTGTCTTTGTGAGGACACCCATGTCACTGTGGGACCTGTCACTGCAGTAAAAATGCACAGAAGCAGATTTAATTTTAGTTCAATTTTACATGTATATATATTATATATATATTTGTAAATGTAATTATTATAATTGAATAAATAGATGCAATTTTAAGACCGCAATCTTGCTTTGAAGATATTATTATAAACTACAGGTGACACCAATATCTGATTATCACTCCATTGTACCTGATGTGTTTTTCAATGGCATCCAGAGGGGTTATTAGGAAGCCACTTGAATCAAATGTTCTTTGTATGATTGTTGAATAACTGCCTCAAAATAGGATTTATTGTTACTGAGATTTATCTTCAGTATCTAAAATCTATTTAAACAACATCAAGCAGCTGTGATTTTGTGAAATGTTATCCCATTTTGTGGCAGCATTACTTTGCAGCTGATGGTCATGAAGGTTGGAATTTATCATCATTGAACCTGTATTACTTCATTTGTACTTAACTGGTAACAATATCCTTGCAAAAAGGGTAAACAAAGCAGTGGAGGAAGATTTAAAAAGGTGACGATGAGGCACATACTGTCTTGCAGTGTACCATGAATGGGTTAAGAATAGGTGCAGTGAAGATGAAAAGTAGTGTAAAATAATGACCCAAAACTTCTGAAGAGAGTTGGAACCCCTGTGTCGGACTAAAATAAAATTTATTTATTAGTCACAAATAAGGCTTACAACAACATTGTAATGAAGTTACTGTGAAATTCCCCTAATTGCCACATTCTGATGCCTGTTTGGGGTCAGTGCACCTAACCAGCATGCCTTTCTGATTGTGGGAGGAAATCGGAGCACTCAGAGGAAACCCACACACATGGGGAGAATGTGCAAACTCCACACAGACAGTGACCCAAGCTGGGAATTGAACCTGAGTCCCTGGTGCTGTGAGACAGCAGTGCTAACCACTGTGCCACCATGACTCCCATGTGCCACCCACTCTGAGCACACAGAAAACTACCTACTGACCTGCAAGCTGTGAAAAACTCCAACTCCCAGTGGAGTATGCTATAGAATTCCCTCTTACAGGGAAGGCAGACAGCAGCAAAAGAATCAGCACAGAGGCCAGGCTCTCTTTTTATGGCACTAACTATCATATTCTGGGAAGGGCATGAAGGTTCCTGAGCTTTTCTGTGTATTAAAGAATGAAAGGACAGGCGTGTAACTGGGTAGGTGAGTGAGGCATATGACTAGGGTGCCAGCTAGTGGACAGCAGCTCGGTAGGTGATTGATATATGAGGTGGCTAGGGTGGTTGAGTGGTTAGAAGGGTTTGGAATAGTTGCATCAGCTTGGGAGAGGTTGTGAGATTGAGAGGTGGTCAGGCCATGAGGGGAGGGTAGTCATAAGGAGAGTTAGGGAAGAGCCATGAGCGTTGAGTGGGGACTTAGGAAGTCAGGGAGAAATGGGAAGTTGGTAGGCCAGCACTCTCCACTTCACATTCCCCACTGACTCAATGCTTTTCACTCATGTCTCTCTCACTACGAGTGAGGGTTCAGGAAATTAGCAGTAAGAGGGTATGAGTATGTAAAGGAGTGAACAACGTGTGAGTGAGTGGGTTAGGTGAAGGAGTCTGTAAATGAGAGAGTTGAGAGAAGGAAGTGGTGAAGGGAGCAAGGTGGGAAAGGGTTGTGCGGAACAGCAGGGAGTGAGATGGGAGAGGGAAGTGGGGAAATGGAGGGACTAAAATGGGAGAGGAGAGTGGGAAATAAGATGAGTGAGACAGGAGAGAGAACTGGAGAAGAGAAGGCAGCGAGACGAAAAAGGAAAGTGGGGAATGGGACAGAGTGAGATGGGAGAGGGAAGTGAGGAATGGGAGGGAATGAGACAAGAGAGGGTGGTGGGGAATGGGAGGCAGTGAGATGGAGAGGGAAGTGGGAGGGAGCACAAAATATGTTACCATTCTGGATTCTAGGATACCAACATTTAACATCAGTGGACCTCTTCATAGAGATTGGACAAGGGTCATTTTAAAGATTTCTCAGAATGTTGCCAAGTTATGAGAAAAGGCTCAAAACTGGGGCATTTTTCAAAAATAAAACATGCAAATTAAGGAGGAATCAAAATTAAGTATGAAATCTCTTCATCATTTGCTGAACCTTTAAATATTTTGGGAAATAGTTGATTTCATTGTTTTTTTCACAAATGCTTACTCAGGAAAGAAGAGATGTTCTTGATATGAATGCACCATTCCCCTTGTTTCTTTATCTGTGAAGAGATTCCACTAATAATTCTCACTCATTCTAACTAATATATATACAGAAAATAATTCGTCATCCACCTTTACCTCTAATCTTCAATCTTTCTGCCCACTTCACAATCTATCTTATATTTCTCTACTCTGTGATTAATATTTCTGTTGGTTTTCTTCTCTCCAGAGTTCTAAATGGAAATTAGACATGTCCTTCCACCTCACTATATCCATGTTCAGCTAATCGAGTTTATTGCACCAACTTGTTCTTGACCAGAATTATTAAAACTACAAAATGTCTCACTTTGCCAAAAAGTTTTCTTCCTGTACAAAGTACGTTTTAAAACTCAAATTTGGCAACAGCGAATTGTCATTCCTTTTAACTCATCTATTTTGCTCTCTTTGTCTTAGTGAGATCTTAAAGGCCCTTAGTCCTTTGCCTCGTTTCTCTGTTAGAATTAAAGGGAATAATATTATACATTTAAACTTACGCTGTAATACACTAACCATGAGTTTCAGCAACTCACCTCAAAGCCACATTCCCATCTGTATTATTTTTCCATTTCCTAAATTTGTGTTGACTCTGAATAAAACTTAAGAATTTAGTGCTGGGTCTTCATTTTTCTCCTGTTGGCCTTTATTCTCTAAACATTATGTTGAGACCATTGGAAACCCTTTCATCTATTTGCACTTGCACATCGTTATATGTGGAAATTGTTCAGTGCATGAAATCCTTTGGTTAAAATAATGGTGACTGCTGAAAGTGTTTCTGCTCTGCTCAAGTCCATTCAACCACTGGCAGGACAAACATGGCTGGCAGGTGTAGAAAGTGGAGACATAGAACAACTCTTGTCAATATTGCTTCTTTTCTTTAATCTTGTTAAAGAAATATAATTGACTAAATCATTGGTAAAACTGTCTGTATTTAATTAGAAGTCTCACAACACCAGGTTATTTGGTCTCATGAGCTTTTGGAGCACTGCTCCTTCATCAAGTGAGTAACAAGTCACCTGATGAAGGGGCAGCACTCCGAAAGATCATGACTTTAACCTGTGTGGTGAGACTTCTTACTGTGCCCATCCCAGTCCAACGCCGGCATCTCCATATCATGATATTTAGTTAAATAGCAGTACAATACAGTTGATACCATTACTGTGGAGTTCCAGGTAGATATAGTTATCAATTCACTTGCACATAAACAGATGTGAGTCTCTGCAACTGTGTCCCTTCTGAAATGGCAATTTCCCCTCCACTTCCCACCGCTGAATGATTTTCATTAGGATTGTCAGCATTGCAGATTGTAGCATTGGATTTTTCACAACGTCTGTAAATCTTGACATGTAAAACTGCTGTTCATTTTGGGTGTTGTAGTCTTAGAACATCTGCACACCAGTTTAGATTCTTGCTATCAATCTCAAGAAAATTCACATTTTTTTACACAGCTTGTGACTTTTGGCCCATTTGGCACATTGTACTGCAGGGAAACAGTTCTATAACAGTATGCTATGATACATGCTTCACAGTGAAGGCCCAGATTCCCTGGCAAGCAGGAGCAGTAAATGAAAAACACATTGGTTTTTGGTACTGGGTTAGTACAACATCCTCTTACACCTAGAACCTGGATTTTACAATTAACCCCAGTTAAGAAAATGGAAGTCTTTTTTTTGCTGTGGCTTAGTAAATGTCCTTGTGAAAACTGTTCAGAATACCTGTGCTGTTTCTTTTACTTGTGCACTCCAGCACAAAACTGTCTCTAATTTGAATTAATTAGCCTGAAATTGGTAACCTCACTCAATAGTGGCAAGATGGCTAATGTGGTAAGTGGAAGCTATTCTCCCTTTGGCTGTGCTGTTTCCATCTGGGAGTGCTTGGGGTAACCTGGTGACAGAATGTTTCCATTCCATTTTGTTAAATTTAATGAGCAGACGAATTTGCCACAAATGTTGGTTCGTGTATGATCTTGTGAATGAAAGGTGTGTAGAAATTGAAAACTGGAAGTAAATCTCTCCTATCATATTGTTGACACACTCTGACTTATCTGAGCACTATTTAATAGTGTCGTTCAGTCAAACTGCTCCAATCCATAGTTTTACACATGGTACATTCCATGTTTTATTATTGTAACAGATCCATTTCACATTTTGAGAAGACACCCAATTCATATTTGTAACAGATGCAGTCAGTGAGGTAGTTGCCACAGGAAGTATTTGGAGGGGGTGTGAATGAGGAGCACGTGGCTGAGGTGGATGATGCAACAAACAGCATGCACAGTATGTTGGAGCTGGTGTGAATAGAAGTATTTCCTATGCTCTTCAATACACTGATAACAGGTGTCCAATCTTTCGCAACAGTCCTTGGCCGAGGTCTAGCTTTCCAATTGCTGACATCTGTCACCTGGGTAACCATTTTGCCATCCATGTTGCTTCCCATATGTTTTTCTGTATTTGGCTATTGACATTTTTTCTCTTATTATAATTGTTTGAAATTTTGATTTTTTTTGTATGACAGATGATCACAAGGGATAATGAGAGATTATTTTTCAAATGCATTTTCCACTTCTCTTCTATGTAGTCCAATAGATAGGGGTAGCACTCTTATACTGTAATTGTGCAAGGCACAATCACAACTCAGCAGAATCAATGGAGGTATTTATTAAGAACTGGACTAAAGTACAGAGCAGAACTATATCAGGTCTTCACCCTCTGACTCCCAAGCCCCCACACAGGGCCAAACCGCTGCTGGACCCCATTTGTAATGACTTCACTGAGGCCTGCAAGGTGCATCTTTTAGAATATGAACTGTCTGTTTTAGGCAATTATGGGTTGATCTATCAGGGAACCCTGCTATATAACATCCCACATTATATAATGTGGAGTTTATGGTTACTGGCACTGCATGTTTATGGTCTGTATGAGGGCGTACTTGTCTGAGTGTTGCTGGCTATGTAAATAAATTTAAGTTTGGTGAAAGGACACAAAGGAGTTATTTCACCATTCTCTGCTGCAATTGGCCCAGACTTGCTTGCTCTGATGCAATAGACTCACCAGGCCAGGTGACCAGCATTTGTCCACTCCTTAAAGGGCTCATGCTACCACGTTCCTCCTCCCTTAAATCCATACTACCCTATCCACAAACAGAGAGCTATTTATAATAATAGATCATATAAAAAGGTAACACAGAACAGTCTCTCATAAGTTCAGTATCTCAAGAGACTTCTGAACTCTCTGTGAACACATCAGCTCTCTGGTAGTCTCTGCCTATGTTGAGGTAGTGATGGCTTGAACAGCAGTTGAGTGGTTTGCATTTTCAGAAAGGACATTAGTGCAGACATCTTCACCAGACTTCATTGGAACACCAGGGACCTTTCATCAGGAATAACTGGTTCCATTTATCATGGCACTGTTGGATAGATGCAGGTAGATGCTGCTGGATCAGCTAGCCCTACTTGTACCATGTTAGATTTTCTTTTTCCAATGTGATCTACATGTTTTCTAACTTTTCTTCCTTGGAGATCAACCAGATAGAACATGGGACCTGTTTTGGCTAGGATCATCACAGGGACTCAAGCTAGACCAACATTATAGTACTGGATAAGTACTAAGTTGTTCACCTCGAAAGACCTATCACCTTTAACAGAATTATACTATCCTGTTTTGCCACCACCTTCGCTGCAAAACTGGGGAATGTTAAATCATGTCTGGTGTTGAGACACCTTCTCATCAGCTGCTCTACAGGGAATACTCCCATAGTAATGTGTGCTGTCATTCTGTATGTAAGGAGGAAGCTAGCAAGCTTCAGTCATAGGGGTGTGGCTGGCTGTTTTTTCATCGCTGATGTGAATGTCAGGGCAATACTTTCTGTGAAGCCATTTGAAGTTGGGTGATAGGGTGTCATTAACACATGTTGTATTCCATTAGTTTGTACAGAATGCTGGAACTCTGCTCTTGTGAAAACAGTGCTGTTATCAGTGACTAAAACATCTAGCAGGCCATGTGTAACAAAGGCTTGCCAAAGTTTCTTGATTGTTTCTGATGATTTTGTTGTTCTCATTTCATAATATCGAGCTACTTGGAATGGGCATCGACAGTAAAATAACCTGCGAAATCCACATGTAACCTTGCTCAAAGTTAGCCAGGCCCTTCCCATGCATGCAATCAAGCTGAAGGCGCAAAGTTAATCCTTTTGGCATTGATTACAATATTCAACAGATTTTCAATATCCTTATCAATGTCCAGCGATTAAATAAAAAAAGTGAACATCTTCACTTTGGTCTTATTTAGGTGAACATTGCGAAACTCTTGCAAAAATATTCCCCTTGTTGGGCTTGGAACCATGACTCAAGATCCCCAGAGTAGTACTCTATCCTTACAGCACAGTTTCTTCTTGAAGAGCTGAAATGGCTTGAGTTGGTCTGACTCATCAAAGTGCCATCCGCAGAGGACGATACACTTTAGACAAGACTAGGTCTCTTGAATCCAATTCCTAATATATTTAAGCGATAACAGCAATATATGCAAGAAATCTAGGGCTAATACTATTTCTTGTGGTGAAGAAGGTGATGGCATTCTTTGAGGCAATGGAAGATGATTCAGGACAACTGTATTTGAGATTTGGGTACTGCGTCTGTGTTGGAACACATAGTTGTATGTTGTTAGAAGAGAGGCTCACCACGAGACTCTGGCTGATGCAATAGGAGAAACAGACTTATCCTTGAGCAAAAGTCCTAATGATTAAGAGGTGATGCCCGCATACAAACTGGTGAAATTGTTTCACCCATTGAAAATGGCTAGGCCCTCCTCTTCAATTTGAAGGGTCTTCATTTGGCATCAGCTAAGTTTTGTGACACAAAAGCAATGGGCCCTTCTACACCGTCTTCTATTCATGAGCTAACAAGGCCTCAATGCCTCAAGGCCTCAAGGTGGAAGTATTGTACATTAGGATTATCTCCTTCTCAGGATCAAAATAAGTCAGCAAATTGTAAGGCAAGTTTGACTTTCTTCAAAACCTCTTTCTGAGGCTTGCTCCAATACCAACATTGATATTTCCTCAAAAGCAGATATAACGGTTTCAGAAATGTTGAGAGACTTAACATAAACTGACCATTGTAATTAACCATGTCAAAAAAAGATTTCAGTTTCGACATGTTACGAGGCGCTGGTTCTTGTGTAATAGCTTTTATTTTTTCTTTTAGAATTTAAAGCGCATCGACTTTAAATTCTAAGTAAGTGATTTATCGGACCTGAAAGGTACGCTTCTCTCTTTAAAGTTGCACCCTCATATCATTGAATCTTTTGAGTATCTATTTGAAGTTTGTCAGAAGTTCTTCATTGGAAATACCTGTGAGTAAAAAATCATCCAGGCACTCCACTACTTTGGGTATATCTTGCAATTAACTTTCCATGGAGCACTGGAAAATATTGCATGCTGAAGACACACCAGAGAATAATCTGATATATTGAAACAAACTCTTGTGGGTGTTAATTGTTATGAATTTTCTTGAATCCTTGTTCAATTCCATTTGTTGATACGCATGGCTCATGTTGAGTGTTGTGTATGTTAGACCTCCCATTAGTTCCACATAGAGATTCTCAATCTTTGGAATCAGGTACCTGTCCTGTCAGCTTGATTGAGAGTCAATTTGTAGTCCCAACAAATGTGGATTGTTTGGTCTGTTTTTAGTACAATGGGTGCAGCCCATTTCAAAAACTGTACAAGCTTTATGACTCCTAATTCTTCCAAATGTTTAGGTTCTGCCTCAATTCTTTGGCATAAAGCATTGGCTGAGCTCTTTAACATTTAGGTGTAGCATCCAAGTTTATATAGGTTTATGTCGTATTCTGCCAAATTCATTTTTGAAATCCTTTGGGTATTTTCTCAAAAGTTCTTGGAAACTGTCATCAGTTTTATTGAACATGTCTAACTAATTGAGTTGTAACTGATGTAAGGAAGCTCGTTCTATAAATTTAGATCCTTGACCTTTCACTATGGTGATCAGTAGTTGAGTCAATTGGTGCTGATATGCTACTGACACAGGTGTTTTACTCAAAACTTACAGGATTTCCTCACCCCATATAGGTGGCTAATATAGCTGAAGCATTAATTAACTTCTGAGGTTGAACTCTGCCCTGAAGTTATTTGTATGACTGTTCCTCTATGACAGTAGCAGGAGCTCTGGTAGTTACTGCCATATTTAAAGGCCACCCATTTACCAGGAATGCTATTACAATAGGAACCGATTTTGTCATCTTGGTATTATTCAACTGATGCTTCAGGTTGCTCTTCTGAGTCACATTCTAGATTATGCAGTGAATTTCAATTTATTTTATAAGCTGCATATACTCTGTTTGGCTTGGCACTGAATTCAGATGTGGCCTCTCCAATTGTAGCCAAAACAGATTAAATCCTTTAGTTTACATTTTCTCCTTGGGGTGATCTCCCTGATACCTGGAGCACTCATTATAATTTTTGGATTTTTTTAATGGTTTTTTGCCCCCTCTCTTGCTTTGTGAGCTCCTACCTCTGGTGCGTCAATTTGCAACATTTCCCCACCATAGCCTATTTGCCTCAGCTATCTGCATACACTGTAACTGAAGGGTGCCTGTCTCTACACTCTCAATTGCCTGAGCTTTTTCCCTGGCTTTCTTTAGGAAAATCCTATTCTCTGCCAGCAGCTTTTTCTGTATGTTTAGATTATTTTATTAAAGTTACAAACTAATCGGTCTCACACCATGTCACTCAATAATGATCCAAATTTGCATTATTCTGCCAATTGCCTCAGCCTAGTCATGTATGCCATTATTATCTCTCCGAGTCCCTCATGACAGAATTAAACTTAGAGGCACAAATTTTACCAGTATGCCGGCCCTGATTCCAGAGGCGGGTAAGGCTCAGAGAACAGCCTTCTCCGTTAGCTTAGGGCAGGATCATACGAACCTTGGGCAGATATGCTGGTAAAATTCCACACATAACATTG
Source organism: Sphyrna mokarran (assembly GCA_024679065.1). Lineage (NCBI taxonomy): Eukaryota > Metazoa > Chordata > Chondrichthyes > Carcharhiniformes > Carcharhinidae > Sphyrna > Sphyrna mokarran. The sequence continues at coordinate 90,390,091 of JAGIQG010000004.1, forward strand.
CATGATGACAGATGATCTGGGGTTATGATGCTCCAATATTCCAATGTGGTCAAAATTGAGGACATAAATTTCTAATGAGATTATAAATCTGGGGTCCACATACTGTAAGCAGAATGACTTTTTTTCTTATCTTTCCTTGTAGTTTAATTAGTGGTGGAAAAATAGCAAAACCTTTTAATACACTGAATGCAGCGTTTGGCCTCTGGGTCAAAAGGATTGATTTTCCCAATAAAGGCCATAAGTTATTATTACTGTTGCTGCAGAATTGCTTTCTTTGAGAACTTCAAAGGCAAGACCTTCTCCAATTCCAGGAGCAGACGACTGCAGTACCAATTTACCTCATCGCCAATGTATGAGTGTGAGGCACAATCACAACTCGGCAGGAGTAAATCAACAAAGTTATTTATTAAGAACTGGACTTAGGAAAAGAGCAGGACTACAGCAGGTCTTCGCTCTCCAACTCCTGAGCTCATACAGAGGGACCACTTACTCCCGGATGTGCTTTCTATCACGATTGACCCAGGTTTGCACTGTCTACCATGATAGGCTCACTAGGCCTTAAAGGGGCCATGCCAACACAGATAGCTTGCTGACATGGTTATCTTGATGAGTGATCTGTCAGCAGGTGACTTTCACCTGAGAAGACTCGAAATTTATTTCCATCCTTTCCTCATTGCTGATTAAACTTTCCATAAGAGTCCCTCATTGGTGAGCAAGAATGGGGATCTTGACTGATTTTAACCCTTCCAAGCCTGAGATTGCTAGCGAAAGGATAGAATCTGTGCACTGTCACTGTCCCTTGTTATGTTCAATTAATTAATTTATGACTAATTATAATATTACACCTGATCCAAGACAGCCATATAATCTCTGCATGAGTTTCACCTACGGCAGAAGAATTTCAACAAACACAATCACAGTTCAAAGTAAGATATTTTCACTTTTCTCCAGAATTAGATAAAGTTGCTGAGCAGCCTTTCAGAAGGCAAATGTCAAGAAAATGCTGGAGAATATGTAAATAGCTGTATAACGATGGCTAAAAGCACAAAATAAAAATTAGAGACCATGGATATTGCTAAGTTTCAACACCTTTCCAGTGCACAACCGCAGTCATTGAACCAATCGAGTCTGCATTGACCAGGTGAAAGAGCATTCTCCCTATTCCCTTCCCCTTTCTTATCCTCGTAATCTTGCACATTATAGAAATCCAATTCTTTTTAAATACCTGGATTGAACTTGCTTCCACCATCCTGTTAGGAAGTTTGTTCCATCTTTTAACATTTGCCCATAACTAGCATTTGTCCAGACAATCCCAGCTATGGACAACTTTAAATCCCTTGTGTGTAAATATTATTGATATCACTTCTTGTTTCTGAAGAATCTTAATTCCTTGGGTCCCCTTTTCTTGCTTTACCTGATATTTACTTCTGTCTTTCTCTCTCCTCTATTCCCCACTCATCTATTCCTTTCTTCTGTTTTTTGCTTTTTTCACCTTCATCCTTTCGTCCACTTTGTTCTTATTTTTCCTTTTGACTTTTCTATTTCTTTGTCTTCTCTCTCTCTCTCCCCCTCTGCTTGTATTCTCATCTCATTCCTTCCTGCTTGATATTTTGCCTTTAAATTATTCAGCAGAATCTAGACTTAGAATCTAAGGCACTAAATGTAAGGAAAGAATTATCCTGAGTGACTTCAATGAAATGTTATCTTTGAGGATGCCTTCATTTGGTGTCTTTATAGTTTTTCTAAGAGTTATGTGGGTGTTAGTTATGCATCTAATATTGTTACTGTCTGGTGCAAGTTTAAAATTCCTGTGTGCCTATTAGAACAGAAATGGTTTGTAAGCGAAATCGGAAATTCACTGAGAGGCAGCAATCAGAATTGTGATAACAGACAAATCTTTCTGGATTTTCACATTTTGTTGCAAGGTATGGATCCTATCCTCAAAATAATGCAACTATTTTATTTTAGTAAGTGGGGCTGTTTTTCCTCAGTAGCCAATGAACCATTGTCTTGGTGAAGAAGAGGGAAGAGGGAGATTTGCAGCAAATATAGGTGAGAAGCTGTGCTGAGGATGATTACACTGTGAGACAGAATTGGACAATGAGCTATATTTTCTCTTTGACTTTTCTACTCCCTCCCACCCCCATACCACGCAATCTGGGCAGAGGACCACCTGGGGTCGCAGTCAACCCTGTTTCACTTTACGGTTCTTATAATGTCACTGAGGGGTTTAGTTGCTATTTCTTGTGATAGGCTAGTGTGTACAAAGGTATTAATTATCACAGTTGTTGCTGTCCATGCTGATAGTCTTTAACTGGATCTTGGCAATTAAGCTTATATCTGATAGCAGATTCAGTGACAAGATATTCATTTGCTAGCTATTAACTTTAATCATGATAGATCATGTTGTAGAGACCTCAGCTCGAGTTACCTGTACAATTTAAACCAAAAATGAGTAGAGTCTCGGTTCTTATGATAGAATTTCTTTTCTGTAACCCTCCTGCATCCTTTCCTGAAGCGAACAACGTTCCCTCTACTTTTTGTTGGGAGTGCATAAATGACTTATTTAAGTCTGCTAGCCCTTTAATTTTTATGTGCAGTTGCATATCTTAGGTGGAAATTTTACCTTTCAATTTAAGTGTAAGTAGCTTTAAAGGGGCCACTTGTGCATGACCTATGTGTAAACCTTTGGGTTTCTGTGTGGCCACTCATCTTCATAGAATTCCTATAGTGCAGAAGGAGACCATTCAGCCTATCAAGCGTGTACCAATCACAGTCCCACCTAGGCTTTATCCCCATAACCCCATGCATTTACTCTAGCTAGTGCCCTTAACACTGAAGGGCAATTTAGCCTGGCCAGTCCGCCTAATTCACATATTTTTGGACTATGGATGAAACCGGAGCACCCAGAGGAAACCCATGCAGACACGGGGAGAACATGCAGACTCCACATAGACAGTGACGCAAGCCAGGAATCGAGCCTGGGAGCCTGGTGCTGTGAGGCAATAATGCTAACCACTGTAGCACTATGCTGCACCTTCTTCTGGGTGAGGCTGGTGCTGACTCCTGCTGCTAGGGGAGAATCATACAATCCTTGCAGTGCAGAAGGAGGCTGGTGAAGCAGCACGCTGCCTTTCTCTGCCCTGGATTGCAAACAATCAGAATTTTCTCCTTTTTTGCAAAGTGTGGCAGTAGGGAGGAAAAACGGTGTGGAATCAGCTGCCTTCACTATATTGTTAGGCAAATTGAAAAGAAATCCAGGGGCAGCTCTCATAATGTCATGCCAGTGCATGGGGGTAGTACCAGCGCAATGCCAGGGGTATAACCCTCTCTTCCCAAGCTTACCTGAACTATGCTGGCGGGTTCTGCTCGCACACTGTGGTAAACCTATAGTGATTCAAGCGAGGGCATGCGGATGTGAATATGTAATCTAATGTGTGTGGTAGGAGAGGAATGGGATGGAAATGTAAAGGCCTGATAATTACATTTAAGTATATTCAAATTGGGATCCTGAAGCTCAACATTGAGATTTCCATTACATTAATGGTTATGGGCAGAAGCAATCAGAGTGGGAAATTACACTGGCACAAATCACGTTTTAGGATTCCTGCAGGATTATCTGCTCCTGCTGCCAATCTGACCCCATTGAAAACAACAGCGGAAAATTGCCTCTAATGGGTAAATGCTTGATTCAGGTGCTGATTATATCCACAAGATAATGTTGTAACATACTGTCTATTAAATAGGAGAAGCGATCAACATGTCTTTTTTATCAATGAACGGGGGAGGATTTTTTTAAACTCTCATTGGTGAAGGTTCTGTGGATTAAGCTTCAGTTGTCCAGTAGTTATACTTTCTCCTCTAATTTCACTGTGACATTACTTTTTAGGTTTGCCAACAATAATAGTAACAGGAACTTAGGAGCAGAATGAAGCCTTTGTCATGCTCCAAGCATAGGATGAAGGAACGCAGCGGGCGGATTTTCAGGAACAGGAAAAGACCATTAAGTTGAAAAGAGCATTAAGTCCTTTGTGTTATTCAATGAATACATAAGTTATTTGATCACCACTTTCCCTTTTTAGAAATCCCAGGTAGTGACCCATGCTGTGTCAACTTAGTGTTCAGTGTTGTGCCTCTCCCTCTCTCGCTGGAATTGCTTTGCTTTCCTTTGGGATTTCATGTTGGTTTCTAATCCTGCTGAGCTTCAGTCCCCTTTCCTACAACCAGGAAATGCCGAGATTCTTCACACAGGGCTGGAAGTCTTCCCAGATGAGCTTGGCTTCAATCATGGAGCTCCTGTGGCTTTGCTGTGTGAAACAGATATGCTTGTTTGATCAGGAGGAAGATAACTGTAACATAGAAAATTACCATTGAATTGGAACATAAGGAAAAGTGCACTGGGTGGATTGTCCCTGTGAATACTGGTATTGAAAGTCTCCCTTTTTAGTACACCCTCAGCAAAGAAGTATTGTTTAAAGTTTATTTATTAGTATAATGAGTAGACTTAAATTAACATACAATGAAGTTACTGTGAAAATCCTTGAATCGTCACATTCCGGAGCCTGTTCAGGTGCACAGAAGGAGAAATTGCAATGCACCTAATGAATTAAATTTTGGTATGAATTTTGCACAGCCCATCTCCAATACCAAATGGACTATTATGTTTCTTTCACCAATTTTCTTCTTTGACTGACTTTCTTGATACATCATGATCATGGTCCAAAGATGTGCGGGTTAGGTTGATAGGCCATACTAAAAATTGCCCTTAGTGTCCTGAGATACGTAGGTTAGAAGGATTAGTGGGTAAATATGTAGTGATATGGGGGTAGGGTCTGGGTGGGATTGTAGTTGGCGCAGACGCGATGGGCTAAATGGCCTCTTTCTGTTCTGTGGGGATTCGATTCTATTCTATTTTATCATTGATACACTTCAAAAGGGCAGGAAGAGTTATTCATGTAGTCTGGATGAGAGTCATGTTCTGACTAGATAAGGATTCACTTTCCTGAACCAGTGAAGTTTTTATGACATTCTGCAGCTTGCCAGAGTTGCTGGGTTAGATTTTGCCATCATGTTGCACTCATTTTTGGGTGCCAAAATTTGGTAAAGTCAGGCAAGCGCAACCCATGCCCGCCCCTGCACCGGTCTCCCCTTTACCAAGGCCCAAAAATGGCCATTATCAGGACCATGCCCAAAATGGGCCCGACAGCAATGTAAATGCATTTGCATGTATTTAAATTGACTTAATGGGCTGCATGTTCAACCTTACCGGCAATTTTCCTTTTACCACCGCGTTCACCTATCCATAATCAGCGCAAAACAGACATGCTCCACAAAAGTCCGATTTGGAAGCTCCAGTTCATGAGGAGGTAAGTGCCTAGTGTCCGATGGCTCTCTGCTTGAGATCGGTGGGAGGAGAAAGGGAATCTGCTACCACAGAGCCTGAGATTGATGGAGGAGAAAGAGGGGAGGAGCCCATTATTGGTCTGAGTGGCAGGGGATGTGGGGATAAGGGAATCATTAATGTCTGTGTAGGCCGGGGGGAGTCATTATCCAGCTCAGTAGCGATATGGCAGGGGAGCAGCATTCTCTCATTTCTTTTTCTGCACATGCGCAGTTGGAGATGCCGATTGGAGCTGCAAGGTTTCGGGTGCATTAAGCCCCACCGAGAGGCTTGTGCAGCATGATTTGGAATCGCTGATATATTTTCAGACAGAGTGTGTATGGGGGCATCTGAGAATAGTCTAGAAGTCTAATCTGAAACACTCCAAGAAAACAGAAAACGCAATCTGCCAGTAAGTATTGCATTTCCCGATTGTCAATATAATTTGCACCAGTCTCACTGATGGCTGACGTGGGCTGAAAAATCAGCTTCTCTCCCCCAACCCTGCATTGTTGATATGCTTCTAATAATTTGTTTTATTGTTCTCTACTATCTTTTACCAGTCTGGTTTTGCCAATCTGGAATTGCTTAAACCAACATACAAGAGGTCAAACGTCCTCACACATTCAGTGAACTTTTCTTGAATTGCGAATTCTGATACTCTAAGATCCTCACCAAGCTTCTGTTCACTCGCTGCTCATTAATCCATCACTCATCCTCGAACAAAGAGCTTCTCGTTTAATTTAAAGAGCTCCTTGCTTAATAACTCACACGATCTTAATAAAAAGAGTTCCTGCCTTATTTAAGTAGTTCATTTCTCAAAGGTCCTCATTCAGACGTGCTCTTGTGCTTTCTGGACCTTTCACAGTCAGTACAGAATTTGTGATTGAGGTCTACAATTTGGCTCCATTCAAGCACACATTTGTAGGTTACATGTGTGCACTGCAGACTGTCTGAGATGGCAGATGTCCCTTGTAGTGGTCTGGAAAGATTTAATAGCACAAAAACAACCTTCACTTATATGGTAAGAGGCATCCCTTCTCCAGATGTTATCCGCTGCAGCTGGCAGAAACCTGTAACAGACTGTCTTGTGAAGTGGAGGTGGAGAAAAAAGAGTTCTACTTTGACATATATGGACAAGTTCTCAGGATCATTGACTACTATTGGTACCCTCAGAATAATACTTATCCCCTCTCATTGTATTGTGCTGTTTTAAATGCGCAAGGAATAGACGGAAATGGAGCAAGGACAGGCAGAAGAGATTCGTTTAATTTGGTGTCATGTTTGGCACAACATCATGGGCCGAAGGGTCTGTTCCAGTGCTGTACTGTTCAATGTTCCAAATGGCAACACGATCAAAACACGAAGGAGAGTATTGATGATGGTGGCAGGAAACAAAAAAAATCCTAAAATAGCAGACCACCCAGTTTATGCCTTGAAAAGATGTGGCAAAATGTTTTTGCAAATGCAAGATAAATACAGTCCTTGAAAATAGCTCAAAACTGTAAATTAAGAAACATACTTAAATAGACAAAGATCCAGACAGGGTAATTGGACTGTTTTCACCAGTAGGGACACTGGGCTTACAAGAAATAATGTCAAATCCAGAGGAGTAACAGTTTTATCAATTCAATAAAAGTGGATAAGAAATATTGTATTGGAGTCAGAGGTGCTAAGTTAAAAGCCAGTGTGGAATACTATTTCAACAGTTGAATTGTGAAATCATCACTTAAAGGATTTAACTATTCAGAATTTGAGTTTAAGAATAAGGAATTTGAATTGCCGGCAATACACTCAAGTGAAATGATAAAATCTTGAAGTATTTCTTCTGCTGCGAATTCTGGTAAACAATCACTTCTAGTCACTTCCCTCAGTAAAGATGTGAGCACTCACTGGGCCCAATTTTCCCATCACTTTGCGTCCATTTTCGGGCGCAAAAACTTGGTAAAGTCGGGCATGAGGCGAGTAGTGCAATCCGTGCCCTCCTCTGTGCCTGCCCCCTTTGACCCGAAATGGCTGCAATTGGGACCATGCCCCAAATGGATGCGAAACGGCCATTGACTTAATGGGGCTACACGCCCAACTTTACTGGCACTTCCCCCTTTACCACCATGTTTGCCCATCCAGAATGAAGGCAAAACGGACATTCTCTACAAAAGTCCAATTCAGGCGTTCCAATTAGTGAGGAGGCCTAACGTCCAACAGCTGTCTGCTTGAGGTCAGTGGGGGTGAAGGGGGTTCTGCTGCCATTCTACCTGTGATCAGTGAGGTGGAAGGGGAGGTCTGCTGCCACACTGTCTGAGATCAGTTGGGGGTGGATGGGCCCACGATCAATCTGGGTGGCGAAGGGGGTTGGGCTAAGGGGTCAATGATGTTGGGGGTGTGGGACAATGTCTGTTGGGGCCTGGGAGAGGAATTACCCAGTCCAGGAGCGATGTGGCAGGGGAGCTGCATTCTACCTTTTTTTCTCTGCACGTGCGCAGATTGGACCTGCAGGATTTTGGATGCATTAGCCCGCCCACAGACTTCTGCAGCGTGATTTGGACTTGCTGATATTTTTACAGGCAAAGTGCATATCGGGGTACCTGATAACAGTCTAAAAGTCAGATCTGAAACATTTCCGGTTTCAAGTCCTTCCGGTACTTAGGATCAAAATGGTAAAGTAGGGCTCACTGTCTCAAATAATAATAATAATAGAGAAACAGATTGGAGGAAGAGGAATTTAAATGTGAACTTTTTTTTTGATGTTTTTGTAGCTGAACTTCTCCCTTTGTCTTCCCACCCCATCCCAACCCCCTAATCCTTTTCCCAGGTTTCCCGCCCCAAATGTCATTTCTATACAAAAAGCGTGCATTAGAAACCTAATCCAGCTCTTTGATAATTGCTGTTCTGAAGCTGGAGTTATGTACGAGTGACCCAGGGGAGGCTGACTTGTCTCCCCCATTCCTTCATGTTGATGATCATAGATCTAAATTTTCCTCCTTGCTGCTTTGTGGTGCAACATGTCAGGTTCTAACAGTCTGTGGCAACCCACCTCTAATTGACTTTTAAATGACGTCCAGATGGTAAGTCTCCAGTTTTGAAGTAAAGCAGAGGTATTGGCATGATTTTGGCTAGGAATCATTGTGGAGTGCAAAATATTATTCCAGATATTTTATGGTGATAACACAGTCCATGCTAATTGGCAGGAGTATAATATGTTCAACATCTTTGACCCACGTCCAGTTTTTTTTTGTAACATTTAAATGAGCACTTTCTGCAGCTGGAAATAATATAAATAATTATTCTGGATTTATAAGAAAACATGTGTGCTTCATTTGCAATTCTTGTTGTCAGATACAGAAGAGTTGCTCTGCATGGAGACTTTTTTTTTAGCAGAGTTTGTTGCTTTCAGTACTGTTAGCTTGCTTTCATTACTAGTGATGGGGCTCACAATCCATGTCCGCTCGAATGTCAGTACACAACCTCAGTAATGCGTTTAATTATAAGGTCCAATTGGCTAACAGTTGTTTATTTCCTCACAAGTAATGACCAATAAACAAGGTAATGAGGTTTCTTTCCTGACAATTTTCTCTCTTGGTTCCCTCGATTGAGGGACAACTCCGTGGATACCCAATCACTTTTGGGGGTGGTTGTATCTCACAGATTAGTTAGCGAGTCCAGGTTGCTGTGGCAACATTCACCTTGACGTGCATGTTGTAGCCTGGAGCTATGGATAATGATGGTAGCCACTCAGAATTCCTTTCCTCCGCATGATTAACCAAGAATCTCTCCTGCTTTTGCTACCTGCCATTGGAATGTGTTGGAAGGAATTTCAGGTTGATAATTGATCTGTGTGGCTGTGTTATGAATGCATCTTCCTTTGCCATTGTATTGTGGTGGGGCTTGGAGCCAGAATTCCTGACTCAGAGCCAGGAATGCTACCCATTGTGCCAGAAGACCGCCCATCATCTTTCAGCACCACACTCAAATTACCAATCTCCGTGTGTGAACCTGTACCTTGTTGGTAGCTGTTCCACCACAGTGGACTTCACAAAGAATAATGTTGCCTTACTCAAATCCAGTCAGGTACCATACAAGAAGGATTGTTGGATAATGAATAGAGTATATTGTTCTTTTCTAGTTGAAGCTAGTAAAGATGAATTACTATATCTTAACCATTGCCCTGGTCAACTCTGAACAAGCCAGTCAATAAATATAGGACTTTCCAAAGTGTCTGTTTGGCACAATGGTACACTCTTGGGGGGTACTGTGTTCAAGTGGCCCTCTCACATCATCCCCACTCTTTCAGAATTTGATCAACTAATCAAGGGGAATTGTTGCTGCAGGATCTCATCATTGTTCATGATGCTGAGGGCGATTCTCCCATCCTGCCACGCTCCCTTTTTAGTGCAGTGGGCCAGGGGATTCTTGTGGAGGCTGATTCATGATGGATGTTCAGACATCCATGCGTCTCCCAGTGCCGGATTTCCAGCACTATCAGTTCCAGCACTATTTTTGCATAACATATCCAGTTTCTGATTTAAATATTTTAAATCACATTAGTGGGCCTAGGATTGAAATCTCCATCTGTAGGGAGTGGTGGCCCAACTCCATTGGAGAGAAGGAAGGGCAATCATGGATCCCCCCCACCTCCAAAGAGAGTTGGCTGCTGGAAGTTTCCCCCTGGGTATCGCCACCTTAACAGTGTGAGCCTCGGCCCCCTTGCACTGCCCAAGGGGCAAAGTGCCAGTGCCCAGGGTACACCTTGGCACTGCTCACTGGGCATGGGGTAGTGCCACAGGAGCAGAGCCTGATGGGGACAAATGGTCCCGTTGCCACTCTGTATTTGGGCTGAGTGACAGAGGGAGGGAAGCCAGTTTTCAGGGCTGCAGAGAGTCAAGGTTGGTCTGGGCATGTTTTGGGGAGGGGTTGGGGGACACCCAATGACCGAGCTGGCCAGCAGACAGGAGACACTGTGCATGTGCTGATCTCTGCACTGACAGCTCAGTGCATGCACAATGATCCGCTCAGCCTCTCCAGCAGGGATAGGCCCTGCATCCCACATTTTAACATGATTCACACTGAAGTGTGAGATTCGTTTTTAAACATCTTTAAAAAGAAAGCAGGATTTACTCCAGTTTTTACACAAATTCGAAACTTAGAATTGTTTTTGTGAAAATTGCCTCTGCTGTCTTTGGGTTGAGACATTTAAACCAAACATGTTCAATTGACTCTAAGTGATTTCATGGGACTATTTAATTACAAGCAAGGCATTCCTCTGGTATCTTGACAACATTTATCCCTAAACTAACACTGACAAAACAGATTTATTGATCATTTATCTTGTTTATGTGACCTTGCTGTGCACAAATTGCCCTCATGTTTGCCTGCATAACAACATTGACTACACTTTTACACCTGATTCATTGGCTGTGAAATACAATGGAACAATCTGAAGATCTGAAAAGCAGAATGTATATGTGGATTCATTTGCTTCTCATCATCTTAGCCAATTGAGTCGTTGGGAGAGCTGAACTTAACAGTCTTCAAAACATCTCCATATGTGGAACTTGAGCATGTTTCAATTATTTTGCTGTATTCTGTTTATCGCAGCAATGTGGAATCCAGCACACAATATAAACAGGGATGGGATCTGTCGCCCAAACTGCTTGACTAACATACAGACCATGATTCTCCTGAATTTGGACTAAGCGTCCATGCCAACGGGAAAGCCAGACTGGTATGTTATAGCTGTTCACACTGGAGGGATTTTCCCAATCCACTCCAGTGAACGGAGATTTGGTAGGATGCCAAATTCTCTAACCTCACTGTAGTGGGACTGTGGTGTGAACTGCTGGTAAGATCACCCAGAATGTTTCTCGCTGGTGCCATCAGAAATCTGCACACACTATCCAGAATATGTTAATGGGCCAGTTCTCCCCCCAACAAGTTTCCTGCTGACTTTTTAATACCTGGCATCTGATTTGCTGTAGTCAGGAATCAGCTGTTAGCTTGCTCCAAACAGGAGCAGTATTTCAGTGCTCCCGTCAGCAGGGGCAAGGTCTGCACCCAGATTCCTCCAGTTGGAGGTGCAGAGGATGCTGCGGAGGAGAGGAGGCTCACTTTCTTCCCAAGAGTTGGCAGGAGTCTGCCATTAGCCAATGGTATGGAGGCATGGGAAATGGTGACCAAGACAGTCAGCACAAGGAGCTTCACTAGGAGGACATGCATGCAATAGCACAAGAAGATGAATGACCTGCTCTGGTGTGTAAGGGTGACTGCCCACTTCCTTGCCCCTGGCACCACTCATGTCCCTAACCTCTGCCTTCTCACCTTAAACCCCCTCTATCCCACCACACCACCTTCTAACATGGTCACACAGAATCTCCATCATAACTGATTTCTCTTTCCCACCCCTGATTGACCTGGCCCCGTGCCCACAAATGCTCCAGTTATCAGTCCCCATCCTAGTCAGGCCAACCTCTCATTTTGTCATCTTTGTGTCCCTATAGGCAAAGATTGCCTTAAAAATGAGGGAACAGATGAAGATGGGTGTGAGTGTGTTATGTGGCAGCTCTCAGTACTCTAAAAATTCTGTTCTATATGCGATAATTGACGGCCTCCATACCAAAACCACTATCCAGGCAAAGCCATGATCTTGAGAAAGAACACAATGTCTGTCTCTCCTGGTATAGAGCACTGATCATCTCCTTTAAGAACTACTGGAGAACAAACAGCTGGATATTAGATATGTTGTCTACTTCAACCTGGAAGGATCCTAATGCAAAAACAAAATTGTGTATAGGGCTTTTACAGAGCTGTCGTCAGCCTACTCTCAGACAGGTCGTAGGTTATGCACATACAGCCTCTGACTTCAATGGAGTGCTGACAGACATGGATCTGGCATCTTGCCAAGAGCCCTTCTCCTCACCTTTCTGGGAGTAATTTCTATGTCCACTTCTTTGCTCCCCATGCACCATCTCCCTCTCATGCTGCAGCTCAAGAGAATTTTATTATAGTATCCATGACAACTGTTGTGAGTGATGTGCTCAGAACCCTTACAATCACAACCAACACTTTTTTGGCCCCACTGCCTGCAGACCCCATCAATTGTAACCAAATCTGCAACACACTCAGCACCTCCACAAATGCAACTATAGTTTGTAGAAAGTGATCAGCAACTAAATATGCAAGTTGCTGATGGCTGCGCTGGCGTGGCATCCTTCATATTGTAGAATGCATGTTCAGCTGTGTGTGTTTAAGAGAGGCTGTTTTGAGCAGTGAGATCCAAAATGGAGGCGCTGATGTCAAATCAAATGTAGATGCTGACTGATGTCATGATCAGCTCACTCTGTAAACTTGTTGCACACATTTTATACTCGTGATAATGCCTTCATTAAGAGAGTGTTTGGTGTGGTCCACATTAAAAGTGAGGGGGAAACAACGCAGATGCCATTTTGGTACTGAAGCAATATACATATAATTATGATGCTATCAATGCTGGAGAACCAAATTTTGTAATCATAAACCTGAACATTAAATCCTTCACAGAATGTAGTTGGTGGAAATGTTTTCTGGAAAATGACACAGCAGAGTTAAATTCCAAAAATAAAAACAGAAAAGTCTGGGAGAAAAATCCCAAAGAGAAAAGCCCCGTTAACACTTCTTCAGCACATGTCAAAATTGATACACATTCTTGAAATTTGCTTGATTACATTTAGGAACCAGTCAGACATTTTCCTCAGGAGATTAAATAGACTGAGTGAAGCCTATATAATTTAAACTGTGGGATTAGGTTAGGGTGGGATTTTCCAGTCGCTTCTGCCCCAAGAGTGGAAATTCTCACCTGAGGTCAATGGACCTTTAGAATGGTTCACCAAATTTCCTACCCCACCTGCAACAATTCCCATGGTAGGTGGGACTGAAAAGTTAACCCCATATGTGGAGAGGAAATCATGATGGAATAACCATCTTAACTTACTCCATGGTTTTTGTACAGTATTTGCGCATGGACTGTCCTAGGAGAGTTTAAATGAAAGGTACAATACACACTGAATATAAATAGCAATGCAATATCCCAGCCAGTCCTCTTTTACTTATTCAATGCCTTGTGTATCTGTCTTGGCTCCTTGCTCCTGTGTCAAGTAAACAACATATCAGATGCAATCAGATGTTATTCTGTGTAACAGACAATATGAGTTGTTATTCTGTTTAAAATCAGGCTGTCGGGTGTTTTGAATTAAAGAGATAAAATGCTAGTAATAAACAGCAAATTCCTCATCGAAGCCCATAGTAAAATCTTTATCTATAGTTTCAGTTTACAAATGCTAACTGACATGACTGTAGTTTACCCATATGTTTAGCACTCCATTACAGCTGAACCTGGTAATTAAAATGGGTAGTTCTGTCAAAGAAAAGCAGACTGGAAAAATGGATAACCTCCAAGACTTTGTCTGATCTCTGCAGACCCTGGTATTTTTGTTAAAAGCTATTATGTAGTCTGATGTTCAGACAGTCAGCTCTGCTTGTTGAGTTTCTTGATAATTGCTGCTACTCTTCTCACCTCAAAGGTCACTTCACTAACACAGCATAGGAACATAAGAACAGGAGTAGGCCATTCAGCCCATCAAGGCTTTTCCATCGTTCATTGAGATTATGGCTGATTTTTGGCCTAATTCCATATACCTACCTTTTGCCCATATCCCTTAATGCTTTTGCTTAAAGAAGTTCATCTATCTCAGATTTAATGATAGCAACTGATTTAGCATCGATTGTTGTTTGTGGAAGAGAGATGTAAAGCTATATTACCCTCTATATGTAGAAGTGCATGGTGGCATAATGTTTAGCAGTGTTGCCTCACAGCGCCTGAGACTCAGGTTCGATTCCCAGCTTAGGTCATTGTCTGTGTAGAGTTTGCACATTCTTCCCGTGTCTGCGAGGTACTCTGGTGTCATAGAAATCATAGAAACCCCACAGTACAGAAAGAGGCCATTTGGCCCATCGAATCTGCACCGATCACAATCCCACTCAGGCCCCACCTCCATATCCCTACATATTTTACCCATTAATCCTTTCAACCTATGCATTTCAGGACACTAAAGGGCAATTTTAGCATGGCCAATCAACCTAACCCGCACATCTTTGGATTGTGGAAGGAAACTGGAGTGCCTGGAGGAAACCCCTGCAGACACGAGGAGAATGTGCAAACTCCAGACAGACAGTGACCCAAGCCAGGAACTGAGCCCAGGTCCCTGGAGCTGTGAAGCAGCAGTGCTAACCACTGTGTTATCGTGCCGCCCCAGGTCTAAACGGTCTGAAAGATGTGCTGGTTAGATGCATTGACCACATTAAATTTTCCCTTAGTGTAGCGAAAAACCTGCTGAAGGTTTGATTTTGATTTGATTTATTACTGTTACATGTATTTAGAAACTGTGAAAAGTATATTTTCTTGCGTGCTATACAGGTGTGGTAACTAGGGGATTTTCACAGCAATGTCACTGCGGTGTTAATGGAAGCATATTGTGAACTAATAAATAAATAAGTGCATACAAACACCTCTCCTGAACAGTCTGGCCATAGGTTTTAGATTATGCACCCTAGTTCTAAAATCTCCATCCAGAAGAAATAGTTTATCTTTATCTACCCTCTCTTTTCCTGTTATTACCTTGAAGACTTTGATCAGTTCAGCCCTCAACTTTCTTGATTCTCAGCTGCTCGCTCCCACTTCACTCCTGAATCCAAGTGCCAGTAAATACAAAGTGGTACATCTTTGACAATCTAGCGAAAGCGTTCAAGGTTCCTTTTTCTCCTCACTGCTATTAATAGGACAGTTTGGTAGTTGGATGGCTAAGGCTGATGTGCTTCTTTTGGATATATTTTTGCTGAGCATATAAAAATCTTTTGTAAGATGGTGCAGGATTATCTTTATCTCTGTAGCATGGAATCTGTGTTTGTGTTAGTGATGAATCTCTGTTTATCTGCATGTCGTAGTGTCACATGCAATAAAATATAGGGATGGTTTTTGTTAGCAATCCCAGTGCCTGCTTCAGCTAGGAGCGCAAGAAAGTGGGCAAAGCTCACTAATAATGGAGAAATAACAATTTCTAAAAACTATCCTTTCACGAACAATGAAAGCAGCAACGTGCTAAGAACATATTTTTAAAAAATATTATTTACAGATCTGAGATCAAAAATAAGTTATTAATAAAAGGAGAAGCCTTTGTTGATGGAAGTAAGCCCTAATTAATTATTTGTTGTCTAAACTCTTCCCTCTGTGCAGATATGCACCTCATTACCCCTTTAAGCTCAGTTACACTACTAATTTAGTCACCTTGCCAACATCCTTTGGTGAAAACATTCCACCAAGCCTTTTCCTCATAAATTACTACATTTCTATACTATATGGAATAAATTTCACATCTGTGCCTTTCGTAATCTTGAAAAGATCAATGATGTCACCTGACAAAAATTAGGGCCAATTCTTTTTTATTTTAAGCTGCGGGACTGACCTGGTCTGACCTACATGTGACTCCAGAGCTACAGCAATGTGGTTGACTTTTCAAATGCCCTCAAAAATGTCCTAGTGAGCTGTTCAGTTCAAGGGTGACTGGGGATGGGCAATAAATCACCCAGCCAGTGATGCCCATGTCCCATGAACGAATTTTTTAAAAAATCAATTTCCGTGCAAATTTGCTACCACATTTTTCAACATTACAAGTGTAACTATGAACATAGGATAGGAATTATAAGCAAATGTAGGCAAAGTCAGCCTTTCAAGCCTGCTCCACTACTCGATCAGATCATGGCTGATCTTTCCCTTGTCTCAAATCCATCTCCCCACCTGTTCCCCGCATCCCCTTTTAAAAATTAGAAATGCTTCATAAACTATTTCATTAGCTATGCAGAAAATAGGGGATACCCTGAAATAGTGAAATATAAAAAATATAAATGCCAGTTCTTTCCTGCTCTTCATCACTACTGGCCTTTGTTATTATGATTCGTAATAGCATGATGATTGGTAGAAACCAGGAACTGAGAGCTGGTACTGCTGATTTTTCAGATGTGTGAACAGAGCAAGCCTGGACATCCACACTAGGAAAACATATTAGCCCTGTGAGTTTCTGGTCAGTGAACTTATTTCATCCTGCACACAAAAACATTCTATAATGTACAGAAGGCAAGAAGCAGAATTATGTTTTTGATGGGAAATTCTTCAAAATCCCATTCACAGTGACTATTCCAACAAAATAAATGTTTCCAATTACAACCCTGGGAAAGACAACATAAAGCCTATAAATAGAAGATGAATTCCAATCCAATAAAAAAAAGCTGAAAATTGAGGCTTTCGGGGTCAGTCACAAAGAGCAATCTCACAGCACTACATTTTCCCAGGAATAATGCAACAATGAAAGTTTAACCTTCCAGCAGACATGTCATGACAGTGAATTTGCAAAGATTTCCATTGCCAACAGGGTTCTTTGCTTATTGGCTTTCTCCATTCCCTGTCTTCCCTGAAAGGCTTAGACTCACTTCAACAGGCATGGGCTGTCCTCTGGTACCTGATCCAACTAACCATTCATTACATGTGAGCATGTCTGCCAGGAGGACATCTGGCCATGGTTTTCAGCTCCTCCTGCCAAACATTTTCTGACATTTTCCAAAATATTTTGGAGATATCTTTTGTACAAGAGAAACACTATAAAAAATTAAACTGCAAGGGAGCATTTCAGCTGAGCCTAATCTTATGCTCACTCTGTACTTGCTTGCAAGCACACCCAGTTTGCTTGCTAAACAACTTTCAGAAGTGGAGACCCCGGCTAACATTTGTTCACATCCTAATCCAGGAATATAATGGATACACATTGCTGCCTAACTACTTCCTTGATGGAGATCAGTTGACTTGGCACGGACCAGGGATTGAAATTTACTTCTACAGATTGCAGTTATAAACTGAGCCAAGGCAAAGTTAAAGCTTTCCTGCTATTACTATCACATTGTTCTGCTGTTTCTATTATAATGGATGGACTTGATCTGCCTAGTTTGCATATTTCCGGCGATATTGGAATTTTAATTGATGACAAAATCATGACTTTAAAGCTGAGTCAATGTTACTAAAATATTTTTTAAATATTACGTTTCTTACTAAGACAGTAACTACATGATATAGAAGGGCCTGTATCCAAGCTACTATCAGCATCATGCTGCCCACTTTACACCCTATACTTACCCAACGTTGCATGGCTACACTGTAACTGCTGTGTCGTTCATTGGACACTCAAATATATTTTAGATGATAAGTGCTGACGAGCTATTCCAGCAATGCTAAATATCAGCCTCTCTTCTACAGTTAGAAGGAGTGAATCAGCAGTTTGTCTGTTTTCAATTTTGCAGCCTCTCATGTGTAAACATTAGGCCAGTAATCCACAGCACTTTCCATACTGGAGAACAAGAGCTGGAACCTTCTTGTAACCATTTTATTTATAGCAATAAACAATGCCCACCATGTAAACTAGGAATTATTATAACCGGAAGGCTGTTTTCTGTCACTACTCAAGAAGTGGGAGCTCTTACAATTGTGAAAGACAGAAGGAAAAAATAATGGAGGGGAGGAAAAGCTACATCAATGTCACCTTGCTGCCTGCTGCAGTCACATAATGGCTGCAACATTCTGCCTTTAACTTGATTGATGTTTTTGATAAGAAATACAAACAACTTGCAAATTGAAATTTCACGATTCAGATTTTTAACTGTCAAATGAATTAAATGTCCTGAGCATTTTGCAAATTACCAACATTTAAGAGTAGGTTAGAGCGGGTAAAGGAAGTGAAGAAATGGAAACAGTGTTGTCAAATACATTATAACAAATGTTTTTGCAGAGTACAAATGGAATGGTTAGACTGAATAGCCAATTCTGCAATGTAATATCTTTGTCATCTGTTTGAATATACAATAGCTTTATTAGGACAATGGACTAAGAGTTTAGGAGTAGGATGACAACTGGAAATGTGTGATTAGTCTAACAAAATATGTTGGGTGCAAAGATGGGATCATTTGTGGATATTTCAGTGAGGAGGTCCTCAGAGCAGGATACTGAATACATTGTCAGTGGCTGGACATGATGTCAATGAACTTTCTTATGTCTGGCTCCCTTGAAGATGGATCTGGGGATTTTTGCAAAATTTTCACTCTTATATCAAAGGAGTTACTGAGAGTGCCATCTCCCAAACAAGTGCGAAACAGGAGAGAATGGCTCTTTTTTTGGCAGGCAGCAAGTCACAATCTTATGGCGTATATTGTGAAAAAAAATGTGATTCTTGCCAGTGGGGGAGGGGGAGGTGGAGCCTCAGTTCATGGGTGAAGCCGGCTGCTGATCTCTTGGGGCAGAATTGCACAAACCTGCTGATCTTCCAGTGTACTGGAAGAACTCCTGCCACTCCACCCTCCATGGACATCGTCACCCCCTCCCTCTGCCAAAATTCACCTTTGCAGAGTTCCCACCTTCCCACTTGAAAACCCCCATCTGCAGAGTTCCCCTTTCCTTCTCGATCATCCCATCTGCAAAGTTCCGTTTCCTCCTGCCTCGATTACCTCCATCTGTAGCATTCTCTCCCTCTCCGATCACCTCTGTCTGCAGAGTTCCATTCCCTCTCCCATTCAAGCCATCCTTGGCACTGCCTCAGCGCAGTTATAGTGCCTAGTGGGCACTGCCAGAGTTCCAGGCAGCTCTGCCCCTGACTACCAAGAGCTTCGATGGCTTCTGATTCCCGGCGAGGCCATCAGGTCTGATCTCTACTAATGGAAACCAGTTGTGGTTCTCTCTGGTGGGAAACTCAACTGGCGAGGTGGTTAATGAAAGTGAGCCTGGACGATAGCATCTGGGACTCACGATTGATGTGCAAAGCGTATCATTAATCTTAAAATTGGGAATTTCGCCAGTAAACGGAGCTGTTAAAAGCTAATTCACTGCATGCAAAACAGCACATATTATTACAAAGATGTGAGGAATTATTGTATAAATGTAATTCCTTGTTTCCCAATGGTTTGCATACTATGAAATTCCAAACATGGCTTCACTTAAGTTTTCTCTGATTACTTTCCATTTTTGTGTTCTGCACAATGGATCTTGGTTCTTCATTTATATTTCTCAATGAAAATGATAACTTTGGTGTTGATTTTTGATGCACTTTCATTAATGACAATGCTGTAATGAAAAGCAGAAGAGGACAATGTTAAAAATACACTGTACCCCTGCCCCCCATTACAGTAGCTCATCAGGACAAAGTTCAATGGCCCTTAAAAACAGACATGGGGTTCCTGACATGTGATTAATCTACACCAATTGACTAGAATGTCGGCAGCAAGCCAACTTCATGCTGCTTGCTCACTTCAGTGCTTAGCCAACAATAATTGCGTGGTCTGTGGGCTGACATTGTGGCTGGCTAGAGCCATTTAAAGCAACCAAGCACTGCTTAATGACAGCCACTCCCTCTTAAAGAAGAGGTGCTGACAGTTGAAGGAAGTAAACCTGACCTGGAAATCATTAAATAATGGTAATACATGGGAGAGAGCATACTCCCATGGTTTTCAGATATTGTGCTGAAGGCCATGATGGAGGAGATACAATGAAGGAGGGATACCCCATATTCGCAAGGGGCTGTGAATCTGACAGAAACACAATCAAAAGGCAATGGGTGTTAATTGTAGATCAGTTGTGTTTAATTATATGCTGATGGAGAGCATTAATTGGTGTTTCATTGGAACACATATCAAGAGACACTTATTGAAACTGTGGTGTGGTTGAGTAGGAGATGCCTGCTTGTAAAGTTTCGCTTTATAAATAAGTGCAAGGCTGAGTAAAGATTGTCCCCAGTATCATTCTTCACCAAATGGCTTTCTAGATTAGAACAGCAGAAGCAAATGAATATGGAGGTCAATGTTAGCGGTTGAGCTCCAAAGATCTGGATGTAGTGTGACAAGAAGTTCAATCACCTCAGTTGAGTGTCTCTAAATGCTAAATACCATACTAATGTGCTACTAGTTTCCAATCTTGCTCAACCACCGTGCCACCATTACTCACCTACCACAATCAATTGGGCCTCATACCTAACATTCATATGTTCCCCAACATTCTTATACCTATCATTGCCAAAAGCCACACATATGTCTCACAACCTGTTTGTACGCATTGTCAATTATTCAAAAATATCACAACAAGATCACCCAAGCAGATTGCCCAACATTCACAGACAAACTTCTCTGTCTTCTGCTGGACGATTTGGTGCATGATATGAGCTAACCAGAAGAAGGCAAGCATGCAGCAATCCTCCCCCTCCCCCTCCTCATCCCCATCACTGTCATGGAGGAGGACAGGGATACCATATGAACAGCTCACTGAAGGGAAAAGTGACACAGTCATTCCATTCAGACTCTGATGCAGATGTCAATAACGCAGGGCAGAAGAACATTGACTGGTATGCACAATGAAATGTCCTTGCATGGGAAGACCTATCATTGTCAACTGATAAAGCAGTCCAGCCCTAATTTAGCACAGCTCAGAGTCTGTTCTTTCCAGAGTCAAATTGGTGGCCTATTCTATTCAAACATTTGTAGGTTTAACCATAATACTACCTCTGTTGGTCTACATCCCATTACAGCATCAGCTACAACTATTCATTGCAGCCCCAGTGCTGCAATGAAAGCTCAAACTGAAGTCCTCAAATCCGGCTTATTCTTATGAAAGCTCAGAATACTGCTGTCTTGATTACATTGTGCAAAAAAGCTTTCACATGTCACAGCAGTCTGACCATCTCTCCTCCAACAAATTATTAGGATTTCTGAGAACCACCCTGGGTGAATAATAGTGCTTCCATGGAAAATGAATCTGCTGTACTCTCAGGGTGACAGCATTCATCGTCCCACCCACTGGCATATTGCCAGTGCCTTTACTGTTGCCCATCAGAAAGCCAGTTCATACTGCTGCCATCTGTGTCAAGACAATGTAACCCACACCCTTGTCTTCTAGGCTCAGAGCTGCTTGACGCTCACGGCTGTCTGTAGCCTCCTCCATTGAAGGTCAGCAGCACCAATTGTGCTGAAACCACTAGGGTAGCACTGTGTAGGAGTATTTAGGCAGGCACCAAGGGAAGTTACAAGGGTGAAAAGTTGACTTCTGCATGTAATATGGAATCATTTAATTTATAGATTTGGTTTGGATGGCTTTGTTATGTTGTGCATTGTGGCCAAGCAGATGCTGTGATGGAAAGTTAGTGTGGGAAAATTCAGGAAGGGAAAATTGGAGTTGTATTTTTTGTTATAGAAGTCAGATGAGTGGACAGCCAAGTCAAAAAGGAGCTATCTAGGTTGTTTCCTCCTCTTCATGCTCTGTTGCTCAGCTGTTCACCATACAGCTGGGGTTAAAGGTGATCCTTCATGATGATGAGGTTGTGCAGCATGCAGCAGACCACCATGAAACATTAACAGTTGCTTTGCCAGTTACTGCAGGACATTTATTGTGTGACTCAGACAGCATGCCAATGGTCAGTTGTATGACATTTTGTCTAATAACATGACAGGAGCGGCAGAGTGGTTAGCAATACTGCCTCATAGCACCAGGGACATGGGTTTGATTCCCGGCTTGGGTCACTATCTGTGCAGAGTCTGCATATTCTCCCTGTGTCTGCATGCGTTTCCTCTGGGTGCTCTCACAGTCCAAAAAACGTGCTGGTTAGCTGCAATGGCCGTGCTAAATTCTCTCTCAGCGTACCTGAACAGACGCCAGAGTGTGGTGACCAGGGCATTTTCACACTAACTTCACTGCAGCTTAAGTGTAAGCCTACTTGTGACTAATAAAGAAATTTTAATCTTAACTTTAGTTGTGAGCATGAGTTTTGTAGTGTAATTATCAGTTATCTAGGAGCTACACTTAGATGCATCATGGGCTCAAATGCAGCTGATACAGCAACGTGCCGCAGAATGAAGGAACTGTTACCTCTGAAAGGATAACCAGTATTTAACTGCATGCTTTACTGCCTATGGTGAGACACCAACTGGACACTGAGTCAGTGGAAAGTCCTTTAGCTCCAGTTCCAGTTCCAGAACAGAGTGGAGTTAGTATGCATAACCCACAAAGTGATAGGCATGAAGTCAGTGCCATACTGCACTGTGGGGAACACAAGAACATGAGAACTAGGAGCAGGAATAGGCCATCTGGCTGCTTGAGCCTGCTTTGCCATTCAATAAGATCATGGCTGATCTTTTTGTGTACTCAGCTCCACTTACCTGTCTGCTCACCATAACCCTTAATTCCTTTACTGTTCAAAAATGTATCTATTCTTGCCTTAAAAACATTCAATGAGGTAGACTCAACTGCTTCACTGGGCAGGGAATTCCAGAGATTCATAGCCTTTTTTGTGAAGAAACAAAGTGTCAGCAAAGTGACAACAGTTTTATATATAGCGAGATCCCAGAAAGAACAATGATCTAAGATCAGTTGAAAGGAAAGGAATATTACAGATTCAGTTTGTGATGTTCTCAATAATGGAACTCCATGGATTCAGGATTTGATTGTTTTAGTATGAAAAACTTTCCAAAGTAGTGTCCTCTTTATCTTCTCTTATCTTCTCACCCTCCAACCTCTTCCAAGGTGTATTGCGATCTGATTTCCCACATAAATGTTGGAAAGTTGTTTCTTGTTTCAGCTCCTCCTTTTCTGAAACACTGCACAGCGACAGAGGGTTGAGGAGAATTTGGAAGAATATTAATTGGCTGGATGACTACAATCACAATTCTCACTGAGTAATTTGCTTCACAAAACATGATAGCAGAATCTATGAAATAATAACAAGCATTTTTCCTGATGTATTTTATTTTTAAGTTAAAAGCTGGTTACACGGAATAAAAATGTTCACTTTTTATTGATATTTAACCAGAGGATAAGTCTTTTAAAACAATTGACCTTTCAAATCGCTTCAGTTTGTTTCAAATATAACTGTGGACTTCCAAATCACTTTCTTTGTATTTGAATTGTAGCTGCCCCCATCCTTTTTTGATTAGTAATTCTCAGCCCCTTGTAAAGTTGAGTAGCTTTTCTGAATCATCCAAGAATGAGAGATAACACAGAGACTTTGTGGACAGGAAAAAAAATACACTTAAGTTTTATAGTATCTCTTACTATCCCCAGATGTCTCAAAATGTTCTACAGCTAATGACAGCTCATGGCAGACAGCAAAAAACGCACATGAAATTGATATTTACATTGCAGCTTAACCCAACAATTGTATGTTGTTTTATACCAACTTAAACAGAAATAGTCGAGTTCATAACCACAGGTAAATTGCTAAAGTTACATTAATCATTTATCAGTTTACTGTTGTATACATTTGTTCAAGTCAAAAGCCTAATCAACATTTGCTCCATTGATTTCCAAAGTAGAGAAGATTATATGAGATAATTGTTTTTTTATGGTATGATTAAAAAGTGTTTTACGTTCCTGAGAAACTTCAAAGTTGACCAAATGTTGGGCAGATTAAAAAACAGACTATAGAAAGCAAGGGCTCGCTTAAAGAATCATCACAGAATCCCTACAGTGCAAAAGGAGCCATTCGGCCCACCAAGCCTGCACCAACAATAATCCCATCCAAGCCCTATCTCCATAACTCCACATATTTGCGCAATAATCCCCCTGCTATTAAGGGCAATTCAACACCGCCAGTCAACCTAATCTGACATCTTTGGAGTGTGGGAGGAAAGCAGTCAACCCATGCAGACGGGAGAACGTGCAAACTCCGCACAGTCACCCTGAATCAAACCCGAGTCCTTTGCGCTGTGAGGCAGCAGTGCTAACCATTGTGTCACCATGCTATCTCTGTAGAATTGCTTCAGGATTGAACCTGAGAAAGGAGACCCCAAATGTGACCATGATTGTAAATTAAGATGAGAAATAATATCACTGAACAATTAACAATGCAAATATATGGAGAAACAGCACGCAATAATAGTTAAAGTATCTACAAATCCTCAAGAAGATGTGGAGGTATTGAAACTAAAGCCTGCTGTGAAGGAAAATTGAGAGGTTATGAGGAACTCTAAATAACAATCATCTATTCAGGGACATCAAGACTGACTGATGTCACAAAATGTGGATTGGAGAACAATATGCAACTTCAGAGCAGAATGGACAAATATTTGTCTGATGAAATTGAAGGTGGAGAAATGCAATATGATACGGGAGAAATAAAATGAAGATGTGTTTAAATGTAAAATTTCAGTTGAGTGGTAGAAATCATAGGAGTTGATAAAGTTGTTTTTTAACTTTTCAGATATAGAGGCATAAAGTATGAAATCAAAAATATAAACTATTTTTCTACTGAATTATAACATTGCCCTACTTTAGAAATAATGTCCATGAAAATAATGCAAAAGAGATTCACTAAGATGATATCAGAGAGGCTTTAATTATGAATATAGATTAGAAAACCTTCTTTGGGAAAGAGACAGGTATAAAAACTGTATGAAAATCCTCCCAATGCACAAAATGTTTTCTACCAGGTGCAAAATTATGTTTAACAAAGTATTGGCAAAAACTGAGATTTTTGGCCAAAAATTTATTTGATGGACATCTTAATTAGGTCATTCCTCAGCCCCCTCTGTTTTAAGGAAAACAGCCCTAGCCTATCAAATCATTTTTCATAGCTGCAATTTTTAAGGCCTGGCAATATTCTTGTAAATCTCTCCAGAGCAAGTACATTCTCCCTGTAATGTGATAACCAAAACTATAAATACGGAGTTTCAGGTATGGTCCAATCAGCATTTTATACAGTTTCATCATTATACCCCTACTTTTTTATTCAAATCCCACCTACTGAAGAACAACACTCTATATGCTGTCTTGATCACTTTATCCCCCTGTCCTGCCATCTTCAGTTACCTATGGATAAACATTCCAACATCTTTCACTTACTTCCTTGAGCCCTCTCACTATGCTCCAATTTATTGAATATTTCCTTGCTTTGTTTGCCTTTCCCAAATGCATTACTGTACAATTTTCTGGATCGATTTACATTTGTCATTTTTCCACCCATTCAATCAAACATTGATATCATTCTGGAATTGACAATTATCCTCTTCACCTGCAAATTTCACAATCATCTCTCCCACAATTAAGTCTTAATCATTAATATATACCACAAACAGTAGGGGACCCAAGAGTGAGCCCTATGGCGGGATCACTGGAATAGGACTTCCATTTGCAAAAACATGCATTGACAATTACCTTTGTTTCTTGTCATTGAGCCAATTCTGTATCCAACTTACCACCTTTTCCTGTGTCCCATGGCATCTTACTTTTCTGACCAGTCTGCCAAGTGGGTAATTGTCAAATGCCCAACTAAAATTCACGGAAACAACATTCACATACTTCCATCATCAATCCCCCTTATTATTTCTGCAAAGATTTTGATCAAAAGACAATCTTCCCCTAACAAAACCATACTGACCGTCCCTGATCAATTTGTGCCTTTCTATGAAACAATTATCCTGTCTCTCAGAATTCATTCCAGTTATATGCCCACCATTGAAATCAGACTAATTGACGTATAATTTTTTAGCCTATCCTACGTAGTCTTTTTAAATAATGGTACAATGTTTGTAGGCCTCCAGTCCTGATCCTTGTTTTAGTTTTAGACTTTTCACAAGGTAACAAATCTATTATTGTTTGACAAAAACCTTAATATTACCATGTTGTGTTATTCCACAGTGCTAAACAAAAGATAGAGAATGTAAAGGTTTCAATGAGAGTGATCTTAACCCACTCTTGCAGGTTGACATTAAGATTAATTTAATTGTTTCTCATCTAACCTGTCTTTCTGAAGATCACAAATCTGTGCTACTTATTAAATTTTTCACTTCCGCCTTACATTTGAAATCTACAGGCTTCATAACTCCTCAGCTACAGGCACGGCACAAGTAGCAAGTACTGGACAACATTCAACCATGAGCTGATATGCAACAATTTCAGAAGACACATATATAGGTTACATTTGTGCCACACCAGTGTCAAGCAATGACCTTATCCAAAAAAGAGAATCTAATCACCCCTCCATAACATCCATCAATACTTTGTCTTGCCATTGACCAGAAACTGAACTGGACTATTCATATAAATACCACTTCTATAAGAGCAGGTCAGAAGTTGTGAACTCTACAGTTATCAACTCACTATCTAATTCTAAAAACCTGTCCATCATCTACAAAACAGAAGTCAGATGAGTGGATGGATGAGTGTAGCTCCAACTACTCTAAAGAAGATTGACCCCATCCAAGACAAAGCAACTTGTTTGACAGACACCTTATCCATCACCTTAGACAGTCACTCTCTTCAAAATCAGTGCACAGTGTGTAGCACATAACATATACACTTGCCAAGGTTTCTACGACATCTTCACTTAGAACACGGCCAGTGGACACATGGGAACAACCATCACCTTCAAGTTCCCTTCCAAGTCACACACTTTCCCAATTTAGAAATATATTGCCATTCATTCATTGTCACTGGGTCAAAACTCTACAACTCTTTACCTCACAAAATTGTGTATTCTCATCAGCTGGAATGCATCTATTCAAGAAGGCAGCTCACTACCACCTTTTCAATGGGAATTCAGGATGGACAATAAGTTGTCATTTTGACAGTGCTACCCAAAGGATATATCTTCCCATGGGGAATCTTAAAATGG
Source organism: Sphyrna mokarran (assembly GCA_024679065.1). Taxonomy (NCBI): domain Eukaryota; kingdom Metazoa; phylum Chordata; class Chondrichthyes; order Carcharhiniformes; family Carcharhinidae; genus Sphyrna; species Sphyrna mokarran. Next base: position 90,417,181 of record JAGIQG010000004.1, read on the forward strand.
GAGGCACAGTTAAAGTAAGGGATCTCTCATTTAAGATGAAGATGAGGAGGGATTTCTTCTCTCAAAAGGTCATTCTTCTTTGGGATTTTTTTCACGTAGGGCATTAAAGAATGGGTCACTGAATGCATTCAAGGCTGATTGATAACTGAGTCAAGGGTTATGAGGAATAGGCACGGAAGCTATAAGGCCACAGTAAGATCAGATAGGGTCTTTTTCAATAATTGAGCAGGCATGATGGGCAGAATGGCTCACGCCTGCTCCTGTTTCTTATGGTCTTGCAAAAATATGAGATTTTCCTACTGTTCCACTGCTATAATCATCTTTGTTTATTTTATTTTGCTGTCGTCATGCCCACAAAAGAAGTTTTATTTAAAAGAAAAATACTTCCTGACTTTTCATTGGTTTAGTGATGAGATGCCGTGCGGTAATTAAATGTATATTCTATCCATCATTAGCATAAACTTAACAATACTTAGAATATTTCCACACCACTGTGGTGGTGTTTGGAATGAGGAGGTGTTCAAAGAAGTCACTGATTTGCTCATGATTATTAGTAATTACCATAGGTATGTGAATGTGCTGCTAATAACTAACGTGATTTTCATTCCATTGCTGCATAATATCTCCAGCCGCCACTCATTATTTCATGGAAGCTCGGACAGTTTCAATGGACCCCTAAGGGTTTGCAGATTTCAGCTTCAGAGCCATTGCGTTAGCAAAATCCCAAGTGTGGATAGTCACTCCCTGCTTCAAACAAGGAGATATTTTGTGATTTAAGGTCAAACCTAATGAAGAAAATAGGCATTACAGAATGTTTTAGAAACAGAGGCTAATAAGAACAGGGGTTGCTACACAAAGAGGTTCTTTCCCTGTGTGACAGCAATATCCTGTAAATATCAGATTACAGCTCATTTGTGACTTTTTAGAATTGATGGGAGCTCAGGGCTTTTGATACATTGACTTACTATAATTATTATTCTGTGAACAAATTATATTCTTATTCCCTAGAGTTCTTAATCTGTCCACAGAAAACTCTGTGTATATGAATCATCAACCAACTCCTGAATGGATTTACAGCTGACAGCCACCCAAGGGAATTTGAGCTGCTATATTTTTGGAACCTGTCATGATTTTATTGCAATTGTATTAATGATGTCCACAGTTTCTGAGTCAACATGTTTGTTCAAAAGTCAATTCTCTTCTTTGGAAAGGACCACAAGTTAATTTAAGAATTTTCTTTCCTCCTGAATGCAGTTTGGTTGATGGTAAAGTTTGTTGCATGACTTCCTCAGATAGCCCAATGTGACACCGAATCAAATGAATGTACGAATGGCTCCATTGAGCACAAAGGCTGAGGAGGTCATCACCAACTACAATAAGCTGTTTTACAGGTTATTGGAACAGTACTCTGAGTTCTACTCCAGGGAGAAGATTAAACCGAGGAGGCTCTCGGCTGGGAAACCTACCTGGTGGCAGAGCTGGACTTTGAACGTAGTGACGAGCATCTTCGCAAAGCTATTGCCTCACTTTTAATGAGCAAAGCTCCACGTACTATTCTTACGTCACCTGAACTCATCAGACATGAGAAACTGGCATCCCTGCAACATTAACAAAAATTTCTCTGTCTCTGCTATAGGGAAGGGGCAGTGGTCCAGGATATGTGCAATGCAAAGTTTATGACCAGGTACAAGAACAAGGGTGACTGTAGCAACTATAGAGATATCTTCATGCTGAGCATCATATGGAAAAAGTATTTTTCTGAGTTGCCATGTCAGACTGAAGATCCTGGCTGAATACATTCACCCTGAATCCCAGTGTGTTTTCAGAGCTTGTAATAAAAGAAATGAATAAAGAAGATCATTGAACATTGCTTTCATCAGTCACATCAAGGCATGCAATCAGGTGAGCAGCAGTGATCTTTTAAGTTGTCCACTGAAGTGGAGGACAGTTACAACAATATAATCTTTTGAGATCACAGTGCGTTCTGATTACCAATGCTTTCTGGTCTATTTTTCTCCTTGCTGCTGGCATTTGCCTTCAGGTCATCCACAGAGGCTGTCTATTGACATTCCAAAACAGATGGAAAGCTGTTCAATCTTACTCAATTGAGATCCAAGACAAGTGTGCCAAGTCCTTAGACTTGCTGTAGACTAATGATTGCATACTAATATTCAATACCGAAGAACATTTTCAATGGCAAATGGACATTCTTTGGTTTCACCATCGGCATTGTAGTCCAGAATGTTGTTAGACCATCATTGACAATGTGACGCTGGAGAGTATTGATAGCTTTGCATATCTTGGCTCCAATATATAATTTTGATGTTGAAATCAACACGCACAGTATAGAAGCTGTTATGTTCAAGTTGAGTAACAGAGTGTGGAACAACAGCAACTTCATTGAGAACATCAAACTGTGACTCTACAAGCCTGCATCCTCAGCACACCCCCTTACAGCAGTTGAGATCAGGAAAACGTACACTTGGCACGAGAAAAGCTGAACAGTTTCTACCTTCACTGTCTGAGACATTTCCTTGGCATTTCTTGGAGGGATAATGTTATCAATGTGGAGATCCTGACATGTGCTAGTTCTATTTGCTATATCATTGATAACCCAATACGTCTGCACTAGCTTGGCTGCATTCATTGGATGGGTAATAGCCATATGTCCAAAGATCCTTTGAACTGGGCATTGGATTGTGTCCTCCTGGCATGACATTTCTCTTGGGCATTTATACTTGCAGTACAAGAACACCTGCAAGCAATGGCAGACATTGACACTGACAGCTGGGAAACAATTGCTGCTGGCCGTGACTTGTGGAGGCTGACTGTTTGGAAGGCCATTGGAAGAGGTAAGCAGAAATGAAAAGTTTAGCTGGTCGAGAAAGGGGCCAGGAAAAACAGAGGCCAGTGAAACATGCACCATTCCTGTTCACTCTCTTCCTCTGCACCTAGTGTAGCAGAGGCGCCCATGCCAAAGTGGGACTCCCTGAGCTACATCAGGTGATCCTTAACACAGAGCTGACCACTACACTATAAACCATCATCTTGTTACACTATGGGCACTAAATTTGTAAACCATGTAAGGGGCATTCGTCGATGGCTATCATAACTTTTAACTCTATAACAAAGAATATGTTTGGAGATTAACTTCTGATGTCTGAAGTTTATTAGATGCTTGTTGGAACTGTCTTATATTAACAATTGTTAGGAACAAAGTTTAAATTATATTTATTTTTGTGTGTAAAGAAAAGTGAAACAAAGTTTTAGTTCCATTTAGAGATTTTTTTGTGACTTGGTGCTGGAAAATCTGGAGGCCCTATTTGTACACATGAATTTTCAACAAAGTTCTACAACATTTGAATTGGAGGTATGGGTTACATCGGGTTAATGGATCAGTAAATTTAAAAAAAAAACAAAGTAAAAAATTGTGCTGTTGCCCTGCAACTTGGACCCAGGAACAGGCAGAGACAAAGGCAAAGACTGGGGGTCAGTGTGTGTATATCAGTGAGTGGAAGCAAAAGTTCAAAACTCTCGAGTAAGAAATCCTGCAAGACTGCTGGGAACTGAGTTTCAGAAACTGATTTGTTTGCAGTGAACTTGAAGTAATAGTGAGTTTAGATTGTGGATTTTGTGTATCTCAAGGACAGATACCAGCTGGGAAAAAAAGCATGCTCAAAAATTTGCCAGAAGAAAGCCACTTGCTACTGAGTCAGCCCAAGTCTGAAGCCTTGATTTTGAGATAGTGGCAAATCTTCACTGGGATTTTGTGTCTCATGCCACTAGCTTTCGGAATGCTGCTCCTTCACCAGGTAAGTGGGACATCTATTCACAAACAGGACATTTAAGGACACAAACTCAATTTATAGTACAATGATTGGAATGCGAGTCTTTACAGCTAATCGAGTCTTAAAGTTACAGACAATGTGAGTGGAGACAGCATGAACCACAGGTTAAAGAGGTGTATATTATCTCCAACCAGGACGGTTAGTGAGATTTTGCAAGTCCAGGCAAATCGCGGGGGTTACAGATAGTGTGACATGAACCCAAGATCCTGGTTAAGACCGTCCTCATGTGTGCAGAACTTGGCAATCAGTCTCTGCTCAGTGACTCTGCGCTGTCGTGTGTCATGAAGGCTGCCTTGGAGAACACTTACCTGAAGATCAGAGGCCGCATACTTGTAACCGCTGAAGTGTTGGACACTTCAGCGGTCACGGGCATTTGGTTTTTGGTGTTCAGGTAAGCGTTCTCCAAGGTGGCTTTCACGACACATGACAGCGCAGAGTCACTGAGCAGAGACTGATTGCCAAGTTCCGCACACATGAGGACGGTCTTAACCAGGATCTTGGGTTCATGTCACACTATCTGTAACCCCCGCGACTTGCCTGGACTTGCAAAATCTCACTAACTGTCCTGGTTTGAGACAATACACATCTCTTTAACCTGTACTTAATGCTCTTTCTACTCACATTGTCTGTACTTTTGAGACTTGATCAGCTGTAAAGACTTGCATTCCAATCATTATACTGTAAATTGAGTTTGTGTCTTTAAATGACTTGCTCGTAAACAGATCTCCCACTTACCTGACGAAGGAGCAATGCTCCGAAAGCTAGTGGCTTTTGCTACCAAATAAACCTGTTGGACTTTGACCTGGTGTTGTGAGATTTCTTGCGTGTTTACCCCAATCCAATGCCGGCATCTCCACACCATTTTGTGTCTATCAGGGCATTGCTGACATAAAAAGGGACAGTGTGAATTTGAATCATTTTCCAGTGTTTGCATTGAAATCTTTCCAACCTTTTTTGTCCAGTGTAAAATAGTTAATTTTTCTTGTTTAATAAATGTTTTATTTTTTGTGTTAAAAGTTCATGGCAGACTACTGTGAATGTGTTCAATAACTGACATCCATAGTTTCTGAAAAAAACAAAGTTAGGATCTATCAAGCTAGGTTTTCTTCTGGGATCTGATTTGTCCAGTATTAACATCAGCTAGGACTGCAACATCATTCCAAAATATATTAACCATTCAGAAATCAAATCATTAACAATTGGAAAACCCCATGCAGCCAAAGAGATTGTGCAATGAAATCAGACTTTGATATCCAGAAACTAACATCATTTTATTAACAGCAGGTTACACAATTATTGAACTGGTTTATTCTTGTTGCTGGAGTTATTTCATGGCTTTGTTCTCTCTGAGACAATCTCTTTTCCAGTGCGATTTTACTGTTTGGACCAGGAGTCTGAAGTTTGGGGTTTGGTCACTTTCTTGAAAACATTCGGTTGTCAAGGTAGAAAAAGTTACTTTAACCGGAGTGAAGGTTGCTGCCTCCACTTATCTCTGACCCAAAGCCAAAATACCTTGGCATTGCTCTTCATTGTACATTGACTAATCAGCAACTCCTCCAGAACACCAGAGTCAGGGTCAAGATGAGAGAGAACCTAATATGAAAGCTGCTGAGTATCACCTAGGACAGCAGAGCCAACAGACTACACATAGCTTCAGTTGCCCTAGTCTACCCAATAGCAGAGCATTGCTGCTCAGCCTGTCCCAGGAGCCACCTGGTAATGGATGTTCACCTCCAGGAAGCAAGGAGGATTAGTGCTGGAAAGTTGATCCCAGCATGGCTCAGTTGGCTTCCCTGTGCCTCCTGATGTCTGCAGGTAAGCATCATCCTCAAAGAACACATTGGCTGACAGTTACTGAAGTACTCCCATTGAGCCAGGACTTCAAAAACAGTCATTAGGTACCTTTCTGCAATCTCTTAGTCCCACAAACTGATAACAGATGACCTCTCCTGCTGAGTTGTAAACACCACCAAAAGATGTGCGGGTTAGGTGGATTGGCCAGGCTAAATTGCCCTTTGCTCTCAGGGGGGTTAGCAAAGTAAATATCTGGGGTTAGAAAGATAAGGCCTGTGTGAGATTGTTATTGGTGACAGTTCGATGGACCGAGTGGCCTCCTTCTGTATTGTAAGAATTCTATGATTCTTATCTAATATCTGACCTGAATGGTGAATATCCAGGTTTCAATCGTCCATGGAAAATCTGGATAACCGGAAACTGCTAAAGGATGGATCGGGAAAGATCTGTCACTTGCTTCACAAGTGGAACATGAGGAACAGCTTAATACATCCCCGGTGGCAGGCCTGGGATAGAAATGCCTACTTAATTTATCCCCAACCCGCCCTCCTTCCTGGAGCCACTTTTGTCATAGAGCTACAACTGCAGACTTTGGCATCCTCTAGAGACAGTGCCTCTTCTTCAAATCATTTTAATGTTTTCCAACATTCTCAGAGGCATTTCTACTTACAGATCCCCACATTCCTCTGTGTGCCTCTAACACTGCATATGTTTTCTTGAAGAATGTCATTATCCCATCTTCTCATGTCTGCCTGGTGTCACAGTAAGAAGTTCCACATGTGACAAATCATTTGGATTACTTTGCTGTCCAATAACCTGACCAAAGACTTTTAATGTTTCATAGTTATTTCATAAAATTCAAATCCTTTTAAGGTCTCTCATGTAATGGACAGTGTCATTCCCACTGGTTATTATTTTGACAGATTAGTGTGGATTACAGTTCACTATTTAATGTTCTGGAGCATATTTGCTGACCCTTATGTTAATTGCTCAGGCTTCTGTCATGGTTTCTGTCAGCGCAGAAATGGTGCATGCATTGATTGAGTTTCTCTAACTCAGTTCCTCAGAGGTTATTTAGCTTAGTTGGTCTGTAAAGTTAGTGATGCGCACTTCAATTCCTGTAACCGGCTGAGGTTATTCATGAAGACCCCACCTTCTCAACCTTGCACCTCACCTGAGATGTAGTGATCCTCAGGTTGAAGCATAACTAATCAGCCTATGTTCATCTGTTGACTATGGCAACTCTTTTATTTTAACTTAAGTGGTATGGTGGCACAGCACTTAGCATTGCTGCCTTACAGCACCAAGGACCTGGGTTCAATTCCAGCCTCCAGTGACTGTCTCTGTGGAGCTTGCATGTTTTCTGATATTCTCCCTTACTCCAAAGATGTACGAGTTAGGATGATTGGCAATATTAATTTGACCATTAGTGTCCGGGGAACAAAGGGGGTAAATATGTAGGGTTACAGCTATAGGGCCTGAGTGAGAATGTTGTTGGTGCAGGCTCAATGGGCTGAATGGCCTCTTTCTACACGGTTTCTATAATTCTATTCTATGATATCAATGGGGACGAAGTAGAAAGGGTCAAGTGCTTCAAGTGATTGTTTAGGTGTCCAGATCACCAACGATCTGGAGGGAAAACAGCGATTGAGGCGGACTAGGGGTTTGGTATGACAGGGGTGTCCAGTTCCCTAAGAGGTCTGTATCCCAAAGCAGGGATCTGCCAGAGTGGAAGTTAGAATTCATGGACCTTATCAATCCCAAAGAGTTTGGAGCTGCCGGGGTGACACTGAAATAAAATGTATGCTTCAGTCCCGACTGATAACTATCTTCCTTTAGTGCAATGAATCTTTTTCTCGTAAAGAAGGTTTTTGCCATCAATTGTGTGCAACAACCCTGCCTCTGCGCTGTTTACTTACAGAAATTCATCTTCATTTTTTATTTAAATTTATCATATTCCAGAAGATAGTGCCATCCTCTCTCTGTATCCTCAACGATTCTTCCCATTGCCCAGTGTGGAGCAGCTTGCCGCAAATAAAAGCATTGCTTTCTAACTATGGTCTAAGTAAGGTAGTCAGTCCTTGCAAAATACCATGAGGAAATCATTTCTTCTTCTTTTTCCTGAAAAGCTTACAGGAACCTTGCCATTTATTCTCCTTTCATCATCCAGGTTTATTGGAATCTCAGATCTTTAACACCTTTTCAGTCTTTGATGCAATAATGAATGATATGGTGTGACAGTCCACCCTACAATCAAAGATCATTCACATTTTAAAGGTTATTCTCTGTGTGCTTTAAGAAAGCAGCATGTTCTTCAGAGAGTCCTGATTTCTCCTTTTCTATTCCTATGGAGTCCAATGGTTGATGTTCTTCAGTCTCTTGTTGTGAATCAGTCTTCTTTGCAAAAGGAGAACTTTACGTTCTGCTTACCAGCAACGCTGTTAAACTTTTCTCCTAATTTATTGATAATGACATCCTTCCAGATGAGGGGAAAAACCTTAATGTCTCTAAGCTGTCTTGTCTACAGGCCAAAAATATTGTGAGAGACATAATCCCATTTAACTGTAACTTGAGCAGGGGTAAGAGCCGGAGATTGGCATAAGCTGTAGTTGTGAATAGAGAATTATCGAAGCGCAGAATCCACAGTTAAGAACATTGTTGCTTATTGTTGTTAAAAAGTAGATAGCATACTTGGGGAAGGTATAGAATAAAGGGTAGAGGGTATGGTTTAAATTTGCAGGAAACCTAAATTCAACACAGCTACTTAAACTTGGCATTAAGTTCTGAAGTTTCATTTTGGACTTTGCAAGGATTTAACCCATAGTATGTTCTCAAAAATGATCAAAGTTGACATTGATGCTCTTGAAAGGCAGATAAGGTCTGGGTAAATGCTATGATCTGAAATTTTCAAATATCCCGCTCTTTAAATATGAAACAAAAACAACTATAAGCTGTCAGTCAGAGTTAAAAAGGCATCTGTTAGACTGCTCTGATTGAAGGTCATCTGCTGCAAATTAGAAAAAAGTATATAATCTGTGCAGTTTCAAAAGAACTCTTTTTTACTAATTCTCTGAGGGCTATTACTATGTCACCATGAATGCTTGGCTGAGCAGGAAGTTCTGAATGCACAGTTTGATTGACAATTTAAATAGTCCATTAAAAGATTAGTTGTGTTTGATGTGGGATCTGAACAGAAGTTTGTGTTTTAGAAAAGATTAACTGCTTGAGATTCAAAAGTTTTGAATTATTTTCTTTAATGGAAGTTTTCAAGGCAGCAATTCTCCGTAACGACCCACTAAATTTTTAATGGGTCAGGTTGGGAGACACATGGGTGCAGATTCGTGGGATTTGGGGCGCATGTGCATCTCCCATTGCTGGAGAGCAAGTGCGGTTGGGACCATGCCGGAAACTGGCAGGAAGACCAGGTAAGTACTTTACTTTAAATCCATTTTTAATATAACTTAAATGTGATTATCAAGCCTGGAGAATTGGAACTCCACTGGAGTAAAGAGGGGGGCAGAGTGGTGGGGGGCAACTGGGACCCCCAGTGGTTGAGCGGTGGGGGGATGTCTCCTGGGTATGGGCACTTTGCCCCTTGGACAGTGCCAGGAGGCACAGGCTGGCACTGCCTGGGTGCCCATGCCCAGATGAAACCATGGCCTATTGTGGGTGGGTCTGAGAGGCAATTGGTGGGGGTGGGGACGGTCATGCTGTCATTCTGCATGGGGATCAGTCTGAGCTGGAGAGAAAACAGCGATTGGGATGGACTAGGAGTTTGTTATGACGGGGGCGTCTACCTCCCCGAGGGGTCTGCATCCCAAACAGAGATCTGCCAGGGTGGGGGTTGGAGGATCATTACTGCTGGGGAGAAGGTGCTGGAGTTTGATGCGCTCTGAGACCCTGGGGTGTTGGGGATGGCCTGTGAATGCTTATGTGGGCCACAATTGGGCCACGGGTGGCTTTGGAAGGACAGCACGGTGGGGAATCCCAGGCTGGCCAGCAAACTTCAGGCTGAAAATTGGGGGTCACCGCACAGGCGCAGAGTTCCGGAGCTGTCAGAATCTGGTATGAATAGGCCCCACACCCTGAGCATTTAATAATATTCACGTTTGTGACCTCTGCATTGCACAGTGTAGGAGATTTGTCTATGAACTCCCATTGAAAAAAACAATCATGATATACACCAGTTTTCCTACCAGTTCAGCACTTTGAAATTTTTTGGGAGACTTGCCCCACCCCTCTCCCCCTCCAAGTGTGTATGAGTGAGAGTTGTATTAAATCGTTGGAAGTTTATTTCTTTTTCATCCCCATGCCACCACATTGGATAAGTTTCTATGGAGGCGGCATAAGACTATGATGGGAAATACCTCTTCACTTCTGACTAATGTAAATATTGACACTTTTGTATGTTTGCTTGTATCACAGTATATTCTGAACTTCAAACTAATATTTATATATTAAATTGACTACAAATGACCACAAAAATGCACCTGCCTGAGTATTACCTGATTTATTGTATGGATTGAAATACTTCTCTGACCTCAAGAGATAATAAAAGGAATTTGTTAAACTGATGATGACTCAATGCCTTTTCCTGAAACTATTTCAAAAGGCTAATTTTAAAATGAAAAAATCATTCATATGCAAAGATACTGACTATGCTAACTCTCAAGGTATGGAATCTACAACAAACAGTGCATAATCAATTTAACTACCCACCTTATTTGGAAAAGAGTTTTGTAAAAGGTCAAATGATGAGGCAGCCATGCTTTCTATTCCATCAAAAAGCCATCCAACCAGCAATATCTTGAAAACAGCTATACCTTGAAAGAGGGATTGGATCCTTTCCAACTTTGAGTTCACCTGAGAACCACTTCTTGGAGTTTGCACCACAAGAACCCTTCCAGCTTCTGAGAACCTTGTTTTACAAAGACCTTCACTTCAACAAAGCATCAATTTTATCTAAGAAACTACAGGTCTGTCAGGATTTATGAGTAGTAAGGAGTCTCACAACATCAGGTTAAAGTCCAACATTTGTTAAAACAAGCTTTCGGAGCACTGCCCCTTCAACTGACGAAAGGACAGCACTCCAAGAGTTCATGCTACCAAATAAAGCTGTTGAACTTTAACTTGGTGTTGTGAGACTTTTTACTGTCCCTTCTCCAGTCCAACGCTGGCATCTCTCCATCAGGATTTATGAGACAATCATAAATCGCATTGGTATTATCTTCATCTGTATTTAACCTTTGTTGTGAGAGTTTGTGTATAATGGATAGTGGCTGCTGGCAGGAACTTCCAGCTCTGCTGAAGTCACCAGTGTTTTATGCGGCTCACCTATCCACTGCCAGGGAAGCAGCCATGGGTGCTTGCCTTTGAAAGGTCGAAAAATCCTGCCTATTGTGTTTTTTTCTAACCCTGGGGCAAGCCTATGATAATAAATAACCTTTCTTACTTTTAAAAACTCAACTAAAACTTGTTGCTAGTATTTATTTACTCAGCCAATCACTCTGAGGGTTTGAAAGTATACACCTCTATTACACAAACATATTTATCATGGGTAGTAAAAAAGGAATTCATAACTTCTGTCCAGGAAAATAGTAATCTAGTTCTTTCCTTCTAATTCAAATTTTAGTGTTGTGTCCTGTCTGACCTGATGACATAAACCTGATTATAAACTGAAACAGCCTTGACTTACACAACTTTGCATTTGTGTTTTAAGAGAATAGGATGATGAAAGCTTTGTTATGAGGTTTTATATCCAGATTCCATGATTAAAATGAATAATGGTAGTGGGAGTGGCTCTTTAAAAGAATTCTGTTTCTTATGAAAAGACTATTTGGTTAGTGTCAGTTTATGCATGTGCCAGAAATATCCTTGATCAGACAAACAGCTGTGGAGCAAGTAGCTGCAGCCACTAACCTCTCATATTTCAGGAAATGCTACATCCATAGCAGTGTGAAACCGAGATTAGCTGAAAGAAACACAGCTTACAGTCACCACCACAATTGCATTGATATTTATAAATATAATTGAGTGTTCTTCAAAATTCCATGACAGATCTTCATCTATGATTAAATGGTGCTCAGTTCTGGTAAAGTTTTGGTTTTGTTCATGGGCTGGGAGATTAGAATTGCTGATCTTTCATACTTTTACTGGAATTTCCAGAAATCAAGCATTAATCTTGTTGTTTGTCATGGTATTTCTAGTGTTTCCTTACTGGCAGCTTTGCTGTGGAACAGGGGATCTTTAAAAGGCCAATCATGTGATGCATGGCCATCATCAGCCATTTGCACAGAGAAACATAGCAGGCAGGATGGTAAAATTCCCGCAGGAGTTGTGGCAAAAAGGGTCACATTGAACATGCTTTTGAAAAAGGAACAAGTTTTAAACAAAAAGTTGCAAACAGCAGGAGTTGAATGAATGAAATGAGAAGCTGAGTAAAGGAAAAAGTATCCAAGTGATAGAAAAAGGGCATAAGAGGACTCACAGTCTGAAGATGAACTGTCATTGAATATATTGGCTACTGCTGCTGAAATAAATTGTTTCTGAATCACTGTTGGACGGACAGCTGGAGAAGTGGAGATTGACACCACAGCATCAGTCTCGTTGGTACCAGAAACTGTTTATCAAGAAAAGCTCCAACTACCACTTTGAAATTCTCAAAGATAGTATTAAAAGCCTGTAATGGAGAATTGGTTCAGTTGAGGGGCCATATTGATGTAACAGTACATTGAATGGACAGATGGAAGATTTATCCTTATACATAGTCAGAGGAAATTATCTAGCACCAGTTGGGAAAACCTGACCTTAGTAAGCCTAAGAAAGATTGAAGTCGATTTATATTTTGAGGTTCAGGTGCCTGAAAAAGTCACTTTTGAAGATGATTTATGCAGTTTCTTGGCATCAATGACATGACCCAGATATTCAATCAAAGATTGGAAAAATTCAAATTTGTCTTTTCAGACTCTATCCATAATCTTCCAATCTCTAGAATGTGGCATCTAAGTTGTGAAAATGGAATTGATTAATTTGCCCCATGGTAAACCTCATGACAGATTCCAAAGCAGGCTCAATCAGAATCTTGAAGAAACATGCCATTGTCTTTATTGATAAGCTGGGAAGTATGAAAGGTATTTCAGTAAAGCTGAAGTTCAGGAAAGAAAATCAGATGAAATGTTTAAAGGCTCTATGCAACACAGGAAGAATTAGACTTTATGATCAAAGCAGGATTCCTCAAACCCATTAATGTGACTGATGGGGCCATGTTGATTGAACCCGTGATGAAAAAAGATGGATCTGTATGCATTTGTGGTGATTTGAATGTCAGTATCTATCCTGTATATGTGCAGAGCAGTACCCTCTGCTCCTGATGCATGACTTATTCGCTGGGTTTACTGAGACACCTCAGTAAAATTGACCTCAGTCAAGCATATCTTCAAATGAACGTGAATCCAGATTCACAACAGGTCTTGATAACGTTGATACAGAAAGAGTTATTTTGATATAAAAGACTACCATTTGGCATCACTTGCACATTAGCGTTGTCCCAAAAAGATATGGGCCAAATTTTACATGAACTAGATGGAGTCCAGTGTTACTTAGATGATACCTTGGTTACTGGAAAGAATGAGTAAGAACATCTTCGCAACTTAAATGTCACATTCCAGAGATTGAAGATTACGAATAGAGTCTGAAAAGATAAATTTGAATTTTTCCAATCTTTGATCAAATATCTGGGTTGTGACATTGATGCCAAGGGACTGCATAAATCACCTTCGAAAGTGACTTTTTCAGGGACCTGAACCTCAAAATGTAAACCAACATCAATTTTTCTTAAGCTTACTAACTTATTATTGGAAGATTTGTCCTTAATCTGGCTACTATTCTAAAACCCTTGCATCGCCTACTGTGTGAAAATGACAAATGGAAATGGGGGAGATCAACATGACAAAGCATTTGTACAAGCCAAGGAGATGCTCCTCAAGTCAAAAGTCCTGACACACTTTTGAATTTACCCCTGCAATTGGCATGTGACATATCACCTTATGGGGTGGTGGTGGTGGTTTTCATATAATCTCCACAGGTGAGGAGATGTTAATGGCCTTTGGATCGAGAACCTTGAATAAAGCGGAAATCAATTATGCGCAGATAGAAAAAGAAGCTCTAGGAATAATTTTTGCAATAAAATGGTTCTACCAATTCCTCTATGTGAAGAAATTCACTTTATTGACAGACTGTGGTCTACTAACAACAATTTTTGGACTTCAAACTAGCATTCCCTCACTGGCAGCTAGGGATCATCAGCACACAGAGATGTGATCAAGTATTGTCAGTCAAATTATCATGGAAATGCAGCTAGATTCTCCTGACTATCCTTATCAAATAGTTTGCAAGGAAACATTTTATACTTCACATGAGTAGATAACACTGCTGTAACTGCAGTACAGATTAAGAAACACACCAGAAATGATCAATTACTGTCAGAGGTTATGGATATAGTGCTTGAGGCAAGACCTCAGGAATAAAGTCTAAATTTAAGCCATATTCAGATTAAAGAATTGAATTATCCATATCGGCAGGTTGTCTCCTCTGGGGAATGAGGGTCATCATTCTACCGTGACTCAGAAAATGTATATTAAACAAATTACACAAAAGACACTGTGATAATTTAAGGCTGAAGAAGAGAGCCAGAAGCTATTTTTGATGGCTGGGACTCGATGAAGAAATTGAGGAGAAGGCACAAATGTATTTGTCTTGTGCCAAAATATGGAACCTGCTGTCATGATCCCTGTTAGACCTGTGGGAATGGCCAGAAGAAGCCTGGTAGTGGGTACATGTTGATTATACTGGACTGTTTGAAGGCAGTATGTTTGTCATTCTACTTTGATACTTATCTGAAGCTGCCATTGTGAAGGCAAAGGAAACAAGTGAGCAATTGTGTGAATCTTCAGCAGATTCAGTTACCCTGAACAAGCCACATGTGATAATGGGCCACAGTTCATTTTGTATGAGTTTACACACTACAGAATTCAACACATCTGATCCCACCACAAATGGGGTCACATCACATTTTGTACAGGCGATGGAACATTTGTTGAAGGTAACTAAAAAACAAGCTTCAATATCTACGTATTTGAGCCAATTTTTGCTCACTTTCTGAGTACTGCACACTCAATAACCCAAGTTTCTCCCGCATTACTAGTGGTTAGATATCAGCTACACACAGCATTCAATTTGCTTAACTCTCCCAAGACAAAGAACATTTTTAAGAAAAGCGGCAGATTCAGATCATACAGCTAGAGAACACATCAAAGCGTCATGTTTTTTCCCACCAGGGTCAAAAGATTCTAGCAAGGAACTATACCACAAAAGTAAAGTGGATGCCTGCCACCATCTTATCACAGACAGGATCAGTCTCCTACATTATGCAAACCTGAGATGATGTATTATGAAGGAGACATGCAGATCAACTTTTGACAGGAAAACCAATTTGCCAAAGACAGAACAGACATTTAGTCCACATCAGTGTGTATTTAAATATGACCTGCACCTTCCTGAGAGCTTGACACCAACCGAACCAAGCGGGGGAGATAGGACCTCAGTTGAAAATCTGACACTGAGTCAAATTCAAAATCAAAGAATCCAATTATGACAAGCATGGGTGACATCCAATCCAAGGCAAAGACTCCAGAGTTTTTATTAAACACTAAGGAGCAAATTCCTGAGGTTTGCCAACGGCCACACGTAGAGTGATGGCCTCTGAAATATCTGACCTATTGATTGTTGAGTTCATTGATTGTTAATGTTATACTGTTACTGTGTCAGGGACCTTTGATTTAAAGGGGGAATGAAATGTTGTGTAGTCATGGTATTTGTAGGGTTTCCTCATTAGTAGCCTTGCTGTGAAACAGGAACACATTGGGGGAACGATGTCATTGACCATTTGCGTAGGCAAGCAGGCAGTATAATACAGCAGTGTGGAGTGTTAGCATCTAAATAAGGCTCTTTGTTTGTTTGAACCTTTAAGGCCAGCGGACTTAATTTTAAAATCATCACAAATTTCAGGGATTCTACTCCTATCAACTCAGGTTAACAAATCAAAAGATCATAATGAAGTTTTCTTTCCATCTGTTTGGAACATTTACCTTTGTTGTCATAAAAATATTGGAAATTTTTTTATTCATTCATGGGAAATGGGCATTGCTGGCTGGTCAGCATTTAATGCCCATCCCTAGTTGCCTGAGGACAGTTGAGAGTCAACCACATTGCTGTGGCTCTGGAGTCATATATAAGCCAGATCAGGTAAGGAGGACACTAGTGGACCAGATGATATTTTCCAACAATCAACAATCCTTTCAAAGTCATCAGTCGATTCTTAATTCCAGATATTTTTTATTGAATTCGGATTCCACCAAATGAAAGAAAAGAGCTTTTCGACTGGTGGAGGTGGTTAGAAGAAAGAGGTCATGTGATTATTAGGATCATTAAGAGGTCATTAGGAAAAATGTCTAATGAGATTTGGCACCCAAGCTGGCTATGTGAGTAGGATTGTTCAGCAGAGGATCTGAGCTCAGGCCTCACAATCCTTTTAAAACTTTAAGGATAAAATTCCTGTGGGTTTGGTTCTTAGTCAGATAGAATGGTATAATAGCCCCTGTAAAATTTTTCACACCTTTGTTTGCACAGCTTAGTGTACTGTTTTTACAAAAGGTAGCAAAATTTGAAACTATCTATTGTTGACATGGCTGTATGATAGCACTGGCATTCAGATGGTCAATCTGTGCCCATTGTGTGACTTTTTTTAATATTCGAAATGTCACTCAAAGGCTAGGCAACATGGAAAGATAAGGCCTGCTAGAGGCAGAAATTCTACCTAATGCTATGTGCTCTGCTTGCAAAATAAGATTAATATTTTTAGAATGAAAACAAGTACTACTGTTTGCTTTGGAGATTGAGGTTAAATTAAGAATGGTTACAAATGGCCCATTCTTCTTTTAAAATTAATGGTTGAAACCTGAGCAATAGTGGCCTGGTCCCACTACAAATGTGGTCTGCTTTTAATTAATCAGGCAGCTGGTGGCCATTCTGGGTGGTCACAGATTAGAAACAAAGTTCAATTCTTCTCTTCCATTCTTAGTTCATGTACTTAACAGTAAAAGGGTGGCTTGTTTTTGGAGCTCAGGAGCTTGCCTTTATATGCAGGTGCAGCTTCATTTCAAAATATTTCTCCTTACAGTCAGCATTCCTCAGTTGATTCTTGCCAGATGTTATTCAGATATAGAACTGTGCTACAGCTGAAACAATCACATTCTTGTAATGCACGGGAAGAGAACACATCTTTAATGGAGCTTTTCTCCCAGGCAAGACTTTTGGTGCTATCATTGTTTTTAAGTAACCTGTCAAAGTCTACCACGTGAAATGAGAGGTTAACTCTTGGCTATTTTGATATTGAGATCAGTCTGTATGAATGAAATTTGACTTGAGTAGTATTGCGAAATGGGAGTGAAGTACCTTTAGCCCAATGTACGGTTTAGCAGATCTAGTTAAGCATTGAGAGGAAAAGAACCCAAGAGGGAGAGTGGAGTAAGCTGCTCATTTGCTGTCACTCCACTTGCTGTTACCAATGGCTCCCACATGTCTTGTTTCAATCTTCAAACACTAAGCATATACCACCCTGGGACTGAAGATTGACGATCTTCAAATTTGTCCTACAGGAAACTACAAGCCACATTTTGCCATTCCTGGTAAGGCATATTGTAGCTTCCATTTGAAATGTTATTACAACATTTTTAAATTTGGCTCCAGACTACTTTAGTGTTGAACTATTACACAATTACCAATGTAGATCAAAGTCTATCCATTGATTTCCTGCATCAGCATAAAGTGACAATAGTACCAGTAAATTTGATAAATATTGCTTCTAGTTTTTTTTAACAAAATGTTTCTGTTTCTGTCCTATTTTATGTTCTGTTATCAGACAATCAGTGGTGGCCAGGTTTCTGGTGAATTTCTTTGAAAGTTGATGTCCCATTCCTTCTGTCTGTCTCTATCTCTCTGTTGTAGAGAGGAAACAGTGAAGCATTTACTTACAGGCCTTTGCTAGTAGAGCTGGCAGTGTTGTGAAAGCTGTAGTAGTAGGCTGGTGGGGTCATGACTTTTTATTTAATTCTCCTTGAAGAAGAGATAGCCTGCTGCACTTGTTTTCTATCTGCAGAATGTAGCGTAGCTCTGATGAAATAGAGGGAAAAGTTTATGAATCTTAATAAAAATCATATTGAAGCATAAACTGAGCAAAATAGGTGGAATAATAAATAAAGCCTGGCATTCAGCCCAAGATATTAATGTCATAAATAGTGGTAAGAGTCCACTATGATGGTTGCAACTGTATCCTTTTATCCTTCCATCCACACAATGCAAAACAATTAATTTTTATACCAAACAACATTAGAACATTAAACCTCAAAGTGAATTGCTCCTCAAAGTAACAGTAAGCGGTTTCACAACACCAGGTTAAAGTCCAACAGGTTTATTTGGTGGAACTAGCTTTTGGAACGCTGCTCCTTTATCAGGTGATGAAAGAGCGGTGCTGTAAAAACTAGTGAGACTGTTTACTGTGCCTATCCCAGAACAACGCCACATCCTCAGTAAAAGAGCATAAACAGTAACCTGTTTAAAAAGGCACCATCATAAAGTTGCCAGGCTGGTGAGCTCAGTCACCCCGTTGATTAAACAAACAGCAACCAGAAGCTGCTCCCATCAACCAGACAACCGGCAGAACCGAGAAGCAATAGGCACATTAAACCATCAAATCAAATTGCTGCTTTTTTCACCAATCTGGAACCCAACCAGTGGATGTGACAGAACGATAGTGATGGTGGTGTAGTGATAATGTTACTAGACTTATACTTAGTTGTTCTGTCCAGTACTTTAATAACACAGGTTCAAATCCCATAGTTGCTGATGGAATTTCAATTTTTTGGGGGGCACAGTGGCACAGTGGTTAGCATTGCTGCCTTACAGCACCAGGGACCCTGGTTCAGTTCCAGCCTCAGATCACTGGCTGTATGGAATTTGCACGTTCTCCCTGTGTCTGCGTTGGTTTCCTTCTGGTTCTCCGTTTTCCTCCAACACTCCAAAAATGTGCAGGTTAGGTTAATTGGCCATGCTAATAATCAGGAGATTAGCAGAATAAAATATATGGGGTTACGGGAACAGAGCCTGGGTGGAATTGTGGTTTATGCAGACTCAATGGGCTGTTTAGCCTCCTTCTGCACTGTAGAGATTCTGTATTGTTCTTCAGTCTCTCCAGTGTATACAGCAAAAACATTTCCAACACACCAAAACCATTAAAAACACATTCAAAACATTGCTGAAGAAGATCAACATTTCTCCTACATGGATCTTCTCTTTCTGAGCTTAGAGTTGGAAATTTCACCTGGACATTGGTGATTTGCACACACATGATCAAATTAATGCTCTGTATTGAACATTACTGCATCCTATTCAGATTCATATTGTACACAGTCGCATCCATGCAACTGAAATGCATGGGTAGCTTCCTGATAGTTTGAGATGCTGGAGAATCATTTTGAACGGACATTCCAGAGCTTTAATGGTAAAACTTATCTTGGGATCATTCCACCTGCTTTGGATATAATACTCCTGCTTCTTGGAAGAGATTTAAAACATGCTGCAACGAATGAAGGAAGATAACTTGTTCTAAGTTGCAATGTCAATGCCTTCTCTGGCAAATAGCCCGATTTATCCATTTTATGTGAACTATAATTTAAGATGACAGATTGAATTGAATTAACCTCAGCTCCTGCTGCTACGTGCTAAGCAGAGATTTAACCAAATTTTATTTATTTTTATTGAATGTATTGAATATTTTGTACGATAGCTGTGAAATAAGGAATGTTGATCTTTTTTTGAATACTTTGCTTCAGTCTATTGGGATTTACAAGTGTTTACACCTACACATTGCCCTCACTAGCAAAGGCATTCTCTTTGTTAGTACCAGCCAAGTCCACAGAAGAATATATAAAGCAAAAGGGTTTCTATTTTCTAGCACTGGAGAATGCTAAGTAAGAGACCAGTGGCAAAATAAGGAAGGCTCCAAAGATGAACTCCATTGTGGTAAAAAATGGTTTGCTTATATGGTCCTCGAATCTTCGAAAGGCCAAACAGACATTGTTGATTCGCTTCAATGCTGTCCGGTGACATCTCATGACAAGTGTGCAGGATTGAGGTAAGGATAGGTTTTGCCCTATGATTGAATAGCCTGTTAGCAGTCACATGCTGTGTCCCTAGGAGGGGGAGGAATTGGATCATAATCCAGTCTCTTCAGGTGGAGCCTGTACAGGATCCAGTGTCATCAGGGGAGGAACCTGGCTATGGTTCAGTGTCATCGAGGGAGGGACCTGGGCCATGGTCCAGTGTCTCCAGTGAGGGGCCTGGCCATGGTCCAGTGTCTCCAGTGAGGGGCCTGGCCATGGTCCAGTGTCTTCATGTGAGGGGCTTGAGTTTTATCCAATGTCTCCATGGAAGGGACCCATGTTCAATACAATGACTTCAGGTGAGAAGCATGGCCATGATCTAGTGTCTCCATGGGAGGAGCCTAAGCACTATCCAGTGACTTTAGGAGAGGGATCTTAGCACAGTTCGGTAGGTTCAGGAGAGGGGACTGAGCAGAAATCAGTACTTTCAGGAAAATGTTTTCAGGAAAGCATTCTGTGCATAGCCCAGTGCGTTCAGATGCTGGGTATTAATTCTAATGGAAAAGTAAATGATGCTCGGCCTATCACTATCACTCATTTTACATTGCTCTCCAAGAACATTTTCACCTCTAACTGTTATAACGAGAGATAGTACAAAGTCATTTGGAATGTGTTGCTTCATTTGAAATTTTACAGATTGAAATATACTTGTCAGTTTCAAGTTGAAGCTCCAAGCTTACGAGTGTTCTTCATTTGAAGTGATTTGTGATGAATGAACATGTTGCTATGTCATTTGAATGCATTATTAAATAGATGTATTTTACAGTACATAAAATGTATCCTGAAGACTGAGCACATAAGAATGATATATTTGACCAGTTGTTAGCTCCAAGAATCTCTTGCTATTCCAATTGTAGTTGCCAAGGTCGTACTATAAGTAATTCTGGCAGGCCTGCCTAATTTAGTCATCTTGCTTTTTTTTAACGTGGCTGCTCGTCGAACAAGGAAATTGCCATTTTTAAATTAAATGTATGTTATAACAATTTCTGCACTCTATATTGTACATTATGCTAACACAGTGAGTCATATACATTGGTGCTGTTCACGAAGAGGGAAAACTGCATATTCATACTGTGCAATAGATGAGCCAGATTTTGTTGGGTTGGGTAGGACTCTGTGAACCTTTCCAAATGGTGGCTGGCATGCCATTGCAGAAATTCTACCTCCATTTCCACCAGATCTAATTTTTGCCATTGGGGTAAAGGGGAAGGAGCTTGAATCATTCAGGAGAGAATCTGAATTTGGTGCTGAGTTTAAACTGGCCCCATCATGGCTTTTGCATGTATAACAAATGGATGGGGTAGACACAAATTCTTTTGAGGAAGGATAAGGTCTACATTGATGAAGTTTTTAATTACCAGACTCTTTGATTGACATGCTTAGGTTAGGTAAAATTTATTAGTATCTTTTGGTCAACTTTCATTGGAGTGCTCTTTTTCACTATCAAGTGTGTTGGAGTAAAAGCTGTATTAGTTTGGAGAAAGTTAATTTCTTTTCATTAAGACATGGAATCTAATTTTCCTACCTCTTCAGTCGATGTCAATTTGAATGGAATATCAGCCAAACATTTAGGTTCCTGATTGGCGTGAGGGTTCTCAGGATTCACCCAATCTTACTCGTCCCACCAGCTCTGATGAGGTTCTCATTCAGAGTGGGCAGATCCACTCATCTGATGGTCATTAGTGAGTTTGACAGGCGATCCACAAACTTCCTTCCATTCATCTGGCCCACCAATAAGAACAGCACCTGCTGTTCAGCTATCCACAAGCGGGGATGTGGCCCACTGAATCCTGAGAGTTCAGGGGAGTGCCATCAACTTCACAGAAAGAGGGACACCCTCCCTTTACCACTCAAATCATGGATCACACCCCCTCCATACCTTGTGCAGGTATGACACAATCCAACCCTTTCCAGCTCCCTCTTCCTCCTCAGACACACAACAAAGCCCCACCCCACTCCACTCAGCTTCTTTCCAGGCCAAGCACATTGTGCTTGGCCAGGGTGACAGTGCTCCTGGCACTGACACCCTGGCCTGGTGCATTAGGCCCCGAGGGATCTTGAGGAGGTAGGTCCAATGATCATTTGCTCCTCTGCTGAGGAGGGTGATGGGTAAATGAGAGAGTTGACAAAAAGGAGGGTGGATAAGGGGAAAGATTGAATGAGCGGGGGGGATGGGCAAGGGGGGTGGATGAGGGGCAGGATGGGTGCGCAGGTGGGTTGGCGGTGGGAGGATCAGTAAATGGGAGGGTAGCTAAGCAGTGTGTGATGGGGAGGTTATGAAGTTAAATAGCTTTGCTTACCAATAGGTGTCTCTTAGCTTCATTTTTGTTGGAGAAAGTTTCATTGATTTGATCAATATCAGAGTTTATTTAACAATAAGTGGAGGCCCTAAGGCACATACGGTTGTACAGGGCACAGTTGAAAAGTTGCTCTTTTGAGGTACTATTTATCAGCTGTATAACTGTAGAGTAGCTGCCTTTGTTCATTCCAGCCTTTAGATTCCAATCAGTGCCAAAGCCTTTTATAATGTTTGTGTCATTTTACAATCTACTGGTGAAGTGTCAAACCATTACTGGCAAAATAATAGATCAGTTCATTCAGTGGGGCCATGGAAAATAATCCAGCTGAACCCTTGGCAGCATGCATCGAATCTGCCCAGTGATTTTACGCATCATCTAGATTATCCTTGCATAATGTTTGTTTAATCTAAAGATCAAAGAACTAATTGCCATTCCTTGCTCTGTCTGATTTAATCACTCAGTAGGGCAGTGAGAACGTTGAGCCAAACAATGCATCTTAAATATGTTTCAATTAAGCTGGGTTGATACCAAGCTATCAATCTGATATTAAAAATGTACCTTGATGCTAATATTCGTACTTTGTACTTAAGTATTATATTTCTTATTCTGATGAGAATGAAGAGAATGTAGTTTTGTCAGCTCAAATAAATGGGAATGAAGTGGAAGAGAGGTCCTCACCTTCAACAACAAAACCTCTTCCAATGTGCTGGGTACGTCAGAGAATCTTGAGCACAGATTGTATTGATTGTGTACAAACACCAGCTTCATCACAAAAGACGAGCAAACAAATGTAAACATCGTTGACTCCGATACAATTGTCCAGAGTTGGATTTATCAGATATATCCTGGAACTTGATTAAAGTTTACCAACCTGAGATATTGGGCAGGATTTTCCAGCCTTTCCCGTCAACGGGATCTTCTGTTCCCACCAAAAGCAACCCTGCCCCTGAGGCAGACTCGCCAGCAGTGGGACAGGTGAGCCACGTAAAACACCATAGACATTGGCGGGACTGGAAGGCAATGTCAACGGCCAATGGCGAAATGCTTCTGCTGTCGGAAAACATTCTGTGGGGAGCGAAAGACTCCTGCCTATTATCTCTGTTTCTCTCCCTAAATGGGTGCTGCCTATCCTGCCTATGAGTATTTTCCAGCATTTTATAATTTTAGGCCAACTAGACATGTTCAGAACACTAGGATGGTCTGACAGGGTTGCAGGGCTACTGAACGCAACAGAACATTTTTTTTAAGGGTGGAACCACACGTCGTTACAGAATACGTTGAATTCAGAGTAATGGAGTTCCACTCTCCTTATACTCAAGCATACTGTTGTTCCTTTAAAGGAGCAGTGTTGCCATGGTAATGATATCTTCCTTTTTCCCATAGGAGGAAATTGATGCAATCATTAATACATGAATGTAATGGCTCTGCTATCATACGATGCTGTGGGTTTATTGTTACATAAAATCCTATGGAACAAATTCCTAAACTGCTGTGAATTTAGTATTTATTCCAAAACTAGTGTGCTGAGACAAAAATGATTGTGACAATTAGAAAATCAGGACAATGGTGTGCTAGTTTTATAAATGATCTTTCTTTGGTGTAAATTAATCAAGTCCACACTTTCAGATTCTTATAGAATCATAGAACCACTGCAGTGCTGAAGGAAGCCATTTGGTCCATCAAGCCTGCACTGACAATAATCTCACCAAGATCCTATCCCCACATATTTGCCCTTGCCACCTCTGCTAACAGTTTAGCAAGGTCAATCTACCTAACCCGTACATCTTTGGACTGTGGGAAAAAACTGGAGCACCCAGAGGAAACCATTATAGACAGGAGGAAATCACACAAGCTCCACACAGATAGCGTCCCAAGCCTGGAGTTGAACCCAAGTCTCTGTGCTGTGAAGCAGCAGTGCTAACCACTATGCCACTATGGATTCTAATGAATCTTTCTACAAGCTTTGGTGAGTCATGAGTAAAAAGCAGCACTTAATACCAAGCTGATGAGATTCTTCCTCCTCTTTACTAAGCTGTTCCGGGGCCAAGCTCTGCAAGTACCTGGTACTTGGCAATATCTCATCTAACCACACATTTTTCATGGTTATTATTATTTGTGGAAAGGAGTACCATTGCTGAGCTTGAACCTACTCCCCCCAAGGTCTAGATAGTGATTGGAGCAATTCCTATTCCTACTCTGGATGCAATCAACTAAATCTGTGCGAGATTAAAGCGGGGACCCGGCAGATTGCTTGGTCCACTGATATGCTGACTTTTGCTGTCAAACTATCAAACAAGCTGATGTTTAAATTCTCAGAGCAAAAACATTCTGGAAAAGTTTGCACACAGGTATTTAATGCAGAAGTACTATATTCTTTAGCTCACTATTCTTAATCCATTTGCTAATGCCTGTGTAATAAAAGCAAATTACTACAGATGTTGGAATTTGAAACAAAACGAGACAATGCAGAAAAATCTCAGCAGGTCTGGCAGATATTCCTAGTGGAAAGTATCTCTCATTTTCTATGCCTTTTAGCTTTGACAAAGGGTTATCTGGACTTGAAACTTCAGCACTTTTCTCTCCTGAAAGATGCTGCCAGACCTGCTGACATTTTTGAGCATTTTCTTTTTTAGCCTGTGTAATAATATGTGCACAGGAATGCACTCTGAGCATGTTAATCACCAGTGAATTTTACCAATTAGAATTTCAACCCTACAGTTATGACCTGCATTTGTTATTCCCAGTTTTTAGTTTCCCAAGTGGAAACGATATACTTGGATAATATTATACATTCACATCGAGTGAATATTTAAATGCCAAGCTTACAGTTTAGATCCAATATCAGCATGTTACAGTAATGTGATCATCTTCACCAAGCAGAAAAATGTAAATAAATTGCCTTGACTACTGTTAATTACAGGCTGAACACACTGCTGATTTGTCTTATGTTCTGGTATGTCAAGTTCGCTGCATGTCAAAACAAGGTGAGCACTCTCTGTGTCCAATATAATTCAATATAAGCAGCCAGATCTGTCAAAGGAGCACCTTTTCGTACTCTAACGTTACCACTGTTTTCTTGCAAGTTGACAGAATCAAACAGTATAAGAGACCCCATTCACTTCATCATTCTTGGGCTGGCTTTTTGAAAAAGCTATGTAAAAAAATGTTCTACTCTTCTCTCAGGTTCTTTTGCTAATTATCCAGCATTTGTGTCCTCTGATTACCAAACTTCCTACAGGCAGAAACAGTTTCTTCCTACTTACTTAATCATGGGGCAGCACAGTGGCACAGTGGTTAGCACTGCTGTCTCCCAGTGCTAAGATTCAGGTTTGATTTTTACCTTGGGTGACTGTGTGGAGTTTGAACATTCTCCCTGTGTCTCCCAGGTTTTCTCCAGGTGCTCCAGTTTCCTCCTACAGTCCAAAGATGTACTGGTTAGGTGCACTGGCCATGCTAAATTCTCCCTCACTGTACCCGAACAAACACCAGCATATGGAAATTAGGGAGTTTTCACAATAACTTCATGATTATGTGAATGCAAGCCTTTGACTGAAAGAAGTAGAAAATATGCTATAATTGTTTAATAAATTGCAGAATACTATATATTAAGATAAACTAGTCAAGATGATGTTTTAAAAAAACTCTATTCTGGAACAATTGACTCAGTTAGTGTCTGAAATGTATAGTGTAGTCCCAAGTTGATGGGGATCATTTACATTTGGTACTGGCTAGATTGGAATTTTTAAAACATTTTTAAATGGGTGCCAGGACTGATCAAAGATCTGACCTTTAGACTAGAATTTGAGTTGTGGTGTTTATGGTAATGTCAGAACTTATTTGTGAGAGCTTCTCTTGAGTAACGGACAAGAATTTGGGTTGCCTTCCAAAATTGGCTGTTAGTGTATCCCCAACTTCCTGTTCAAATTTAGGTGACAGAGACTTCAACCCTTTTTGCACGAAGCCCACAGGCTATGGCAATGGGCCATTACAATGGTGAAAATATTAACTTGATGTAAGCTGTTGCTGGTATGTATCATTTTGTGTTGGGGAGGTAATCTGTTGATAGGAATATTGGGGAAATACCATTGAGAATTGTTGGGATTGGCCACGTGTCTAAGCTGCAGGTTCTTATGCTACAAAATCCAGTATGGGAGACCATCAAAATGCTGTGTTAGTAGTATTTGATCATTCCAATAGTTATGGCTTTATACTAATGTATTTATTCCTTTCATCTGTAGTTCATTAACTCTTATCCCAAGTTCCCCTTCAGACAGCCAAGTGCCTCTCAGCTGTTTCCATTCTGACTTTGAACCACACCTGATTTTTAACTGCCAAGTGCATAAATTTTACTGGAAAGTTTACTTTTTGAAACATGAGCGCCTCAAAGCTCCCACTTGATTCCGTTGCTAGCAGGTCTGCTTGCTCCTGCCTCTCAAACAGCCACTGCAGTATCTGTCCAGGCTGCTAGTGTGTTTGCTGCTCAGGATGTGTGCTGCTTCGGCTGCACAACAAGAAAGATTTCAAGGTTGCAGCAAAGAGAAAAAAAAACAATACTTTACCAAGTGACCAGCGCACAAAACATTACGATAGGAATGTTAAATGGCTGCAATGTCTGACTGCACAGCGTCTGTATTTTTGGCACTGCAGTTGCTACTTTATATCCAAAATGGTGTATGTGCAATGCACGTGCTCACACTACTGGTGTGGGTCCTCCTGGACACCATCTTGGGGAACATGTAACGTTGATTGACTTAAGCAGTACCATTTTTGACCAGAATGATCCAGCTAATGCCTTCTCTTAACCTCACACAACTGAACATTTATTCAGTAGTAGGAAGGACCCACCCATCAAAGCAATTTAAAGGGATCATTAACCACTTCTAGGTTTGTTACTGATTGATTTAAGTTAGCTGCCGCTGAGTTACTGGAAATGTTTAGTGGGATGTGTTGTCATTAAAAGTTGCTGAAATTTACAGCTGTAGTACTTGCTTATGCCTTGATTCAGAGGTCAAAGCTTTGTTTGGACCAAATGATCCCAATACTATAGTTTCAAAGCCCTTTGGCCTGTAGCATGACACAGAGAATGAACAAAGCAATGCTAAGGTGGACAAGGTGCTCAAAGAGGAAGGAGAAGGAGGGAGAGAAGGGCTCCCAGCTGGAGGCCATGCCCACCCAAGATTATCAATGGAAAAGTTTTCTATCTCAGCAAAGAACGGTGCATCTGATACCTTTGTTTCACAAATAAATGTCTGCATGTGAATAGGGATTATTTCCAACATCTGGCAGTTCACCATTCACTGTCATATTAAGGAAGTGGCTGACACAGTGTATACAAAGAGAGGAATACATTGCATTTTGCCATTCCGGAGAGAAGGAATTGAAGTGAGCATCTGGCTTTGCTAGGACCGCAGGCTTCTTTTCCCATGGTGCAGAATGCCATTGATCATATATACAGTGCTTTGTGGGTTTTGTATCTAAATTCAGAGATGTACCACAATTGCAAAAGGTTTCATTCCCTCAATGTGCAGACCATTGGGCTGAGAATGGGGATTGGGGTGGCTTCCACTGTTAATGCTGTAGGATGAGCTGATTATGGACATCCCAGCTGGAAAGGAGATGTGTTGATTGTGTCTCTCTCTAGACTCATTGCTCAATGATCTGCTTGCAGACATTTCATATGGCCCTCAGTGTGCACATGCTCTCTAGGTGTGCATCTATTATAAATTCGTGAATCAGGTAATCAGAAGATCACCTTTGTCACTCATTAAGCACCCTCTGATCTCTCATGGTGGCTTAGGAACTGGCTCAATGCGCTGCTTGGTGTGCTGGTGGTGCAATTGCTAGAGTGTGGCATTTGGAGATACATGGATTCATTGTGACCACTTATCTGAGATTATTGCACATCTTTCAACACTGCATCCAGGTCCTTGGGGCTCCATTGCTGACATTCTGTTCCCTTCTCAGAGTTTGTCTGGAGGGCTTTCTGATCCCTGTGGTCTTCCTGTCCACCTCCTCCACCAGGGCTGCATCAGAGAAACTTGAAGTCCACTGTTTGCCATGTTATGCAATGTTTGTGCCTTTCCCACGCCATTCTGAGTTCTAGAATTCCTTCCAGCATCTGCTGTAGCCAATGTACACCCTGCTTTTTAGAGATGCAGGCTTTGAAGAGTGCAGGCTAGCTCTAACCTGAGGTGAACTCCCATGATTTTTGCACCCTTTTTTTAGGGCATGCGTTCACTCAAAAACATGTCTAGCACTGACTGCATGCTGCCATTATTTAAATGAGTCGGAATTACTGCTTTCTTGTGAAGCAGGGACACAGGTTAAAGGTACATCAGAAGCCCTATGTATCAAACTTCTTTTGCCTCCTTTATGTCTACAGTACAGTGTGGAAGATAGCAAAATAATGGCTTGCTGGTTGTAAAGGTAATGACAAAGGGGAATCCCTCAAATTATAATAACTAAAACCAGTAAGGACTGATATTAGAAGTAAATACTTTATATTGATAACAGGTAAATAATATATTTTTTAATGACAGGAAGTAGTTAATGTGGAGACCATTTGTTTTTCAGAGAAAATTAATAAGCAGAGTTGGACACAAGTCAGAGAGATTTGGATTGACCAAGAAGTAAGTTAATGCACGCACAATTGACCCCTTTGTGAACCACATGATAAGGCAATGGAAAAGAGCAGCCACCTAGGCCTCATGTTTATTTGGTCCATCAAGCCCACATCTTCCTTCAGATAGTGTATAATTTTACTGTCAGAGATTGTCCTCTCTTTATGTAACCACCTTACAGAGTTAAATTACCATGTAAAAGTTGTAAGAATGGAAACAATAGAAATTCTCCCTGACATTAAAGTTAATAGCTCAAGAATTCCAGAACCAGAATGGAAACCTACCATTATTCACTGTTACTTAATTCACGCTACAGGATTGTCCTTTCAAACATGGATGTAAAAAAGAGTGATTGATCATCAAGTTCAAAGTGGGTGTGATTGTGTTAAAAACTACCATGGGGTCACCAGTTCCATAAATATTTCCAAACTAAACTTTCAAGCTGTTACTTGGTTGGAAAATTCCCTGAGCAGGGCCAGGTAGATCCAAACTACAGTCTTAAGGAGAGAGTGCCCCAGTCTCATGGATGGTCTGATAATTAGCCTAGGAACATTTGAATGATTTGGAAGAGGCTTCTGCTGGGTTTCAGGACAGTATTACCTATTTCAAGCCCACAAATAGTGCTATAAAGGCACTTTTCTTTGAAGATGTGTATGGCTTTCTCCAGCTGCTGGGTTTCGTGAGGTTAAGAAACCCAGCTGTCCACAATAAAACACGCAAAACAGGTTATGTCAGAAGCTGCCAGCCTCATTAACAAACTTAGTACAACAGCTTGGGCATTGTTGGGGTGTGGAATGTTTTATCACAGAGAATAGTTGCTGTAGGGATCATTGCAATATCTCAGAGTAAATGAGGAAATGTTTGAAAACGTTAGACAAAGTTGTTAATGCAGAGAGTGGCGTTGTCAACCCAAGATGGCTCCTATGACATTGTTTCCTGTCTTCAAATAGATAAAGTAGCAGTTATACAAAAACTGAGTATTGAAAAGGGAATAACAACAGTATTATTAAGGTGATCTATTTCACTGATCTTCTGAGTGCAGGAATAACTGTCAGGTTATATGGTGAGATACTAGAAGCTATTCTTTTTGGTAATGTT
The DNA here is from genome assembly GCA_024679065.1 of Sphyrna mokarran. Taxonomy (NCBI): domain Eukaryota; kingdom Metazoa; phylum Chordata; class Chondrichthyes; order Carcharhiniformes; family Carcharhinidae; genus Sphyrna; species Sphyrna mokarran. The sequence continues at coordinate 90,447,117 of JAGIQG010000004.1, forward strand.
TTTATACAGAATGATCTGTATTAGTTAAGAAGTAAACCATCTACTTGTCCATCTGCCCTTAGACCTGGTGAGGCCCTTAGGTGGCTAATTATTGTTCCCGTTAGGCCCTCAATCTACCTGCACTGCCACAAATATACTGGGCTGTGGAGGGCGGGTGAGAATAGGAAGACCAACATTTCACCGAAGTTGTCGAAAGGAGGAAGGAAGTGGGGGAGGTGTGAATGATGCATCCTTTTGTGGGGTGACCTGTATGCCTTGGGGATAACCCCCTATGATAATACCTCCCCACCTGATCTCCTTCGAGCAGAGAAGGTTAGAAGCAGATTTGACTGAATGTTCAAGTTCATGATGACATGACAAAATTAATAAAGAATAACTATTTCCTGAGGCTGATCAATAACCAGGGAAAACAGATTTCAAGTGATTGGCAAAAGAACGAGAGGCAACATGAGGAAATAATTTTTTAAGCAGTTGCTGGAATTTTTCCGGATCGCATGCCCGAACTCGTAATATCCCCTCAAGGCCAATGGAGAATGCCATTCTGTGAGTCTCAGGCAAGGTGGTAAAATTCCAGCCAGTGTGTTGTGATGTGGAATACACTGCCTGAAAGTGTATGGGATCAGATTTAACTTCACTTTCAAAGTGAGGGTGGCATGGTAGCACAGTGGTTAGCACTGCTGCCTCACAGCTCCAGGTACCTAGGTTTGAATTCTGGTTCGGGTCACTCTCTGCGTGGAGTTTACACATTCTCCCTGTGTATGCATGGATTTCTTTCGGGTGTTCTGGTTTCCTCCCGCATTCCAAAGATGAGCGGGCTAGGTTGATTGGCCATTCTAAATTGTCCCTTTCTGTCTCGGGATCCATTGGTTAAAGGGATTAGTGGGTAAATATGTAGAAATATGGGGATAGCGCCTAGGTGGGATTATGGTTGGCACAGAATTGATGGGCCAAATGGACTCTTTCTGTACTGTAGGATTCTATAATTCTATTGAGAAAGGGCAAGGGAATTGAACTAATTGGACAACTCAATCCTAAGAGACAAAATCACAGCAGTCGAACTGCCTCCTTCTGTGGTGTATCATTCTTTGACTTTAGTATCTTATGATGATGCCAGCATATATGTGATCATATGGCAATTATCTGAAATTATGATCTTATGAACTGTTTAAAAGTTACATTAGCAACTTCCTGATGTAACCCAGGATCAGTGTTTAGACACTCAGAGCTTTAGTATAATCTACCAATGCCTATGTTGTGTTGTGCCTATGTTCTCGGGTGAGAAATGATCTTCTCAGTTTATCATGTCCTGTTGTCCTCAAATTAGCACTATAGCAGCAAGTCTTCAACAGCAAATGAATTGTATTGAAGGTTTTGACACAACCCACCCAAAATGAAGTTATCTTTTAAAAAATGATGTAACTGAAGCAGTCTGGATGAGAATGGACTTCAGGGCTAGTTGGTCACCCTTAATACCACTGAAAACGAAGGTTGTCATGGTCTTTCAGTTTTGTATCATGGGGACCATTCAGGTACTAACAGGATTCAGTCACTTTGAAATTAGAATGCTCCATTAAGGGAGGAATTAATACACCAGTGTACACTTCAGCAGAAACCGACTGAAGCAGCTGAGGTTTTTCCAATATTTAACCACTTCATGGTTTGGGGCATCATGGATAGGCTGCACAAAGCATTCCAGTATACACATGGGGCACAACATTACCGGCACACCAAGCTGATCGATAGCTGCAGTGAGTCGGGAAGGTACCACAGGAGGAGAAAATAGCACAAATTAGTTTGCTGTGGTCCCAGTCCAATGAGAATGGAGCTTATCTAAAATAAGAGGACTTATTAACGTTGGCATGGCTTTTTCCCGCCACTGCCTCATTAGCAGGATGTCACATTGACGAGAATTGGGGATCAGGTGTCGTGGCTATGCCAGGGGATTTGGAGGCCATTAAAGTCCCAGGGAGGCAGGGGGGCATGGCCAGGTAGTACCCATTAGGTAGTGGGGGTTGTCTGCAAGGGGATTAGTCAGTGGGGGGGGGGGAGGGGGGTGCTTTTTCAATGGGGTCTATGCAAGGGGGTGCTTTGCAAGGGGGTTTATGAAAGGAGTGGGGCACGTTGGGTGTCATGCAAGGGGAACTCATCGAGTGTGTCCCAATGCTGGTGACCCATGTGGGAGAAGGGGTGACAATGTCGCCAATGATGTGATGGGGGATTGGCCATGAAGCTCCCAGCTGTCAGAAAAATTGTCAGAGTGCTGGAAGCTTGCAGTGCCAAACTTGCTGAAAAGACTGGTGTGGAACATTCCCGTTTTCACACTTTTATGAAATTTAGGAAGATTACCCCCATGGCTTTCAATCACCAGCACATCAACAAGGTTCTGAATGATCAGAATGGATCAAATGATCAAACAAATGGAGCAAGTTCTTTAGAATAAATATTGATGGTTACAGATAGGAGCTGTGCAATGCAACTGAGGCTGATAACCCCTCCTGTGTAACCCTTTTACAGTGCATGTGTGTAACATTTGGGATGTGACTTATTTTGCTTTGCAGTTCTGATTCATTATGAGCTTTCCCTCTTTATTTTTTATGGGAAACTAGTTAACCTTTGAACAAGTAATGCTTTACTTTGTGTGAGGAGAGCAGATGGAAGATTATGAGGTGAATTCTAACGTGGGTGAGCACATGGGTTTGGGTGTGAGGGTGGTGGGGGATGTAGGCTTGAAATCTGGGAGAAATGTTAGTACACCAGGAAGTCACCTCCAGACTACCAACTTTTACATTTAACTGCAGCGTCTTAGACTGTGTGCAAGAAGTCAAACGCAGGAAGCCAATCATGTTTTTAACCGAGTCTCAAGAGCTGTATGTGAAAAACCAGTGACATTAGTTGGAGAAATTGATTATCAATTTCATTATGTAAAAAGATTAAATGCAGTGATATTAGCATGGGTTTTGAAGCTTAGTGTTTGGCTCTACAAGTTTTCAGGGCTTCATTTTCATCCTTGTCCTTTTCATGACCCGGTCACACTTCGCAACTAACTCTGAGCTAGAAAGCACTTTGTTGCACCAAATGGCCAAGGTTAACTTATCAGCTACCTTATTCAAGGTGTTATTCTGCAAGCATTGGTGAAGGGCTGCATGCGCACGTGTTTGATAGTTCAGATTGGTGATCAACTGCATCATGGCCATGCATTGTAATGTGGCAGCACGTTATATATTTCTTGCTGCTCCTGCAGAAGTATTTTGTTCACTGATGGTCTTTAAGGTACAGCATCTATGTTCAGTTAAACAGAGCTTTTAGTGTCCTGAGCTATCTGCTTGGACTCTGTGCTGCTGCTCCTGTCTCTCTACAGTCTGGTCTTTTGTGATGTTTGAACCACCAGGTGAAAACCCAGCTATCTGTCTTATTGATCCACTGACTCCTGCATAACGTGCAGAGTCCTGTGATGATATATCCCCAGCATGAGTGATCTCCTCTGAGGAGTTGCTTGTCAGTGACTTGCTAGACCATCTCCTGCAAGGTCTGTGATGGGCCCTGAGGGACATAAAGAACATGAATTAACACTATCAGGGAAAAAAGTTGGATAATTTCATATCATATGATGATATTTCACTCGCTGTTCGTATCAGCTTGACATGAATGAGTGCTATATGTATTGTGGGTATTAGATATTTAAATTTGTTGCTAGGTAACTGGAAAGCCCCAGTCTCCGATGTCTAAGCACACTAAGACATTACGTATTTCCAGCACCTCCGTCACTGCATTTGGGCAGAGTTTAATGCCAGTGGTAGTGCCCCTGAATGTTGGCAGGAAAACCAGGTCAATACCTGTGGCCTTTTCTGAGAGCACATTTGTGATTTTACCCCCATCGGGCCATTAACTGCTTGGTGTTCGGGCTGCTGTCCATATAGAGACTTGGATCCCAGATTTTTCTGCCAGTCAGAGGGCTAACACCTTTTCATTCCCCGCAGTACCACCAGCAATGGTAGCTCTTGTTGGGACTGCACTTGGACAAGGACAGCAAGCTGGAGCAGCCCCCAAACCCCGGTAAGTGGGTTGGGCTTACTGGACCCTGGCAGGGAGGACCTGGCAAAGGACAGGCATAGCTGAGAGCAAAGACAGTCTATCTATCTTTGACTGATAGAGACAGTCAAAGTCTCTATCTTTGACTTCATGTGGCAGTAGGATGCCATGCCAACAGTGGGAAAATTCATCTCTGGGCAGGAAGGCCAAAAGGGGCCCTTCCCACTCCTGATTGAAATGCATGGAATTGGGAGGGCATTGGATATGCCGCGCCGTCTTACCCCACCTTGACACTCATTCCCATGTATTGGATTAAATTCCATCCACTCGCTGTGAAGATACATCAAAGACCACATCCCCATTCTCTGCCTCTCCCTCATGTTCTTTGCTCTCTGCATACTCTGGAGAATATCTCTTTCGGGTGAAGATAAAAGATAAAGGCTGAATGTCAGTGATGGATGGATTGGTGGGGATGTTGGGAAGTACATAGACAGAGAGGGATATATGTACCAGCAAGCTAAGTTGGTGTGAGGAGTGATGTACTGGACTCAGTTTGGGATGACAGTGTAAGGGAGTTGAGTGAACACACACAACAGGGTATATAGGCGAATGAACCATTGCTATCATCTTTCCTGCAATGCTTAGGTCATTAAATCACATCTTACATCAGATGCAGAAATGTAGCATCATGCTCATGTGGCTGACCAACTCCAACCACACCTTCTTGATGTCCACAACAAGTCATTTCCTCCTGTTTCTCAAGAGCAGTACATCATTTATAAATCTTTATCACCCCCAGCCGCACATCCCCAGACAATCATCAACAGATTGAGGCACAGTCTTTTTGGACTCTATTCTCTTCCCTTGACACCCAAGATCAAACTCCTTCAAATTGTATGGTTAGAATGTCCCTTTAAATACTGAAGTTGAAATCATGTCAAGTGTGGCATGGTCATACAAACTGATGCTGATTGGTTGGAAAAGCTGGAACTCCTATGGTAATGCAATGTGTGGGTTAACCAGCCACACTGACTTCCATGTTTACTGCATTACTTATGGATTCCCAACACCCCACTGCTTTACTATCTTAAAATCCAGTCCTGTGAGTTAATTTAGAGATTTAATTATCATATTACCATCTCAAATGTATTGAAGAATTATTATTTGAAGTGCATTATGATTAATTGATGTTATTTGTGAATGCAAACAATGTTTTTAGGGTCAATGCATTATTTTTCAATGTATGGGCTTTTTGTGAGGGCTTTTGAAAAAAGAAAAGTTTCTTACACTTTTCATAAGAAGAAGAATTTTCATATCGTTCTCTCTCGAAATGAGCTTACCACTATCTGACTTTTGAATGAATTCTCTCAGATTATATACGTGTCCCCAAGCAACTTTCACAGGGAACATTGACTGAGTTTACTCTGATTGACGGAAGGATTGATGATTGACCTCGCATGTTGAAACTGCTGCTTGTTTATGTTTCTTCAGCATAATATTGTAAGCCAAACAGGAAATAACCAATTGAATGCAGCTGACATTTCTGCTAATTGTTCACCAATTCATTGCTGTATGCCTTTCTGATTGCTAATGATTAAGATTTTCTGGACAAGAATGTCATTTAAGATTGATTTGCCCTCAGTTCTGTACCCTTATTTTGATCCTTCAATAACTTTTATCCACTTTACCCAGGAGATTGGGAGGGTCAGAAGAGAGTGTTGGTTTTCCAGTTTTATCACTGAGCCAGAAGTATTCACTGGAGTGTGGAGTCAGCCCGATCCTTTCCTCTTATGTTCATTTTCCTTCAGCAATCCCTGCAGTGGAAAACATGATAATGGACCCCAGAGTGCCTCAGGTTTCACTTCGTTGAGACCAGCGAGTTGAAGACGCTTGCAGAAGAGAATTTAAACATTGTGCTGCTACAGTTCAGTCCTGGGCAATGGACTGATAGGGATAGATAAGGGAAGAGCTTAGGAATATGTCAGAATGTGGGAGCGTGGGACAATTGGTGGGGGTGAGAGTGCATCTGACAGTGGAGTCAGGGTGAGCATTCCTGCTCTACATAATATCATGATGTGGAGATGATGGTGTTGGACTGGGGTAAACACAGTAAGAAGTCTCACAACACCAGGTTAAAGTCCAACAATTTATTTGATAGTAAACTCACAAGCTTTCGGGGTTTGCCATTTCGTCAGGTAAATGGAGAGTTCTGGCCTCATAATATCAGCCGTGGCTCAGCTAGTTACCACCTTCTAGTACAACACTGACTATACTTCAAGAGTACTTCATTGTCGCTAAAGAACTTTACATGTTGTGGGGTTGTGAAAAGTGCTTTATAAATGCAAGCCTTTCGTTCTTTAACATTCAGGTAAAAGATTTCAAAATACTTAACTGTTTGATAGCAGCCCTCAATGATCCTTTTAAAGGTTACTTGTTAGACTGCATGTAAATCACAATTTCCTGTACTCAGTCATCTTAGCATCTGTGGCAGTCCAGTTTTGCAAATTGTCTCAAACAGATGTTAGGAATGCTGTCTGCACACACCCATGGGCTAAAGCAAGTTTGAGACACAGATTCTAGCTTTCTCTTTCTCTACTTTTACCAGTATGGCAGGCAGCATACTTCTAGCACATATGACCATGTGTGTCCAGTCCAGTACATTAACCTTAGACACCCATTTTACACCTGAGTTAGCAATTCACTGCAGGGCAACATTTAATAAATTACAGAATGACTTCAATTAATCAAAACAACAGTAATGTATGAGCAAGAATGGAAGCCAACAAATATTGTTCCAAAATTCTTCTTTTAAAATGCTATAGTTTAGTGGAGGAGGTGAATCTTTCATTGAAAAACTCACCACATTGGCACCAGAATGGGACTGGATCATATGGAATCCATTAAAACATGTTCAGACACATTTTAGTTTTGCCTGGTCTATTGTTAGGCTTGTATGAATGTCACTGGAAGGCACAGACTCATAACGCATTCTCCAAGTTATTAAAATGATTTTGTCTCATATTTATGGCACACATTTTGATTCCAGATGTTTATAGAATATACACAACAGCAGGCAACAGAGAGTTGGGAAAGGAGACTGTGACCCTTTCTCCGCAGCCAATCTGTAGAATATTAAGTTGAGATTTTAGTGGGTAGGACGATTGCATTTTCAAAGCCTAATTTTAACTTTGAGTGGAATTGAGAGGCTGGAACAAGTAAGGGGACCATTCTCATGTTGGCACCATGAGGCTCGGGCTGCTTTAACACAGGGGTTTCTCTTCATCAGGATGATGGGCTGTCAACCAGGTCGTTTCATGAAAAACGGAGCCCTCCACTTTTTGCATTCTATCCCCAGTAAGCTGTATGAGGCCTATTTAAAGTTTTGGCATTTCACTAGCTAAGCACTACAAGGAGACCATACTTAAAAGTCAATTAGAAATTGTTTGGAGGAGGTGTTGATCATAAAACCCACCCAGTGCAGAAGGCCAATCAAACCTGCACTGACCACAATCCCATCCAGGCCATAACCCTATAAGCCTACATATTTACCCGACTAATATCCTAACATTAAAGCTCAACTTACCGTGGCCAATCAACCTGACCCACACATCTTTGGACCATGGGAGAAAACTGGACCACCTGGAGAAAACCCATGCAGACACAGAGTGAGTATGCAAACTCCACACAGACAGTGACCCAAGGCCAGAATTGAACCTGGGTCTCTGGAGTTGTGAGGAGGTAATGCTGACCACTGTGTTACCCATAAGTCAATGTAAGCAGAAATGTAATACTATTCCCCAACATTTGCAGGAGCATAACCACAGGATCTGAGTTCAATGCAGGAAATGATTCATTGCCTGCAGAAAAGCAGTAGTAATGACTAGAGCTCTTCATCACTTCATTTCTCTGAACAATACCTCTCAGTAGGTTCAGCAATTTCCTCTACTCCAGTTCATCATTCAGCATCCAATGATAAGGGCATACAATATCATCTCTCCTCTCATACCAAATACAATTTCCTTTTCTTTCTGCACATCATTCACAAAAAGCATTCTATTTTTACAACTGCAGACCAGAAACATCTCTCAGGACCTTTTCTTCACTCCACCTTTCATTTACTTAGCTTGCTACATATCTCCCCAAAGTAATTCTATCTTGCTCACCCTTTTATAGAAGGATATTATTAAATGAGAAAGAGTGCAGAAAAGATTTACCATGATGGTTCCGGGACTTACAGAGTCATAGAGTCATAGAAGTTTACAGGCTCTTTGGCTCAACTTGTCCATGCCACTTCTTACTTTAACCACTAAGCTAGTCCCAATTGTCCGCGTTTGGTCCATATCCCTCTGCACCTATCTGACTCATATAACTGTCTAAACTCTTTTTAAAAGATGAAATAATACTTGTCCCCACTATTACCTCTGGCAGCTTGTTCCACACACTCATTACCCTCTGTGTGAAATAATTGCTCATCTGGACACTTTTGTATCTCTCCCCTCTCACCTTAAACTTTAGACTCACTTACATTTGGGAAAAGAAATTGACTATCTAGCTGATCTATACCCCTCATTATTTTATAACCTCTATAAGATCATTCCTAAGCCTCCTACGCTCCACAGAAAAAAGATCCAATTTATCCAGTCTCTCCTTATAACTCAAACCATTATATCCTGGTAGCATCCTAGTAAATTTTTCCTGCATTTTTTCTAGTTTAATAATATCCTTTCTATAATAGGGGATCAGAACTGTACACAGTATTCTAAGTGTGCCTTACCGATGTCTTATACAACTTTAAAAAGGTGTCCCACCTTCTATACTCAATGTTCTGATCAATCAAACCAAGCATGCCAAATGCCTTCTTCATTACTCTGTCCACCTGTGACTTCACATGAATCTGTATTCCTAAATCTTTATGTTCTATAACTCTCCCCAACACCCCATCATAAACTGAGGAAATTCTGCTCTGATTCAGTCTACCAAAATGCACTGCCTTGCATTTATCTAAATTAAACTCCACCTTCCATTCATCAGCCCACCAGCCTAATTGATCAAGATCCCTTTGCAATCCTAGATAACCTTCTTCATTGTCCACTATGCCACCAATCTTGGTGTCATCTGCAAACTTACTAACCATGCCGTCTAAATTATCATCCAAATCATTAATATAATGACAAATAACCATGGATCCAGTACTGATCCCTGAGGCACATGCTGATCACAGGCCTCCAGTTTGAAAAACAACCCTCTAGAACTGCCATCTATCTTCTGTCGTAAGCGAATTTTGCATCCAGTTGGCTATGTCACCCTGGATCCCATGTAACAACTTATTATGGCATCTTGTCAAAGGCCTTGCTAAAGTCCATGTAGACAATATCAACTGCACTGCCTTCATCTACCCATTTGATAATTTGAGTTACAACTGAAGCTGGATAGACTGTGACTTTTTCCCTTAGAATGTATGCTAATGCATGAGACAATAATAAATCAAATCAAATCAAATCAAACATTTGCTTGCTCCTGTTGGGTTAGCCAAATATAATAACTAATCCTTGCTGATTTTCCTTTATTTAACTGAGACCTCTCCAAATGCCAGCTGGTCTTTATCTAAAAATCTAAAAGCATTGATGTTAAACTGCTTTCCAATTTGAAAAGAAACAAGTCTCAGGATTCCATCACAGAATGGTAAATATCCAGTTTGGACAGATGGTGGATTGAATATGAAGGGTTTTCAAAGTGCACTATATTATTGATACAGCTGCAGCCTCAGCTCCAGACTGATCTTTCCTCCTATCCTCTAACTCTGTTTAGGAGGTATGCCAGTCTCACTCTCCCACTTTCTGTAGAATGGTCACTTAGATCCAAAGCATTGACTCTGTTTCTCTTCACAGCTGCTGACAGCCCTGCTGAGTTTACCCAGCAAGGATTGTCCCTATTTCACTTACCCAGCTGTTTTGTCAATCTGTCTGAAATCTTTGTTGTACGGGTTTTCTGTCCTCTAGTACTGCCATTGTCCAGTTGAGCAGCAGCAGATTTTAAATCATGGTTCTGCACCAGCGACATGACGGCCTGGTGGGATTATTGCTCGACTAATAATCCAGAAAGTCAGCTAATTTGTGGGGACCCTGGCTGGAATCCCACTACAGCAAATGTTGGAATTTGAATTCAAAAATCTGGGATTAAGAATGTACCGATGACCATGAAACCATTGTTGATTGTTGGGAAAACCCATCTGGTGCATTAATGTCTTCTAGGTAAGGAAATCTGCTGTCCTTACCTGGTCTGGCCTACCTGTGACTCCATAGCCACAGTAATGAAGTTGATTCTTAACTGTCCTCCAAGGGCAATTAGGGATGGGCAAATAATGATGGCCACCCAGCAACGCCGTGTCCCACAAATGAATAATAAAAAAAAGACCTATTCATACCCTTCTGGCATTATCAAGCATCCTTCCATTCCTTAGTCATTCGCCTGTTATCCCCACTGAATGTTCCCCATTCCTACTCTCTGCTTTCCTCTTCAAGGGATTTTGGGTTCATCTCTTCAGTGTCTTACTCTCCCCGCCCCAGTGCACTATCTTCTCTGGCCTCTGCTCAGGTGCTGCTCACTCTTTTTACAGAGCCTGTCTATTCCCTGTTGTTTGAATGCCCCTGTTGCATTCACAGGATTAGTGCTGTATCCTGAAACCAGGCAGAAGTCCACCGTCTGAGTGTCAGTGGACCCATGGTTACAATCACACTGTAAGAACATTCGGTGCTGAAGGTCAGTTCTGGAATGTTCCAGCCCACTTTAAACAGTGATTATATTTTGATCTTGGGATCAGCCTCTTTCCTGTTTGTATACAATTGAGGAATAAAGCATTTCTGGGAAAATGTTATTTTTAAATGTTTGATTGTTTTAACCTGGCACGTTTTAACTTCCCTGTATAGAGGAAATATAGTGGGAGGCAGGACACAAAATGGAAAAATCTGACATGCAGATTGAGAATGAATGAGTGGTGTGGAGCACAGCCTGGGAAAACTTCCAGATCCCAAGCTGCCTTGGGCCATTCCATTGGAGAAACTAAGATTTTTATCTTCCTGAAAAAGTATTTCACAAATGATTTTCGTGGAGGAGTTGAGGGAGGAGAGGAGAAAATCCCCAAGAACTTTGTTTTGAATTTCTTTAACTTTAAAAAAAATTTTATTCATTCATGAGATTTGGCCATCACTGACAAGGACAGTATTTGTCGTCCATCCCTAATTACCCTCAAGAAGGAGGAAGCGGGTTAGTTTTTTGAATTGCTTTAGCCTGTGCAGTGAAGGGACAGCTGCTGTGCTATACACTAGAAAGTTCCAGCATTTGGACCCAGTGTTTGGGTATGAAAGTTAGGATTTATGTCATTTCTGTGCTGGTTCACATACAGATGTGATGCTTCCACTCTATTTCTATGATAGCAGTACAGGCTGAATGGATTCCTGACTACTTCGTGCTGCAGTCTGGCTCTGTGTTCAGCAGGAGGACCAAACAGCATAGTTCCGATTTCATATGGTGAAACCGATCTGTCTTTCTTAAAGTCTTGAAGATTGGTAGCACTGAGTAATGTTGCTGAAATTTAAACAACACAAAATGGAACACTAGAACAGAGGATGGGCTCCAGATGTGGTTATGGTAATGAGCAGGTAGCCTGGGAAGTTAACTCCTGGAATGTGGACCCAAGGACCTGACAGCAGTGCCACTAGAAATATAATGACCTCACATGTGGATGGTCAAGGTTGGTTCAAGAGATTCACATGACATCTACCGACCAACATCTTATGTTTCTCAATGCACTACATCTGTAGCACCAACCCAGCAGTACCCTGACAAGCAAACTATCGTCTAACCATTCACATGTTCCATCTCACTCTCACATACTTACCAATACTGCCAACATGTACCCACTGCCCATTGCTTCCTCATAACGGCAGCTGTAGCATGCACATCATCAAATCAATGAGCCACACTATCAATGATATTCTGTTTTCTCTATTGCAGGTAGTACACAGTAGAATGGAGGGTAACAGAACCAGACAGAGGAGGGTGGGGAAGAGGAGGGAAGGGAGTGCATCTCCTGAAGATATGGCTCTCAGCATCACAGGATAGGCTGTGTATAGGCCCATGTCATTCAGCATCACTAAGTACACTGAAGTAAATGTTGTCCTCCTGCCTCATACAGCTTCCCAATTCCCAACATCTCTTTCTTTAGCATAAGGAACAAGTCACTGATGATGTGAACATATGATAATCCAACCATGCACCATTCCTTCCTTTCTAATTTAGTGCTTCCCAAAACCCAAGACATCAAGCCCAAGAAAGAAGAGAGAGGAGAGCAACGGTACAGTACTAATGAAGTACCGATTACTTTCATTAGTAATCGGTCCCATCATTTAATCTCACACTCTCAGATTCTGCACTTACTTGGAGGCTAGCATTGATTTGATTTTATGTATTATTGTCACATATATTAGTATACAGTGAAAAGTATTGTTTCTTGTGCGCTATATAAAGCATACCATTTGTAGAGAAAGAAACAAGATAGTACAGAATGTAGTGTTACAGTCATAGCTGGAGTGCAAGGTAACTCCATTCAAAAGTTGGACAGCAGCAGAGAAGAAGCTGTTTGAGAGTCAGTTGGTACATGACCTCAGACTTTTGTATTGTTTTCCTGATATAGGAAGTGGAAAAGAGAATGTCTGGAGTGCATGGGGTCCTTAATTATGCTGGCTGCTTTGCTGAGGCAGCGGGAAGTGTAGACAGAGTTAATGGATGGAAGGCTGGTTTGCATGATTGATTGGGCTACATTCATGACCTTTTGTAGTTTCTTGTGATCTTGGGCAGAGCGGGAACCACACCAAACTGTGATACAACCAGGAAGAATGCTTTCTATGGTGCATCTGCAAAAGTTGGTGAGAGCCATGGCTGACACACCAAATTTCCTTAGTCTTCTACAAAAGACAGTGTATTGAGTTGAGATAAATATATAGTTAGTGTCAGGCATAAGTGAAATGCAAGTGGGCGAGGAATTAAAAACGGTTTGTTTGTTCGCTTACTTGATGGTGAGGTTGCAGAGATATTCTGCTGCAAAGGAGTTAGATACCAAACTCGCAGGACAGTATATAGGAGAGCACTGATGGACATGCCCACTGAGTGAAATGCTTGCTTGAAAGCCTCCTGTTGATGTTTACGAGTAAAGAGAAGTCTGGCTCTAAGTTGGCATTCTGCAGTTTTCCCTCTCCACAGTCTCTGTTCAACCTCCTTGTAGACCCAGACTACAGACCCAGAAACACTGCAGCTACGGCCCCCATACACTTTGTTGCCTTCATATGAATAGACTGCTTACTCTTTTGCTCTCACTGTGAAGATGCAACAGTATCTGGATGTGAATTCAAGTCCCAGAAGTTCAATTTGGAATATTATTTTCAAATAAGTCAGGTAAGAGGAACAGGAGTCCAACATAGTTGAAGAATCCTTCGAACTGTAATTCTCTGGTCATCAGCCTGTTGACTAATTATTGATTGCAAGAGCCAACTTTCTAAGCCTTTAATATAACATACGTATATAAGTATATATAATCTTAATGAAACCAAAAATATCTGGAGTCATACATAATAGAATAAACCTCAAGAGCAAAACACATATATAATTAATGTTGGATGTTTATTCTGTAGTGAGCAATGAAAATAGTCTGTGCAAGGCAAGTGAAAATTATAAATAAGCAATGAAGACAAGGCATTTGTGGGAATTATAACAACAGCTTGCATCTGTAAGGCACTTTAATCTAATAAAATATACCAAAGCACTTCACAGGAACACTATCATATAAAATATGATACTGAATCGCATGGGACTTTAGGACATCAGATGTAGAACTTCAGGAGTGTCTTAAAGGAAGAGAGATGTGGAAAGTTTTAGTGAAGGAATCCCAGCACTTGGCAGCTGAAAGCACAAATGTTAATTATGAAGTACAATAGGCTAGAATTGGAGAAGCAGTGACATCTTGGAGGAATGCAGGCCGGAGATGATTTGAGTGTAGGCCCAGAGATGATTTGAATGTAGGTCTGGATATGATTTGAGTGTAGGCCCAGAGATGATTTGAGTACAGGCCCAAAGATGATTTGAGTGTAAGCCCAAAGATGATTTGAGTGTAAGCCCAGAGATGATTTAAGTGTAGGTCTGGAGGTGATTTGCATGGAAGTCTGGAGATGGTTTGAGTGTAGACCCAGAGATGATTTGAGTGTAGGTCTGGAAATGATTTGAGTGTAGGCCTGGAGATAATTTGAGTAGAGGTCTGGAAATGATTTGAGTGTAGGCCCAGAGATGATTTGAATATAGGTTTGGGGAAGACTTGAATGTAGGTCTGGAGATGATTTGAGTGTAGGCCCAGACATGATTTGAGTGTAGGCCTGGAGATGATTTGAATGTAGGCCTGGGCAAGACTTGAGTGTAGGTCTGGAGGTGATTTGAGTGTAGATCTGGGGAAGATTTGAGTGTAGGTTTGGAGATGATTTGAGCGTAAGCCTGAAGATGATTTGAGTGTAGGTCCAGAGACGATTTGAGTGTAGGTCTAGAGATGATTTGAGTGTAGGTCTAGAGATGATTTGAGTATAGGCCCAGAGATGATTTGAGTGTAGGCCCAGAGATAATTTGAGTATACCTCTGGAGACGATTTGAGAGTAGGTCTGGAGATGATTTGAGTGTAGGTCTGGAGATGATTTGAATGTAGGTCTGGGGAAGATTTGAGTGTCGATCTGGAGATGATTTGAGTGTTGATCTGGGGAAGATTTGAGTGTCAGGCTGGAGATGATTTGAGTGGAGGCCTAGAGATGATTTGAATGGAAGCGCAGACATAATTTGAGTGTAGGTCTGGAGAAGATTTCTGAGATGGGAAGAATTTAAGCAATGAAGGGATTTGAAATCAAGGATGAAAGTTTTTAAATTGAGTTGTTGCTGGATGTAAGCCAATGTACAAAGTAAGAAAACAGTGATGGGTGAAGGCTATTGGGTCAAATTCCTCTGTTCCAGTGTGAGACCTTTAAGAGGTTAAAATTCTAATGCCATTTCCTTTCTCAGTATCTGCTTGTAGTTAGTATTTTGATTACTTTCATTTAGCCTATCTTTTTTAACAGCCTAATCCACAAGAGCTGCTCTGACTATTTTAATCTTATCCCTTTCCCTATAACAATGCAACAATCTCGCCCTGCGGATACAGGAATATGATTATTCTAAATTCCCGTCAACAGTGATGCTGTGCTTGGAATAGCTTGAGCTCACATTTGCTGTGTTAGGTGGGAGAAGTAGTTATTCTGAATGTTACATTTAGCTTCATGGATCAGAACATCCAAAATTGGCCATTGCCTCCATGGTTTGAAAGAATGGAAGTGCCCCTTTTTGTTTGCATTTTCTGTGAAATTGCGTTTCAACTCTCTTCACAGTTTACTGATTAGAGACTTGTATAATTTATGGATCTGGTGCCTTTCCTATGCCATTGAATTATTTTATAGTAAAGTGCCCAAAATTGGACAGAGTATCCGAAGGGTACCGTTGCCAATGCTTGTTTATGGAGTGTCATTATGACCTCCTTGGACTTCTCTGTGGAGCAACTTCTATATGCGAATATTCTGTTTGTCTTGGCAACACACACCATGCAAAGGAGCAATATTTTCAATACTTGGCAAGCAAGCACATTGTACTGTTTCCTTGTTGCTGTCATGTGGAAATAATTGCCATTTGCATTGCTGATTATGCATATTGTATACTATTCATGATCACATTAACTTTTGGTGCTTGGTGAAAAAGTAGACTGTAGCAATATTAATCTTAAAACAGTGCTTTTATTATTAAAAAACAGAAAATGCTGGAAATGCTCAAATCAGGCAGCATCTGTGGTGAGAATAACTGAGGTTAACTCTGTTTCAGATCAGGGCATCCTTAAAGATGGCACCCTGATCTCTGTGCAGCTGTGTTTTGCAGGAGTATTTTAAGTCCTGGTCCCTTCTGTCTGACCTGCTGCGAATTTCCAGCATTTTCTGTATTTCTTTCAGCTTTTCAGAATCTGCCATATTTTGCTTTAGTACGAGGGTTCTTATGAATCAATTTACACAGCTTGCTTCTGGTTTAAATCACACTGCACCTGAGACTCAGCAGTGAAATCCATTCCTGTCATCAGTGTAAATTCAGACCAAGCTGTACGTCAATATCTGACAATAAGAATTAAACACCAGCTAAACCTGACCAAAAAATGGCAGAGTGTTGTTTCTGACAAGAAAACTGGCATGTTTCTCTCCAGGAAAACGATTGGTTTTCTCTTCAGACTCTTGCACATTGCCAACAAAATGTCAAGGGATGTGGTTCATACCATCATAGAGGGGACCAGGGCTTAAATACCCCTGCAAAACACAGCTGCACAGAGATCAGTGTGCCATCTTTAAGGATGCCCTGATCTGACCAATAATACTTTCTCCCCACCACAAATCAGAGCCAGCATTCACCCTGACTGCCTTCCTGTGATCACTGACTTCTTCTCCCTCCCTGCGAGCATCAGCTCCTTCTCCCCTCCCTGCGATCATTGGCTTCTCTCCCTCCCTGTGATCATCAGCCCCTTCTTCTCCCCCTCGACCATTGGTCCCATCTCTCTCCCTACAATCAGTGGCCCTCTTCCCACTCCCTACGATCCATGATCTTCAATCCCTTCATCTCTACAGTTGGTGATTAGGAGAGGGAGGATAGATGGTGTTGGAGTGAGTTTGAAGGGTGATGGTCACTATTTATCCAATTTGACTGACCATGCAGTTAGTCCGTCAGTGTGATCCCTTAAAAGAGAAAGGTCGTTTTGGGTGGGTGGAATTCAAAGTCACACAACTGGCCTAACTAAGGGGATACCCTAATAATTATGAGGTAACTGGATATCAAAGATGCTGATGCAGCACGGTGGCACGGTGGTTAGCACTGCTGCCCCAGAACGCCAGGAACACAGGTTCAATTCCCAGCTCAGGTTACTGTCTGTGTCGAATCTGCACATTCTCCTCTTATCTGCGTAGGTTTTCTCCAGGTGCTCCGGTTTCCTTCCACAGTCTGAAAGATGTGCTGGTTAGGTGCATTGACTTGAACAGACGCTGGAATGTGGCAACTTGTGTGTTCCACAATAACTTTATTGCAGTGTTAATGTAAGCCTTACTTGTGACTAATAAGTAAACATTACTAATGTTTTTCTCCATGATGAAGGCCATATTGCAGTAGGTTTGTTCACAACTCATGGGTCTCAAGATCCCAGTAAGGTATGGAGCTGGAGTGCATTTTGTGCCATTCTCCATCAGCTACAGTCAGAGGCAGGGAGGGAAGTGGATACCCCTGGGGAGCACGGCTCATAGAAGGCAGTCACCTCATGAGTCTAAACTTTCATGGTCATGGCTGATAAGGAATCATGCAGCTAATCTTTCTAAGCTGCCAAAACGATGGTCTCTCATAAGAGGTTTGAAGATTATGAAGGAAAGTGGAGAAATGTCTGTGTGAGGCTTTTCACACTTGGCTCTCATCCCCCTGCTCAAAGAGCAATGTCTCCAAGCATAATCATGTATGAATGGGAAGAACATCTCTTGTCTTCCTGGAAGGAGTAGGGTGAGGATTCCATGTTCAATCACAAGTCAAGACACTAGTCTGTTCGCTTTAAGATGGAGCAAAACCTGCAAAGGAAATATTAACTAAACATATCCCTTCAATTCATCCACCGAGGCATTGATGACGCAAGTTGCAGTCAACTTGCTTTGACAATGACACTCATCCAGGTAAGGAAAAGGAAGTTCCATCATAGGTTGGGCCAAGAAGAGCAAGGCCCTGAGAAGTAAGAGACTGAGAGACCTTAAGATGATCAAACATGAACCACTGCAAGAGTGAGCATTTGTCCAACCATTATCTGGATGAGTGTCATTGCCAAAGCGGAGTTGACTGCAGCTTGCATCATCAGTGCCTCGGTGGATGAATTGAAGGGATACATTTATTTCCTTTACAGGTTTTGCTCCATCTCAAAGCCAACAGACCAGTGTCCTGACCTCTGATTGAACATGGAATCCTCACCCCCTCAGGCACAGGCCATCCTGAAGGATGAGAGATAGGTGTTTTCCCATTCATACGTGATTGTGCATGGAGACATTGCTCTTTGAACAGGGGGACAAAAGCCAGGTATAAAAAGCCTCATGCAGACATTTCTCCACTTTCCTCCATTATCTTCAAACTTCTTGAGAGACCATCATTTTGGCAGTTTAGAAAGACTAGCTGTATGATTCCTAATCAGCCATGACCATTCACCCGAGAGGATGAAGGTTTAGACTTGTGAGTTGGCTTCTACGAGCTGGCCCCCTCAGGGATAGCCGCCTCTCTCCCTACTTCTGACTGCAGCTGTTGGAGAACAGCACAGAATGCACTCCAGCATTGTAGGTATGCTATTATTTAGAGACGAGAAAAAGCAATGCCAGAGTTACCCTTGTACGTCTTGGGATGTGGTTGTTCACATCTCCAGCATCTCCATATAAGCTGTGGTTGGAAGGACTCGGGAGAGTAATGCGGTGAATGAGTGAATACCTTGTAAATATGGCACCTTGAGGTGATGGTGGGACAGGTGACTTCCTGCTTGTCTGCCAAACTCTTTATGTTTGTATAATTTATGAGCTAACCAGTGGGTAACATGCGTGTTCAATCGTCATGCCACCCAATGGAAATCTGCCGACAGTTTTGCCTGTCTGCCTGCCAATGAACTTAATCTCCAGAGTGGAAAATTTCCCTACTGTCTTTTCCTATTCTGACTGTTGCTTTCTTGTGTAATCCTCAATCATTGTAATTCAGAGCGTGAAATTCATATTTTTCTTCAAGTAATGTTTCCATCCACCTAACATCTCTTGTTTAATTTTGATTTTATTCACAGCGAGTGCTGTGACATGTTGTAGATGAAAGATGTCAGTAAGACTGATGTGCATTCTGTACATTTACTGGGCTTTAACTACCTTTCAAATCTTTCACATGATAAAGGAATTAATTTTGTAAGCAAAAATGTAAGTGTCAGCTCTGGCTTAGTGCTGTTATTCTCATTTCTCAGAAGGTTGTGGGTTTAAGCATCACTTGAACACATTGCCCAGGCTGACATTCCAGATTAGTACTCAAAAATTGCTGCACTGTCAAAGGTGCTGTTTTTTGGATGAAATCAAGTGCCTTCAAAAGACTCCACACAGCTGGCAAAAATGGATACAATAAAATAGTCTCTCTCAATAATAATTGTCAAACTTTTGGAGATAGTTATCATCTGTGGCCTATCCTCCTTCTGGCCACAGCCTGCCATTGGAGCATCATGTTACATCTGCTGTCTCTAGATTAGCTCTCTCTGTTCCCTCACCTCTTGATGGAAACACATGACGGGATTTTCCAGTCCTGGTGACAGAGGGTGCAAACAACAAGAAACAGCATTGATAGCAGCTGGACCGGATATCTTGTGCCAGCCAATGGCAGATTGCCTTGGCCACCGCAAAACATGCCACCAAAGGGGCGGGGGTTGTGTTGTTTGAATTTCCGCCCCTTTGTTTATGAATAGTGACATCTTTTCCATCACCCACTTTTCCAGTCCAATTGGGCAGTGATTACTTCAGTTTTATCCTGATGTGATGGCTGAGAAAAATGTTCATCCAAGTAATTGCTTATGAGTGACCAGACAATGTACTCTGCTGTGGTATAAACCAGACTTAGATGTCTAACGGAGAGAACATGGGATATAGAAGATTTTTACTGTGAAAGGCATGTCATTGAGACAGACTAGTGATGTTTGGACACTGTATTGTGTGGCGTTATTTGAAAGAGGAGGGTTGTATCGAGAGTACGTTCCAGAAAGGATGAGTATGAGGGCGTGAGGGTGTCATGTTGCAACAGCCATGTCAGTTGTAGTGGAAGTGCAGTTTACAAAGACGATAATGTTTTATAATATAAGGAGGGGTTGAGAATGATAGGAAAAGTGGGGAATGTACCCTAAATGTTGATTTTTAAAATTTCTGTAAATCTGAGCTGGTTGTTCTGATTAGTATGACAACAAAAAAAAGACAAAGAATAGCATTTCATTCTGTTTATTAATGCAGATGTAATTAAATAAAAACAGTTTGTAATGGAGGGATTATGTAAGGCTGGAAGAAAATAATGACTGTATTTACATCACTATTTCATGAAGGGCTCATCTCGTTTGCTACTCCCACACACTCACCCAAGTTCTCTTTAATGCTTACTGCTCTTTGCATCAAGCATTTCCTTCACAAGCTAAGAGATAATTACGCTTCTACTAGGAGCAAGCTTCACAATGACTGAATTCTATGTTAAATTATATCATTAACTAGATACAGATCCAACTGCTGTTGAAAAAATTTGGAACATACTGAATACTTAACAGGATTGAGGGTTATAGGTAAGCCTAGTAGGTAGAGATAAGATTGGCACAACTTGTGGGCCAAAGGGCCTGTTTGTGCTGTAGTTTTTCTATGATCCTATACCATGTTTGGAGATTATTTCAATGATTTTGTATATTAACTACCATAATATTTCAATGGATGAACGCTTGTGCATATCAAAGTGCTCTTTTAGAGATGGAACATTAAATATTTTTGTACTTAGTCAAGCCATCACTAAAATGGAACACAACATGGGTTAAAATGCATAACAAAGCTTCCTTTATCATGTCTGTCAAGCAGTCTCAAAACTCTTGTCTGATTAGTTGCAGTGTTAAGTATACAGGCTGCAGAAAAGACAACAGCCTGTCTTGTTCATTCACCTAAAATGTAAAAAAGCAGCTCTCCTGATCATGGCATCTAACTGAATCTAAGTTTTAAGTTTCCCATATTTTACCAACGATCATTCTTAATACTTGGCAGAAAGAAATAGTGTCTGCACTAATCTTTCACCAACTTAATATGCCCCCATTTTGGGCATGGTAGTGCAATGGTTCACACTGCTGCCTCATAGCACCATTTTGATTCTGGTTTCAGAGACTGTCTGTGTAGAATTTGCCTGCGTGAGTTTGCTTTGGGTACTCCGGTTTCCTCTCACAGTCCGAAAGACATGCTGGTTAGATGTATTGGCCATGCTAAATTCTCTCTCAGTGTACCTGAACAGACGCTGGAGTGTGGCGATTAGGGGATTTTCACAGTAACCTCATTGCAGTGTAAATGTAAGCCTACTTGTGACACTAATAAATAAAGTTAAACTAGGTGGGAGAGTAACCCTGTGAGGAGGGTATAAAGACGTTTCAAAGGGGTATAGACTGGTTAAGTGGTTGGGCATGAAGGTTGCTAATGGAGTATAATGAAGAGAAGTATAAAACCATCCACTTTGGTACGCAGCGTGGGAAAGCAGAATATTTTTTAAAGGTGATAGACTAGCAAATATTAATATCCTGAAAAAAATCACAGAATGTTAACATATAGGTATAGCAAGTAGTAAGGAAGGCAAATGGAATTTTGGCCGATATTGCTCAAGAAGTAAGTATAAAAGAAGTTTTGATGCAATTATTAAGACTTTGTGAGACTACATCTGGAGCACTGTGCACAGTTTTTATTACCTAACATAAGGAAGGATATACTTACCTTAGATATAGTGCAAAACAGATTCACCAGATTGCTTCCTTAGAGGAAAGAGCTGTCCAGTGATTCAGTAGAATGGGGTTTTGCTTTGTGAAATTTAGAAAAATGAGTATTAATCACTTTGAAATTCTTGGCAGGCTGCTGAAGGTAATGGATGTTTTCTCTGGCTAATGTTTCTGGAACCAGAGGCTAAGGGTCTCAGAATAAGAGGTCAATCGATCAGTACTGAAATGAGAAGTTTCTTCACTCAAAGTATGTGATTCTTTGAGGTCCTCTAACCCAACAAGCAGGAGATGTAGAGACACCTCAGGGCATTAAAGGAATAAGGGATAAGATAGAAGCATGGAATGGATGTCACAGTTAAGCCAGGACCTGATGAAATGGCAGAGAAGGCCAAATGGGCAGAGTGGCCCTCTCCTGCTCCTATTCAAGTTTCTATGATGGGCACTAGATGGAAAATCCAGTACTGCTGTAGCAGCTGAAAGGACCAAGAGAGTCAGTTTTGGGTTGCTTTTAATCGTGGGTGGCACAGTGGTTAGCACAGCTGCCTCACAGTGCCAGGGACCCGGGTTCAATTCCTGCTTCGGTTCACTGCCTGTGTGGAGTTTGCATATTTTCCCCATGTCTATGTGGGTTTCCTTCCGGTGCTTCAATTTCCTTCCACAGTCCTAAGATATGTGGGTTAAGAATATAAACGTAAGAATATAAGAACTACAAAAGAACAATAAAGAACAAAGAAAATTGTAGCACGGGAACAGGCCCTTCGGCCCTCCAGGCCTGCATTCACCATGCTGCCAGACTGAACTAAAAACCTTCCCGGGACCATTTCCCTCTATTCCCATCTCATTCATGTACTTGTCAAGACGCCCCTTAAAGGTCACTACGTATCCATTTTCACTCCCTCCCCCAGCAACGAGCTCTAGGCATCCACCACACTGTAAAAAATCCGCCTCGTACATCTCTTTTAAAGCTTGCCACTCACATCTTAAACCTGTGCCTAGTAATTGACTCTTCCACTCAGGGAAGAAGCTTCTGACTATCACTCTGTCCATGCCTCTCATAATCTTGTAGACTTCTATCAGGTTTCCCCCCAATCTCCTTTCCTCCAGTGAGAACAAACCAAGTTTCTCCATCCTTCCTCATAGCTAATGCTCTCCATACCAGGCAATGTCCTGGTAAATCTTTTCTGAAACCTCTCCAAAGCCTCCACATCCTTCTGGTTGTGGGGCAATCAGAATTGAACACTATATTCCAAGTGCAGCCTAATGCTATAAAGCTGCAACATGACTTGCCAATTTTTAAACTCAATACCCCGCAGATGAAGGCAAGCATGTTGTATGCCTTCTTGACCAACTTTTCCACCTGCATTGCCACTTCCAGTGGCTTGTGTACTTGTACACCCAGATCCCTTTGCCTTTCGTACTCTTAAAGGTTCTGCCATTTACTGTATATTTTCTATTTGTATTAGACCTTCCAAAATGCATTACCTCACATTTGTCTGGATTGAACTTCATTTGCCATCTCTCCGCCCATATCTCCAACTGATCAACTGATCTAACTAGGAGCAGGAGTAGGCCAGCTGGGCACTCCAGCCTGCTCCGCCATTCAATAAGATCATGGCTGATCTTCTCATGAATTCAGTTCCGCTCACCATAACCCTTAATTCCTTTACTGTTCAAAGATTTTTCCCTTAAAAACATTCAATGAGGTAGTGTTAACTGCTTCACTGGCCAGGGAATTCCACAGATTCATAACCCTTTGTGTGAAGAAGTTCCTCCTCAACTCAGTCCTAAAGCTGCTTCCCCTTATTTTGAGGCCATGCCCCTAGTTCTAATTTCACTTGCCAGTGGAAATAACCCCCCTGCAAACCAACTTTTTCTGACTCATGCACAAGGACACTCACTTACTGCAATTTTTACCATTTAACTAATAGTGCATTTTGATGTTACTCCTACCAAAGTGATGACCTTACATTTACAACATTGTACTCCATCTGCCAGATTCTTGCCCAATCACTTAGATTATCTATATCCGTTTGCAAATTTTCAGCACCCTCTGTACACTTTGCTCCACCACTCACCTTAGTGTCATCTGCAAATTTTGATACATTACACTTGGTCCCCAACTCCAAATCATCTATGTAAATCATAAACAATTGCGAATCCAACACTGATCCCTGAGGCACACCACTAGTCACTAATCGCCAACCAGAAAAATGCCCTCACTCTTTGTTTTCTGTTCGTTAACCAATCCTCTATCCATGCTAATATGTTACTGTGACACTGTGCATCTTTGTCTTATGCAGCAGCCTTTGGTGCAGCACCTTGACAAATGCCTTCTGGAAGTCCAGATACACAACACCATAAAATTAGTCAAACATGACCTGCCCTTCATGCTGTGTCTTCCCAATGGGACAATTTATATCCCAATATCTCACTATTTCTTCCTTGATAATAGATTCAAGCACTTTCCCAACTACAGATGGTAAGCTAACCTATAATTACCTGCCTTTTGTCTACTATAGCGGCCTATAGTTACCAGCTTTTTGTCTACCTCCTTTTTTAAACAGTGGTATCATGTTTGCTCAGTTGGGTTAGGTTGATTGGCCATGCTAATAGTGTCAGGGGGTTTAGCAGGATAAATATGTGGGTTTACGGGAATAACTGCAGGCCTGGATGGGATTGTGGTCGGTGCAGACTCAATGGGCCGAATGGCCACCTTCTGCATTGCAGAGAATCTATGATTCTATTCTATGACCAGTTTGGGTGGAATATTACAATCAAATTTAGCAATTTCCCCCACTATCCCTCAATTATTTCCAATGACTTCTCGGTTTTAGGAAAGGCACATTGTTAGTTTATCATGGTCATGGAATATGGATTTGTGGACTGTTGGGATATAATTTTGAAATGGGCACTTTTAAATAGAATGGTGAATGAAAACTTTACTTTTAAAAACAAGTTGTGAGGTCAAGTGGCCTTTTCTTTCCTGTCAATAAATATAAAACAGCACAGGCCTCTGAGCTAATTAATATTCATGTCAGGATAAGCTATTAAAATGCAAATTAATTTTTGGGATGTATCTTTGAGATGTCATTAAAATGGAAAAGATCTTTCCTGTGATTAATAGCTTTCCCTCTCTAAATAATTAAAACTGTTCCACAGTTTCTGCAGACCTTTTTGGCTTCGGATTAGAAGTAAGATAGAGAGTGAAATTCCCTAGAAGGGTGTGAGAGAAGATTGGACGACTAGTAGAAAGCAGAGAGTGGGAATAAAAAGGTCCTTTTCAGGATGGCAGTTGGTGACTAGTAAAGTACCACAGGGATCAGTGTTGGGACCACAACTTTTCACTTTATACATCAATGATCTAGATGAAGGAACTGAGGTAACATTTTGCACTACACAAGTGGTAAGCAATGACCATCTCCAACAAAAGAGAATCTAACTATTCGTCCATGGCATTCAATTGCATTACCATCACTGAATCCACTACTGTCAACATCCTGGGAGTTATGAATGACCAGAAACTGAACTGGACTAGCCATGTAAATACCATGATTACAAGAGCAGGCCAAAGGCTAGGAATTCCCTGGCTGACTCCTCAAAACCTGTCTTCCATATAGAAGGCACAAGTCATGGAATACTTTCTGCTTACCTGGATGATTGCAGCTCCAACAACAGTCAAAGTTTGACACCATCCACCCTGCTTGAATGCTACCTTTTCCATAAACATTCAATCCATCCATGACCAATGAACAGTGGCAGCAATGTGTACCACCTGTGAGATGCACTCCAGGAACTCAAAGTTCCTTCAGCAGCATTGTCCAAACCCACAACTATGAGCAGTTGACAGAGGGGAACCGATGGATGTGATGTTTTTAGATTTCCAGAAGGTGTTCAATAAGGTGCCTCACAAAAGGTTGCTACAGAAGATTAGGGTACACAGAGTTGGGGATAAAGTGTTAGTGTGGATTGAGGATTGGCTATCTAACAGGAAACAGTGAGTTGGAATAAATGGGTGCTTTTCTGGTTGGCAGTTGGTGACTAGTGGCGTGCCGCAGAGATCGGTGCTGGGGCTTCAACTGTTTACCATATACATAGACGACCTGGAGGAGGAGACTGAGTGTAGGGTAACAAAGTTTGCTGATGACATGAAGATGAGTGGGAAAGTGAATTGCATGGAGGATGTGGAAAGTCTGCAGAGAGATTTGGATAGGCTGTGGCGAGGATCTGGTAGATGGAGTATAACGTTGGCAAATGTGAGATTATTCACTTTGGAAGAAATAATAGTAAAATGGAATATTATTTAAATGGTGAAAAATTATGGCATGCTACTGTGCAGAGGGACCTGGGGGTCCTTGTGCATGAATTACAAAAATTCAGTCTGCAGGTGCAGCAGATGATCAAGAAGGCGAATGGAATGGTGTCCTTTATCATGAGGGGGATAGAATATAAAAGCAGGGAGGTCTTGCTGAAACTGTACAGGGCACTGGTGAGCCTGCAACTGGAGTACTGTGTGCAATTTTACTCCCCTTATTTGCTAAAGGATGTATTGGCCTTGGAGGGAGTACTGAGAAGGTTCACCAGGCTGATACCGGAGATGAGGGAGTTAGCTTATGAGGAGGGATTGAGTAGATTGGGCCTGTACATTAGAGTTTAGAAGGCTGAGGGGTGATCTTATAGAGACATATAAGATAATGACGGGGCTAGATAGGATAGAGATAGAGAAATTCTTTCCACTTAGAAAGAAACCAGAACTAGAGGGCACAGCCTCAAAATAAGGGGGGAGAGGGGTCAGTTTAAAAAAGAGTTGAGGAGGAACTTCTCTCAGAGATTAGTGAATCATTGAAGTGATGGAGGCTATCTCGTTGAATATGTTTAAGTCACGGATAGATAGATTTCTGTTCGATAAGGGAATTAAGGGTTATGGGGAGCAAGCGGATAAGTGGAATTAATCCACTTCAGATCAGCCATGATCTTATTAAATGGCAGGGCAGGCTTGAGGGGCTAGATGGCCTACTCCTGCTCTTATTTATTATGTTCTAATGTGACGAACATCCAGAAGAACAAGAGCAGCAGATATCTGGGAACGCCACCAACTGGAAGTTCCCCTTCAAATCACCCACCATCCTGGCTTGGAAATATACTGTTCCTTCACTGTTGCTGGGTCAAAATCACAAAATTCCCTCCTTATCGGCATTGTGGGTGAAGCTACACGTCAGAGACTACAGTGGTTCAAGAAGTAACTCACCACACCTTCTGTAGGATAACCAGGGATGGCAATAAGTGGTCACCTAGCCAGCGACACCACATCCTGTAAATGAATAAAAAATACTAGAACTCAGTAACAGAATTTATAACCAAGATTGATTTGAAGAAGAAGAAGACATGCAACAAGACCTAGGTTTAAATTCCTGAAGCTCTAGTTTATGTTACAAATCGATTTTTACAATTGCATCCTATCAGTTCATTTGGTAAGTGGACTTCTGAAACAGAACTGAAGTGTGTTCTCCCTAAATTGTCTCAAATTTGGTTTCAATCCATAGATCTATAAACATAGACAGGGATCAGGGTAGAAGTGGGAACATCAAGGTGGCGGCATGGGCTTGTTGGGCCGAAGGGCCTGTTTCCTGTGCTGTTTTGTTCTTTGTTCTTTATTCTTTTGATACTGTGACTACATTTTCAGATGATACAAGATAGACAGAGGGACAGGTAGCATTAAGAAGACAGGGAGACTGCAGAAGAATTTGGACAGGTAGGAGAGTGGGTAATGAAGTAAAAAATATGAAGTTATGCACATTGATATGAAGAATAAAGGTGTAGACTATTTTCTAAATGGGGAGGGAATTCAGAAATCAGAGTGCAAAGGGGATTTAGGGAATCCTAGTTAACAATTGTCTTTAAGTTAATTTGCAGGTTGATTTGGCATTAGGAAAGCAAATGCAGTGTTAACATTCATTTTGAGAAGAACAAAGAACAAAACAGCACGGGAAACAGGCCCTTCGGCCCAACGAGCCCGCACTGCCACCCCGATGTTCCCACCTCTACCCATGATCCCTGTCCATGTTTATAGATCTATGGATTAAAAACCAAATTTGAGACAATTTAGGGAGAATTTGTTTTGCCAATTAGCCTAAGAGCACATCTTTGGGATGTGGGAGGAAACCGGAGCACCCGGAGAAAACCCACGCAAGCACGGGGAGAATGTGCAAACTCCCACAGACACAGGCCCAAATCCATGTATCTGCACAGCACAGCGATAGTCACTGAGCTGTCGTGTTGCCTATCAAATGGTCCAGGTCAAGCGTACACTAACGACGTGAAGCACTAGGATACTCTCGAAAAAAATCCAAGAGCAGCCCTCTCACGACCCATCGCGTGTATGCCCCTCGTTAGACAACAAGGTGGACCAAAGCACCTGTAGGATAAAAACAAGTACATCAATATCATCATCTATTTACACACTTCCTGGGGACTCCCAAGGCTCATGATCCCTATTTTAAATTAGTTTTCTATACCCCTCCATTCCCATTCTGTTCATGTGCCCATCTAAGTATTTCTTAAATAACTCCAGAGTACCTGCCTTCACCACTTTACTTGGCAGCGCATTCCATACCCCCACCACCCTCTGTGTGAAAAAACTCCCTCTAGCATCCAAATTATACCTTACCCCACTCACCCTAAGCCTATGACCCCTCGTGCTATTCGAGTCCATCCCAGGAAAAAGCTTAATCCTGTTTACTCTATTTATACCCTTCATGATCTTGTACACCTCTATTAGATCTCCTCTAAGTCTACGTCTTTCTAAGGAAAACAGTCCCAATTTGCCTAACTTCTCCTCGTAACTCAGACCTTCCATACCAGGCAGCATTCTGGTAAACCTCCTCTGCACTCTCTCCAGAGTCTCCACGTCCTTCCGGTAGTAATGCGACCAGAACTGGACGCAGTATTCCAAATGAGGTCTAACCAACGTTTTATACAACTGCAACATTAAAGGCCAGCTCTTGTACTCTATACCCCTTCCTATAAAGGCTAGCATACCATATGCTTTCTTCACAACCTTCTCCACTTGCTCTGCCACCTTCAGAGACTTGTTCACCTGGATCCCTAGGTCCCTCTGCATTTCTGTATTCTTAATAGGTCTACTCTTTATCATATACCCTCCCACTTCATTCTTTCTCTCGAAATGCATCACCTCACCTTTATCAGGATTGAATTCCATCTGCCATCTATCTGCCCAAGTTACCAGCCTATCTATGTCCTGCTGCATCGCCTGACAATGCTCCTCACTATCCACAAGTCCAGCCATCTTTGTATCGTCTGCAAACTTGCTGATCACTCCACTTACTCCCTCTTCCAAGTCATTTATATATATTAGGCAGGAACTTATGGAAACTGATTGGGAACGGGTTGTTTGAGGGTAAGTCCATGCTAGGCATGTGGGACTCTTTCAAGGGAATACTGAAAATGTTGCAAGATAAATATGTGCCAGCTAAGAGGAAAGATGGGAAAGGTAGGATTAGAGAGCCGTGGATTACTAGGGATATTGAGGACTTGGTTAGGAAGAAAAGAGAGGTGCATGATAGGTCGAAGCAGCTGAGAACAGAGACAGCATTGGAGGAATATAGAGAGAGTAGGAGGGAGCTCAAACGGGGAGTTAGAAGGGCAAAAAGGGGGCATGAAATGATTTTGGTGGATAGGATTAAGGAAAATCCAAAGACTTTTTACTCCTATATTAGGAATAAAAGGGTGGTTAGAGGAAAAATTGGACCTCTTAAGGACAGAGGAGGGGAACTGTACTTATAGCCCAAGGGAATAGCGGAGATCCTGAGTAAATACTTTGTGTCGGTATTCACGAAGGAGAGGGACTTGTTGACAGCTCCTGTCTCTGAGGGAGCTGTGGACCAGTTGAGGGAAATATCCATACCGAGGGAGAAAGTGTTAGAGCTTCTTCCTTGACTTTTGAATGGACCTAATTTGCATTAAGTTGATCTTTCTCTACACCCTAGCTATGACTGTAACACTACATTCTGCACTCTCCCGTTTCCTTCTCTATGGACAGTATACTCTTCTATATAGTGCGCAAGAAACTGTATGCTGATACATGTGACAATAATAAATCATGTTTGCATTGGTTATTATTGTTTCTCACCTCTGCAAAATATCACAACTAAAATAGCTATTGAATTAATGTATTGGCCTCACACCATTAGAACGTAGAACAATACAGCACAAACAGGCCCTTCGGCCCATGAGTTGCGCCGATCACATCTACCAATCCACAGACCTATCTATAACCCCCTATCCTATTCTTTTCCATATACTCATCCAGAAGTCTCTTAAAAGACCCAGTGAGTTTGCCTCAACAACCTCCGACGGCAGTCGGTTCCATTCACTCACCACCCTCTGAGTGAAAAACCTACCCCT
Source organism: Sphyrna mokarran (assembly GCA_024679065.1). Lineage (NCBI taxonomy): Eukaryota > Metazoa > Chordata > Chondrichthyes > Carcharhiniformes > Carcharhinidae > Sphyrna > Sphyrna mokarran. The sequence goes on from JAGIQG010000004.1 coordinate 90,477,190, forward strand.
AACATCTCCTTTGTATTTGCTTCCCTGCACCTTAAATCTGTGTCCTCTCGTATTGACCATTTCAGCTCGGGGAAATAGTCTCTGAGAGTCCACCCTATCTATTCCTCATTGTTCTCAATGTTTTTAGGCAGCAGAGAAACAAGTGCAAAGTTGAGACATATTAAAAATTAGAGATTTTATTTCTCTTGTATGTCTAAGAACCATACAAATTAAAACACAGAAACATAGAAAAACTACAGCACAATACAGGCCCTTCGGCCCACAAAGTTGTACCGAACATGTCCCTATCTTAGAGATTACTAGGCTTATCTATAACCCTCTATCTTACTAAATTCCATGCACTTATCTAAAAGTCTCTTAAAAGACCTTATCGAATCCGTCTCCACCACCGTTGCTGGCAGCCCATTCCACGCACCACCACTCTCTGAGTGAACTTATCCCTGACATCTCCTCTATACCTACTCCCCAGCACCTTAAACCTGTGACTTCTGGTGACGACCATTTCAGTCCTGGGAAAAAGTCTCTGACTATCCATTCGATCAATACCTCTCAACATCTTATACATTTCTATCAAATCACCCCTCGTTCTTTGTCTCTCCAAGGAGAAAAGGCTGAGCTCACTCAACTTATTCTTATAAGGCATGCTCCCCAATTCAGGCAACATCCTTATAAATCTCCTCTGCACCCTTTCTATGGCTTCCACATCCTTCCTGTAATGAGGCAACCAGAACAGAAAACTGAGACCAGAACCTATATAACTGCAACATTATCTCTCGACTCCTAAATCAATTCCTCAATTGAGGAAGGCCAGTACACCATATGCCTTCTTAACCACAGCTTCAACTTGCACAGCTGTTTAGAGCGTCCTATGAACTCGGACCCCAAATTCTTCTGATTTTCCACACTGCCAAGAGTCCTACCATTAATATTGTATTCTGCCATTCTCTTTGACCTGCCAAAATGAACCAGTTCACACATATCTGGGTTGAAGTCCATCTGCCACTTCTCCGCCCAGTCTTGCATCCTATCAATGTCTCGATGCAACTTCTGACATCCCTCCAGACTATCCACAACACTTCCAAGCTTTGTGTCATCAGTAAACTTACCAATCCACCCCTCCACTTCCTCATCCAGATCATTTATCAAAATCACAAAGAGTAAGGGTCCCAGAACAGATCCTTGGCTCACTCCACTAGTGACCGACCTCCATACAGAATATGACCTATCTATAACCACTGTTTGCCTTCTGTGGGCAAGCAAATTCTGGATCCACAATACCCTCTTGGATCCCATGCCATCTCACTTTCTCAATAAGCCTTGCATAGGGGACCTTATCAAATGTAAGTCTATATAAGTCTGTATAAACTATATTTACTGCTCTTCCTTCATCAACGTATTTAGTCACATCTTCAAAAAATTCAATCAGGCTCGTAAGACATGATCTGCCTTTGACAAAGCCATGCTGACTATTCTTAATCATATTATACCTCTCCAAATGTTCATAAATCCTGCCTCTCAGGACCTTCTCCATCAACTTACCAACCACAAAGATTTGACTCACTAGTCTATCTCTACTCCTTTTCTTGAATAAAGGAGCAACATACCCAATCCTCCGGAACGTCTCCCATCTCCACTGATGATGCAAAGATCTCTATCTCCAATAATGATCACTATCTCCAAAATGCTCTCCCACGGAGAGATATGATACTTGACCAGGTTCATTTCCCAATACCAAATCAAGTACAGCCTCTCCTCTTGTAGGCTTGTCTACATACTGTGTCAAGAAACCCTCCTGAACACACCTAACAAACTCCTCCCCATCTAAACTTCTTACCTCAAGGAGATTCCAATCCATATTTGGCAAATTAAAATCTCCCATCACGATAACTCTGTTATTATTACACCTTTCCAGGATCTGCATCCCAATCTGTTCCTCAACATCCCTGTTACTATTGGGCGGCCTATAGAAAACACCCAGTAAAGTTATTGACCTCTTCTTGTTCCTAACCTCCACCCACAGAGACTCTGTAGACAATCCCTCCATGGTGTCCATCTTTTCTGCAGCCGGGATACCATTTCTGATTAATAGTGTCACTCCCCCATCTCTTTTGCCTCCTCCCCTGTCCCTTCTGAAACATCTGAAACCCAGCACTTGAAGTAACCAGTCCTGTCCCTAAGTCATCCAAGTGTCTGTAATGGTCACTACATCACATTTCCAAGTAATGATCCACAGTCTTACGCTCATCCATTTTGTTCACAACACTCCTAGTGTTAAAATAGACACATCTCAAACCTTAGGTTTGAGCGCTCTTCTATCACCTGTCTATCCTCCCTCTTACACTGTCAACAAGCTTTCTCTATTTGTGAGCTAACCTCCTCTCTTCCAGTCACTTCAATTTGATTCCACCCTCCAACGTTTCTAGTTTAAACTCTTCCCAGTAGCCTTAGCAAACTTTCCTGCCAGGATATTGGTCACCCTGGGATTCAAGTGTCACCCATCTTTTTTGTATAAGTCACACCTGCCCCAAAAGAGGTACCAATGATCCAGAAACCTGAATCCCTGTCCCCTGCTCCAATCCCTCAGCCACACACTAATCCTCTACCTCATTTCATTCTTACTTTCACTATCTTGTGGCACAGTCAGCAATCCTGAGATTACTACCTTGGTGGTCTTTCTTCTGAACACCCTTCCTAACTCCCTATATTTTCCTTTCAGGACTTCTTCCCTTTTCCTACCTATGTCATTGGTATCAATATGTACCACGTCCTCTGGCTCTTGTCTCTCCCACTTCAGGATATCTTGGATGCGATCAGAAACATCCCGGATCCTGGCACCAGGGAGGCAAACTACCATCCAAGTTTCTTGACTGCGTCTGCAGAATCGCCTGTCCGACCCCCTCACTATAGAGTCCCCTATCACTATTGCCTTCTTCTTCCTTTCCCTACCCTTCTGAGCCACAGGCCAGACTCTGTGCCTGAAGAAAGGCCACTGTTGCATCCCCCTGGTAGGCTGGTCCCCCAACAATACTCAGACAGGAGTACTTATTGTCAAGGGGCACAGTCACTGAGTACTCTCTAGTATCTGACCTTTCCCCTTCCTGTTCTTAACCGTGACCCACTTGTCTGCGTCCCGTGGTGTGACCACCTGCTTGTAGCTGCTCCCTATCATCTCCTCACTGTTCCTGAAATGATCCCAAATTCATTCCCTGCAATGTGTTGAATTTAATTTATTTATTTGTGTCACAAGTAGCTTTATATTAAGACTGCAATGAAGCTACTATGAAAATCCCCTGGTCGCCACACTCTGCACCTATTCAGGCACACTGAGAGGAAATTTGGCATGACTAATACACCTAACCAGTGCAACTTTTGCACCATGGAAGGAAACCGGAGCACCTGGAGGAAACTTTCGCACACCAGGAGAGAATGTGCAAACTTCACACAGACAGTGACTGAAGCTGGGAATTGAACCTGGGTCCCTGGTGCTGTGAAGCAGCAGTGCTAACCACTGTGCTACCGTGCGCCTAATCAACCTGATTTCAGATAGAGTTTATAGTGAGTCTGTACAAATAGTCACAGTGAGTGTGCCTACATTTATGGCAGAAATGATGTTTACTGTAATTAGCTGAAAGGCTGAAATAAATCACAGATGCACATTGTTTTTGTGACCACTTACCACTTTGTTAACAGGCCCTTTACACAGCGTAATTATGTCACATTGCCAGTAGATAGGCAAACATAATAACACCTCACAGGTAGAACAGAAATATCTGATAGAATTTTCTTATTAAAGTAGACCAGCACCAGTATTAAAATAATTTAAACATGAAGTATTTTATGTCCAGTGGCAGGACTGCTATTGTTGAGCTGGGGTCATTTTTATACCATAATAAAAACAGAAAACACTAGAAATACTTAGCAGGTCAAGCAGCAGTGTGGGTGGTTCAGTTTGACAAACTTTCATCAGAACTGGGAAAAGTAAAAAATGTGATATGTTTTAGGTCAGTGAAAGGGAAATGGCAAAAGGGAAGGTCCCTGATAGGATGGTGAACACAAAGATTTAAATGATAAAAAGTATAGCTCTATTAGTGTGACATCAGAATTACATTGTGGTTTTTTTGCGTTATTATAGTTTGCTCGTCTGACACCCAGTACTGGATGAGCAGAAGCTTTCTCCAATTTAACATTGGGAAGAACAATGTCTTTGGTCACATTGCAAGCATCATTCCCTTGATACTGACTCTAATCCTCTCTGTGGCAATTGTCTGAGGCTCAACCAGACTGCTTGCAACCATGATGTTTTATCTGAGCCCAATTTAGGCATCTGACCACATATCCACACTAATGCTGAGACAGCCCATTTCTAACAGTGTCTCTGCACTTGCCTCAGTGTGTCTGCTGTGGAAGCCCTCAACAATGCCTTTGGTATCTCTGCAACTGGCTATTCAAAAGCATTGCCAGGCCACCAGCCTACCCTCCACAACGTGATTTCATTTAGACTGATGCTGCCCAAACTAGCATCAAGTTTCAGTCACCCATCTCTCCTTTGCTCACTGATCAACATTAGGTCCCAGTTGAACAGCACTTCAATGTTGCAATTCTCACTCTTATTTTCTAAATCCTCCATGTCTCGCCCTTCCCAATATGAGTAATCTCCTCTAGCCTTATAATCTGCTGGAATCACTGTGTTAATTTTGGCCTCTTGAACATCACTGATTTTAATCAATGTAGCATTGGTGACCATGCCTTTAGCTGCTAAGGGCCTAAGCTCTGTCATTCCCCCCTCTAAATCTCTAGGTATCTCTACCTCTCTACATTCCTTTATGATCTTCTTAAAATCTATCTTTTTGATCAAACTTTTGGGCATGTGGCCTGATATCTTCTTATGTAGACCAGTGTCAATCTTTTGTTTGATAATGCTTGTAATGTGCCCAGGGATGTTTGATATTAAAGGCACTGTGTAAATGCAAAGTTGCTGCTGCTGTTGTAGTAAACCTACTGAATAAATGGACTGTACTGGTGGAAAATGGTGATGTCATTTATTCCAGGGGTTCATTCAATATAACAAATACTTAGCTCCTGTCTTCACCATCCTCTATTATTCTGTGACACTGTCACCATGCTAAATAGACCAGATCTAACGACTTTAAACTTGGTATTCATAAGATGCTGTGCGCAATTAGCAGTAGCAGAATTGTATTCAATCACAATCTGTAATCTCATGACGCTGCATATCCGACATAGTATCATTACCAACAAGGGATCCGTACTGGTTCAATGAACAGTGCAGAAGGATGTGTCAGAAACTACACCAGAAATATCCAAGATGAAATAAAAAATAAGGGATAAATGCAGGTTATTGGGATAAATGGTGGATAAGTTTTGGGAAGTCCAGGGCTGAGTTAATCACTGCAGAATTTCCAGCCTTTGACTTACACTTGTAGTCATGGCAATTGTAAAACCAGTCCTTCAATTCAGTTCACATTAAAGAGTTAAGAAATTCAGACTGAATCTGTTTCAGCATAATTATAACACTGATATCCTCTTGAAAATGAGGAAAATTGCCTAAATACACCATGAAAGTGAGGGTTTGGTCAGCTCAGTTGCTAGTTGGCTAATGTATGATGCAGAATGATGCCAAACCGCATGGGTTCAATTGCCAGGCTGGCTGTGGTGGTCCATGGAGACTTCCCTCCTCACCTTGTTCCACACTAGTGAAGTGTTATCTCTCAAAGTATATGTAACCAATTATGTCTCTCCAGTGGAGATTCCTATTGTCCTTTTTGGCCTATAGCTAATTCCCTTAACCTTACATGGGAATTTGCAATGCTGTACTGTCAACAAATAACAGAACAAAGCTAATCCAGTCAATTACTATCCCATCAGGCTCTCAATCATCAGCAATATGATAAAACAACGTCAAGTGGTGCTTATTCAATAATAACCTGCTGCGTGGTACTCATTGTAGGTTAATATCTCCTTATGGGGCTCAGTATCATATTTTATTTTATAATGCTCCTGTTAGAATATTTTGGAACATTTTATTCCGTTAAGGCAATTTCCTTTGAAATATGGCAGTGCAAACTTTTACCCTGAGAGGGCAAGCCAGGTTTCTGTTCCACATCTCATCTGAAAAACTTCTGACTATGTGGCTCATCCCCTCTAGGCCCTACACTGTTAACCTCACATATCTAATCTGCTAATCACCTGACACTAAACGGCAACTTAGCATCAACTGAATTGCACATCTTTGGAGTGTGGGAGGAAACCAGAGCACCCAAAGGAAATCCACACAACACAGAGAGAATATGTAAACTCCACAGACAGTTACCTGAGGTTGGAATTGAACCTGGGTCCCTGGCGCTGTGAGGTAACAATACTATCCATGGCTGATCCTCTATCTCAACGCCTTGTCTCTTTACCCTTTGCTTTCTTTCGAGTTTAGAAATCTTTTGTTTCCTTGGGCGGCACAGTAGCACAGTGGTTAGCACTGCTGCTTCATAGCTCCAGGGACCAGGGTTCGATTCCTGGCTTGGGTCACTGTCTGTGTAGAGTTTGCACATTCTCCTCGTGTCTGTGTGGGTTTCGTCCAGGTGCTCCGGTTTCATTTCACATTCTGAAATGTGGTTAGGTGGATTGGCTGTGCTAAATTCACTGTAGATGCATAGGTTAGAGAGGATTAGTGGGTAAAATATGTAGACCTTGGGTGGGATTGTAGTCGGTGCAGACTCGATGGGCCGAAGGGCTTACTTCTGTTCTGTAGGATTTCTATGATTTCCTTCTTAAATACTTTTTATCACCAACCAGTGATGCAAAACATCAATTCCCTCATCCTTCTCAATCTCGCCCTCATATGTTTTTGTAACAACTCTTATGTAAATATATAACAGTTACAGCACACAAACAGCCCATCCAATCGATGCCAACCATAATCCACCACAGTAGTGCTTCTGGCCTCCTAGATTTGCATCTAGTTGCATTGTTTATTTTTCAGGCAAAGCTTTACTCCTGAAGGTCACATTATGTACCTTGTATAAGAGTGATTCCACATAAAATAAAGGCATCAGTTGCAATAAAAGTACCTCAAGCCTGTTGCTTTTCTGTTCTGTTTTCATTGCTCAACAAACTCAGTTATAACTGTAAAAGCTGCTGTCTCCAATTGTGTTCTGCTTGTTTCAGCACCAAATATAAAGGGGAAATATCAACAGCATCAATAATTTTTAAGAACACATTTTTTAGATTTCTTGAAAACCATGAAGTCTGGCTGCAGTCATTGCCAAAGTCTGTCTTTTGATCTCTGTCAGACATTCTCCTCCCAACCATTAACAGGTGCACTGCAGAACTCCAACTTCTGTTTACAATTATTTTCTCACTGCTTATTTTCTGCTGCTGTTCTGAAGCTGTTGATCTGCTGGGCTACAACTCCACGGATTCCAACATGCTTCTCCCCCTCACCTCAGCAACCTTTCTTCATATGTGAGCCAATGTATGACACAAAATAGAGGGAATCTACTTAAACACTGTTTCCCCGACCCCCCCCCTCCCCCCGCAACAATCTCTTTTTCTTTGCATACATCTATAATAAAATGCAATCACTTTTGTTTATAAGTACAGAAACAGAGCCAAAGATCTTTGAACCATTTTATAACTGTAATTATACTGGAGACAGCTATGGAGCCAACAATTTCATATTGAACTGTATCATATTGGATACTACAGAGGCAATCTTTTCAACCAAAAAAATTCTAAATGCCGAACTAGCATGAAAACGGGACAGAATTACATCAATACTTGGGGTGACCTCCCAAATGCAATCTATGTCAGATAAGAAAAAAAAGAGGCAAAGTATAATTCTTGCCAGTAAGGGAAGTGGATTGAGTATATTCACGCCAGGAAGCCCGCTGAAGACTGAAAGAGGGTGCTATTGCACATGCATCTCAGTCTCCCAGTATACAAGAGTAGACAGTGAACTGGGAGATTGTCACTTCTCCCACTTTTCTGGACATTGCACCTGCACCCGCCCCCATCACCCTCCCCCAATCACAGACCTCCGTCCAATTGCTTTAAGGGAGCTTTACTGGTAGATTGGAAGAACCTGTAGGAAGTATGGCCGATATTAATTGCCACGTCACATTTGCATGCTGCTTGACCTTTTTTAAACAGGCATAAAGAGGCAGGTAAAGATTAGACAATCTTAAAGTGGCCTGTCATTGTTTAGGCAGGTGACAGGCGCTGGAGAAGGTTTGACAGGCTTTTGTGGCTCAGGCTGGAGGAGCTTATGGCAGTGGAGCCCAGGTTTCACTTGCATTCACAAAGATAATTTAAAAACTTACCTTTTAGGGCCTTTGCAACACTTCTCCAACCTGGTTTTGCTGAGCTGGATACCTGCAGCAGACACTTCACTTGGCATAATTTTACAATGCTGTTGGGATTCAATGCACCATGTAACCCGATAAGAAAATATTAAGATAAAAGCAAATTACTGCAGATGCTGGAGTCTGAAACAAAAACAGAAAATACTGAAAAATCTCAACAAGTCTGACAGCATCTGTGGCGAGAGAACCGAGCTAATTCTTTATCAGAACTGTTGTGAAAGCAGATATTAATGATTCTCTACCCTGAGTCAAACAGCATCTCCCCTGGCACAAACAACAGAGTTAAATGGATTGCCAACAGGAATTGTGGAGCAAATAGAGTTCTCATTGTACACAGTGCCAGCTGGGTAGAGAGTTATATTTCCTCTCACATTTTCCTTTATAACTTCAGTCTGCCATGCAATGAATTTTATTTCCAGTACAACAAACAAATGTTTAGACTGGGTTAAAGGAATAATATGTCATAAATGACTGTTGGTCATAACAATAAACATTTTATGGATTCAAATGGCACTTTATTTTAACACAGACATTAAGACATGCATTAACCTCTCTGTTAGAATAGTGGATAAAGGTCAAACAAACATGTTAAGCTTTCATCTGCTAACACCTCCAACAGAAATGTTGAGCCTTGCTTTAGGAAATGTTTGAAATTCATATCAAGTTGACCAGCATTTAAAATATGAAAAGACAAACTAGATTTTGAATGTGACCATCAGAACTTAGCTGAAAGGTTCTGTTTTAATGATGACAACTCGGATGCTACTGAAATGATTTCAATCATTAAATTAACATTCCTTCAATTCAATTAATTCGATGTCAGCTTCTGTATGTTGTTTAGAATAGGTTATGAGAGTGAATCAGTATCTGGTGCATGCCTTATACATGTAGACCTCACAGTGGTGTAATTATTGTAGTTCATATACTAACATGATGGTTCCAATCTTAGTTCCTCATGAAAAGGGAGGCCTGATGTTCTGGGGCATGGGTTCAAATCCCACCATGACAGTTGATGGAAATTAAATTCAACTGATAAATCTGGAATTAAATTCTAGCAATTAGCAATACTGAAACCATTGTCGATAGTTGTAAAGCAACACCTGGCTCACTAATGGCCTTTAAGGAGTAGGGAAATCTGCTCATTGGGTCTGTCATGCCCATAGCAAAATAGTTGACTCCAAACTGCCCTCTGAAATGGTGCAGCAAGCCACTCAGTTGTAACAACCCATTACAAAGACTAAAAGAAATGAAACATGAGGCATTGTAGACCATCAACAACAGTGGAATTGTAGTCAATGATAACCTCATTCCCGGCATATCACTAATCTATGGATCAACCTTGATTCAATGGAGGGCGCAGCAACAGACGTACTTAAACGCACTTGTCAACCTGATGAACCTACAACCCAGACTACTTGTGTGCCAAATAGCAGAAGCAGCGGCAATAGACAGCGCTCAATGATCCCACAATAAGCAGCTCAGGTGGAAGCTTTGCAGTCCTGCCACATTCAGTTGTGGTGCAGATTGAGGAGGCTTTACAAATATCCCCATCCTCAATCTTTGAGAAGCCCAGCCCAGCTGGCACAGTGGTTTGCATGCCTGCCTCACAGTGCCAGGTGTGCAGGTTCAATTCTCAGCTTGAGATACTGACTGTGTGCAATTTACACATATTCCCATGGGTTTCCTCTGAGTGCTCCGGTTTCCTGCCACAGTCCAAAGATGTGCAGGTTAGGTGATTGGCCATGCTAAATTGCCCCTTAGTGTCAGGGGGACTATCTAGGGTAAATACAAAATATGAGGATAGGGCCAGATGGGATTGTGGTTGGTGCAGACTCAATGAGCTAAATGGCCTCCTTCTGCACTGTATGATTCTATGAACACTTGCAATGTATCAATACAAAAAACAAGGCTGAAGCATTCGCAGCAGCTGGAAATGCTGAGTGAATGATTTATCTTAGCCTTCTCCCGAAGTCCCAGCATCACAGATGCCAGTCTTTAGCCAATTCACATGATATCAAGAAATGGTTGATGGCACTGAATACTGCAAAGGCAATGGGCGCTGATAATTTTCCAACAGCATTACTGAAGGAGCATTGCAAAACTAACCACACCCTTAGCCAAGACGCTCCAGGGCAGCTACAACACTGGTACTTTTCCCAGCAATATGCAAAACTGCTGAGGTAGATTGTGTCCATGAAAAACAGGACAAAATCTAATGCTGTCACTTACCACTGCATTAGTCTACTTTAAATCATCAGCACAATGATGCAAGGGGTCATCAAGCACTTACTCAGCAATGATTTGCTCACAGCACTCAGTTTGGGTCAACCAGAGCCACTCAGCTCCTTACTTCATTACAGCGTTGCTACAAACAGGGACAAAAGTATTAAATTCGAGAGGTAATGTGAGAGTGACTGCTCTTGATGTGGTTTTGGGGAAGGTTCAGCCAGGTGAAAGGTGTTATTTGTTCTACTCTCATAATTTAATTTGAGATATATGCCATATTTACCTTTTTCATAGTCTGTTATCTGTACATCTCTTTAAAATCATTGCTCAATCTTTTTAAGCTGAGAAGTCTTAAGTTTTTCCAGTTTTCCTTTAAATCTCCAATTTATTACATTAAGATTCCACCTTGGGGTCCTTCAAATTATCTCTAAAATTTGAAGATTGCGGCCAATAATTATGGACAGTGTGAAAGGTGTACATTAACTGGAGTGTTATACATTCTGCACATGGTTTCTCCTGGTTCGTACTTTATTGTTTTGGCTATGTAGTTCTGTATTCTTATTGCCCTGTAGTAGCAGGACATATCGAGCATCAAATCTAGATCTTTTTCCCTACCATTTGTGGAATACATTTTGTCCTTAATTTTCCTCATACATGCAGTGCTTCAGACTTGTTCAAAACAACATTTCTTCTGCTGCTGAATACATATTCTTCCCAACTCACCTTGATGTTCTAAAGTTACTTGTTCAGAATCATTGTATCACTCTTGGTTTTTCTGTCATTGGAATATTAATCTTGAATTAACAAATCAAAGTCATTGACATAAACAGTAGTGTTTCCTGGGACATTGCACTTACAGCTTTTCCTCCGTCCAACTCTTATGTATGGTCCACTTTTTTTATACCTTGTTGTGTCCCAATTTCTTATTCATTTGTAAGGTTTAACTTGAATGTAAAGAGTGGCCTTCACTTCTGCAAGCTAGGCTTTTGTGCATTGCAAGTTTTTTTTATCATGAAATAAAGGTGCTGGAATATTGGATATGCCTGCAGCTTAAGTTATGAGATGTCCATGTGTTGCTCTACTTTGAAAGTAACTCCTTCCAGTATAAAGGGTTACAATCAGACCCCACAGCTGTTTTGAAGTTGTTAGTCTGCTTTTGCTAGTTTTTGAGGTTGGCATCCATGGGTTAAAGTTGCCTGGCTTTGTGATGATAGGCTTGGAGGTTGGAGAACCAGAAACATGAGGGGAGTTACCTTGGTTCCCTATCTTCCTCAGAAGCAGCCACTTCTCACAATGGGGCCGTCAAAGTTCTGGGCTGCTGGTCTTCTGACTGGGCTGAGAGCATCAGATTCCAGCCTGTTGCCCATAATAGAATGGCAGGCACTCTGGAGGCCACCTCTGAGAAGATTGTGCTGGAGGGCATGCTGTTAGCAGGTTCAAGACCCCCATTGTCAGAGTCCTGAAATCTATGGTAAAATGAAGCTCCAATGTTCTACAGTAATTCTAGAATAGTTGTGGATCACTGCAGCAAGCACTGGGAGAGTATCCTCTCAGCTGTGGCCCTCCCAGAAAGAAATTAGAAATAAGAAATTGAGTCAATGTTGTTTGACCTTCCTTCTGGGACTGGGCAGTTGCAGGTCACTTAGTTTCAATGGCCTTTTGTTTCACTTTTTTGCCTTGGACCAGATGTAAATTTTAACATATGTGACTGTTTAATTTGCATCAGTCTCTTGCTGCTTCTTGAAGATGTTTTCGTCCTGGGAGAAGGTTGGCAGCAATGATCCCTCTATTGCTAATGCGGGATTGCGGCTGTGGGGTAATGCAGAACTTAGCACACAGGGGACAAACAGGCCATACAGGAGCAAGTATGTGAATGAATGGTCACATGCCAATCTTCAGGATTCATACAGTGCAACAAATGGAGCAGGCACACCAAAGGGAAATTATGACAGACTTTGGGTGGCAACCCAGCAATATCAAATGAAGGATTATTCCGGTGGAAAACACAGTCTATGACAATCCTGAATTGGAAAAGTTAAAATGAAATAAAGTTTGGTTAATCAATCTGATTTTATTAGCAGATATGTTTCTCTCTTTAATTTAAATATTATGATACAGCTTGAACTATCATCTTCCCAAAATAAATTAATCTTCTGTGGATCACACAGTTAATTAACTGTAATCTATTATAACTCAGGAAGGTTTCAATTGATAGTAATCACAGTTCTTGAGTTTTGGTGGCTGTAACCTTCAGGACTTACGAACAGTTCTGCTATTCTTCAGAGAATTTATTTCTTAAGCCGTCATACCAATTTTCCTCGTGTGTGAACATGGATCAGATGCTTTGGCAGCTGTAAACTCATCAGGAATAAGGGAATATCTTGTTCAAAGTAGGAGATGGTGGAACTATGGGTGGAATTTGGGTGGCATTGTGGTGCAATGGTTAGCCCTGCTGCCTCACAGCACCAGGGACCCGAGTTCGATTCTCGGCTTGGTTCACTGTCTGTGTGGAGTTTGCATGTTCTCTGCGTGTCTGCATGGGTTTCCTTTGCGTGCTCTGGTTTCCTTCCACAGTCCAAATTGGCCATGATAAGTTCTCTCTCAGTGTACCTGGACAGCTGCCAAAGTGTGGCAACAGGGGATTTTCACAGTAACTTCATTGCAGTGTTAATCTAAGCCTACTTGTGACTAATAAATAACTTTTAACTTTTTTTAACTTTAACTGTTAATGTCTTCCCCCATGGTGAGTTTGGTGGCTGGGAGTGGGTATTTAATCAGGTGGATGGAGTCTGACTCACCCTGATTAAGTCTATCATGGTAATGCCTCTAAGGGCCCTCTGCCTTCCTTACTGCTGATGCCCCTTCCCCTCTTGTTTTTATGATCTCCCTCCTGCTGTATCTTATCTATGGCCTGCGATCCAGTGATGATACCAGGCTTCTGACCGTTCAGAAGAACTGCTCACCTTTGATAAGCCACAGGTTCTCAGCAAGGGTGTCCAGTTAAGCACTGTCCAGTTAAGTGCCTGAGCCCACTAGCTTTCTCTAAAAGAAGTAATATTGTTGGTTCTCCATTCAAAGGACAAAGAACAAAACAGCACGGGAAACAGGCCTTTCAGCCCAACGAGCCTGCGCCACTAAATACTGCCCAATATATGGTTTTTAAGAGAGGCCAAATGAGACAATATTGACACCAAATCATGCCATGTACCTGCGAAACCCATTTCACAATGTGACTGATACTAAAGCAACATATTATAGATTTCAGAAATTTGAAATAAAAATTGAAAATTCTGGAACGTCTGTTGAATTCTGCGAAGAAAGAGACACAAAAAGTTAATGTTTCTGCTCAGATGTGATTGAATTTAACCAAGTGAATAGGGGAGAGGAAGGAAATGAAACAAAAGGGAAAGCCTGTGCCTGGAACGGAGAGTAGGAGAGATTAAATGACAAAAGATCAGAAATGGTGGTGATAGGACTAGTGAAGAGTAAAAGATGCTGTGGATAAGAGTCATCCAGACTCAAAACATTGGCTCTGTTCTCTCTCCACAGATGCTATCGAACCTTCTGAGATTTTTCAGCATTTTCTGTTTTTAAGACAGAATATGTGTCGAGAGGAAGTGTAAATGGCTGAATTAAGAAGCCATAAAGCATTAAAGAAAAGAGAAATCCAATGAAAAAAAGGGAAGCGCAATGGGACAGAGTGGATTATGAAGTGGGGCAGGAGAGAATGGTCTCTTTGTGCTGAATGGGGGGGGGAGTAGAATGAGGGGGAGGAGATATTTTTTGATGGTAACATCAAATGGGAAGTGGTGCAAATGGCAGAATTATTCATTGAATATAGGGGCTATATGGCAGAACAGAATATGAGGACAAAATGAATCCTATTGTGTTTCTGGGAGCAGATAGAAGACTAACAACAAAAGTGCAGAAAATAGAATTGGCACATTCAAGTTCCCTGTCGATCAGTTCTGAGAAAAAAGAACACATATCAGAAGTGCTAAAATGGATGAGGAGGCACGGTGACACAGTGGTTAGCAATGTTGCCTCACAGCACCAGGGACCTGAGTTCAATTCTGGCCTCAGGTCACTATTTGTGTGGAGTTTGCACATTCTCCTGTGCCTGCATAGATTTCCTCTGGGTGCTCTGGTTTCCTTCCATAGTCCAAAAATGTGTAGATTAGGTTTATTGGCCATGCTAAATTGACCCTAGTGTCAGGGGATAAGCAGCGTAAGTGAGCGTTACAGAAATATGGCCTGTGTGGGATTGTAGTCAGTACAGACTGGACGGGCTGAATGACCTCTTTCTGTATTGTAGTAATTCTACGAGCATATAAAGTTCAGAGCAGATGTGATGGAGGTAGAGAAACTAGGAGAATGGAATAGAATCCTTACAGGAAGTGAGGGGGGAAGAATTATAGTTAAGGGAGTGCTGTTAGTCAGTAAATTTATATTGAACATTGCTCACTATTGGTCCCAAAAATGTTCACAGAAAAACTGAGGTAGGGGAGAGGAGAGAAGACTTGCAAATAGACTATGTGAAGGCAAGGAAAGGGTAGAAATTGGAAGCAAAGTTGGATGAGATGTTCAGTGCAGAACTGCAGAATCGAGGATAAGTGGAATGTACAATTGAAGCCATAGTCAGGTCAGCCATAATCATATTGAATGATGGAACAGGTTTGAGAAGCTGAATAGCTAACTTCTGCTTTTAATTGCTGTAATCTTATGTAGAACACTGGACATCTCTATTCATTCCCATTGTTTGTCATGCTGTAGTAGAAAAGCAATTTCAAAGTCATCACTCTGCTTACCAATCACTCCACACACATACACACACAGACTCAACTGGGCACTTTGCCATCCAATATAATCCTGCTTACTTCCTCCAGCTCTGTGATGCAAAAGGACTGTTTATCCCCATTCCTTCATCAAAGGCCAGTTTTTGGAGACATGAAATCTTCTGCCTGGAAATGTCTCCCCTGAGCACTTTATGTACTTGACTCTCTTCAACCATGCTCGTAGGCTTCTTCCACTACTCCTATTCTCCTGTTGTCCTTTCTATAGACTTTTCATTTTATAAAGTAAGGGGCCAGTTAATGAGATGAAAGATGGTGACTTCCTTAACATGTAGTTCTGTTAACACCATGACACTAACTAGCAAAGTAAGGTAATGTTGTAGGAGGTATTTTTGCATAACTACATTTGTCTCCCATTTTGAGACATTACCTTTTTGTATTATCTCATTAACCTGTGCACTCTGAATCCTCTCTCTGTGGATTGCATTGCTTGTATAGAATCCCTTCAGGTTTCATCCCTGTCGCAATACTGAAATATCTCTTACTAGCGGCACAAATAGCATCATATGTGACTTTGACAGAGGTTAACTGGTCATCATTGAATCATAGAATTTCTCCAGTGTGGAAGGAGGCCATTGAGCCTACACCAACAACAATCTCACCCAGATCTACCTCCGCAACCCCATATATTTACCCTGCTAATCCTCCTGACCTGACACTAAGGGATAATTTTAGCATAGCCACTCCACCTAACCTGCACATCTTCGGACGCAATCTCTTCCATCTTGACCTCTCTGCCTTATTTCATATGCTCTATCACATCCTCCCCTTCCGTCATTGTAATGTCAGATTGCACTCTCATCTATCTCACAGAGCTCTGTTACCACCTGGGCACCTTCTTCACCTGCATGCTGCCCCTCAGTGATATCATCCAAAAGCACAATGCAGATTCAGTATCGGTAATCCAAAATTCTCGGAGCTGATTGCATTTCTGATTCTGTATCATTTTGCTTTACAGATACTGCATATAAATCTAGCCTGACTTACATTACAGAGGCCAAAGTTTAGGCTAGCTATATAGTCTAAAGTAAATAAAATTGCTTGAAAAGTAATGTTTATTTATTTATTAGTATCACAAGTTGGCTTACATTAATACAGCAATGAAGTTATTGTGAAAATCCCCCTAGTCGCCACATTCTGGCGCCTATTTGGGCACACTGAGGGAGAACTTAGCATGGCCAATACACCTAAACAGCACATCTTTTGGACTGCGGGAAGAAACCAGAGCACCTGGAGGAAACCCATGCAGGAATGGTGAGAATGTGCAGACTCCACACAAACAGTGACCCAAGCCGGATATCGAACCCAGGTCCCTGGTGCTGTGAGGCAACAGTGCTAACTACTGTGCCCATCATTGAATACAAGTACCCAAGAGTACCTGTACGAAATTTCCATCCATGGCATCATCTGCAATTGTGCTTATAAGGTAAACAGCACAGACAAAATTCACAATAGATTTGCAAACAAAACAACTAGATTTCTCGGACCAAAGACTTGCTTCAACCAATGAGATTCATGTGGATTCTGGTTGTGTCGTATCTAGCTGTTCCAATTCTCGTTGTGCCGGCTCTGGTCACACGTAATGGTTGAAGAGATATTTTGAAACATTTTTGGTTTTCCTGTTGAAGGATACTCGACCTGCATCGGTTTTCATTTGGACACTCTGCTCTTGTTACAACCCTCAACCCTTTTAATGCTGCTCAATTATCAGCCTGCATACCCAACACCCAATCCTGGATGAAATTTTCCTCACTTTAATCCTAGGGAGAGTACTCCAAACTCTTTTCCCTCACCATTGGCTCCATCCCTCTCCTTAGCAATGATCTGAGCCTGAAGCAGACCCTTCACAAACTCAGTGTTGTATTTGCTCCAAGGTGAGCTTCCAAGACTGTATATTTGCACAATTGTTAGTTACGCTGTCAGCTTCCTCAGTCTTCTTCTTAGAAGCAATTACCTTTCTAAACTCTCCTGCTCTCTCCCTCCCTCTCCTCTATTAAGATGCTTTGGCTTAAAGCCTATCAACCTGTCCAAAGTACTGATCAACAGGTTTGATATCACTTTATGTAGTTCAGTGCCAAATTTTATTTGATAATACCATGTGACAAATCTTGGGGTATTTTGTTTTGTTAAAGACACTATTATTCCTATGAAACCCATCTCCAAACTCCGTGGCCTGGGCCTCGGCTCCTCCCTCTGAGACTGAATCCTGAACTTCCTACCCCACAGATCACAATCAATAAGGACAAGCAATAACACCTCCTCCACAATCATCCTCAATGCCGAAGCCCCACAAGGCGGTGTTCTCAGTCCCTTACTCCTTATACATCTCTGACTGTGTGGCCAAATTCCCCTCCAACTCAACTTTCAAGTTTGCTGATGACAGGGTTGGATCTCAAACAATGCCAAGACAGAGGACAGGGATGAGATAGAGAATCTAGTGAACTGATGCAACGATAATATTCTCTCCTTCAATGTCAACAAAATGAAAGATATTGTCATCAACTTCAGGAAGTGTAATGGAGAACATGTCCCTGCCTACATGAACAGGGACGAAATAGAAAGTGTCGAGAGCTTCAAGTTTTTACACGTCCAGATCACCAATAACCTGTCCTCGTTCCCCCCCCCCCCACTAGTTAAAAAAGACCACCAATGCCTCTATTTTCTCAGAAGACTAAGGAAATTTGGCATGTCAGCTGCAACCCTCATCAACTTTTACAGATGCACTACAAAAAGCATTTTTTCTGGTTATATCACAGCTTGGTATGGCTCCTGCTCTGCCCAGGACCACAAGAAACTACAAAAGGTTGTGAATGTAGCCCAAAACATCATGCAAACCACCCTCCCATCCATTGACTCCGTCTATACTTCCCACTACCTCAGCAAAGCAGCCAGCATAATTAAGGACCCCATGCACCCCAACATTCTCTCTTCCACCTTCTTCCTTCGGGAAAAAGATACAAAAGTCTGAGGTCTTGTACCAACCAACTCAAGAACATTGTCTTCCGTCCTGCCTCAGACTTTTGAATGGACCTACCTTGCATTAAGTTGATCTTTCTCTACACTCTAAACAAGACTGTAACATTACATTCTGCACTTCCTCATTTCCTTCTCTATGAATGGTACGCTCTGTATTTTGTGCAAGAAACGATACCTTTTGCTGTATGCTAATACATGTGACAATAATAAATCAAAATCAAATCACATCAAAGAAAAAGTGCAAATGTAATTGATGTGTGTATTGTTTGCAAACATTAGTTGTGCCACTAGAGGGAAGCACCGTACAGTAAACCGAGGGTAGAAACTATTTTGTTAAGATGTGTAATGAAATCACTAGGAGACGCTGTGTTATAAAGTTATTGCCACCTGAATTTTTAGTGCGTCTTTTAAATGCATGCAGCCTGATGTGATTGCTGGCATATCAGATATGTGGTCAACTTCAGATTTACAGCAACAGATGGACTGAATGGTGCCTTTTTAGGAATTAACATTGGTTAAAATAAAATCCCCACAGTGCAGAAGAGGCCATTCAGCCCATCAAGTCTGCACTGGTTCTCTGACAGCATAGCTTACCCATGCCCTCTCCCCCGACCTATTCCTAGAACCTCACACATTTCCCATAATTAATCTATCTAACATACATATCTTGGGACACCGAAGGGGCAGCACAGGGACAAGCTGGGTAATTGCGTTTTAGAAGTGACTGCATATTGCCCCACTTTACCATCAGCAAGCGTGTAAGCTCCATGTTGTCAGGACATGGAAGGCCTGCACCCTGATGCACTTCTGAATTGTTGCTCAATATTGCAGAAAAGTAAATAAATCTTCCCAGACTAATTCTTTATATGAAACGTCCACATAAACATTTCTTAATAGTGACGTATATAGTGTGGAGCAAGCAGAGGATGACAAGATGATCACTGAATAACAGATAGCTGGGAATAAGAAGCAGCCTGGGGTATAATTAAAGTTTCAAAAGTTAGATGCACATTAAAGAATTACAAGGTGCTTAATTAAGTGGCTCAGATATGCTCTCTCTATATAATGTACTAAATTAGGTGCTCAACGTTCACATCTTTTCAACAAACTCATGACATTGTTTACCATAGAAATCTTAGAAGCACCACAATGCAGAAGGAAGGCATTTAGCCCATCGAGTCTGCATCTACCACAATTCCACCCAGGCCCTATCCCTGTAATCCTACATATTTACCCTGCTAATCCCTCTAACCTATGCATCCAGGGACACTAAGGGGCAATTTAGCATGTCCAATGCACATAGTCTGCACATCTTTGTTATGTCTGTAAGTAGCAGTGTGACAAGATCTTTCAACATAAAGGATGTTTTACACCATTCCCCTCATAGTTTCACCATGTCTAGTGTCACAGGTTTGGAGTACTATGTGGTAATAATAGTTACAAAATATTTAATTTATTTGAATTCTTAATGACACCCTTTATATAATTCTTCTAAAATATTATTATACTTTTCTCCATCCTCTAGGTTTTATTTTTGCCTGTCTTACTCCATCAAGACTGTATGTGCAACTAAATATTATGTTGAAATATTTTGATTAACCGTTGAGCCCTGCTGCCTCTTACAAATTATTTAAAGTTCATTTCAAAACATTCATTCTTCTAATTCTGGGCCTTCCCAACGAGTCTCTTGTGATATAAATTGCTTTCATGTAGGGGAGGCAGTGGAGGACCGGTATTGTCAATGGGCTAGTAGTCCAGAACACAATCTCCTCCTCTATTCATTGTAGGAAGATGAGTTTGTCAATGAAAAAAAAAATAGAAATGATTGTTTTTCTAGGTCATTTTATTAATACTGATTTTTAAACAAGCTAATCCTTCATTGGTGAGTTTCTTGTCTTATTAATAAGCCAACAGTCTGCAAGTTGCTAACTCTGGTTTGATGTATTAGTGGAGATAGTTGATCACATGACATTTTCCCACCACTTGTAAATATTACTGAATTAGTAGAGGGTCTCTGTATTACCCATTCCTCAACAATGAACTGAAAGAACCAAAGCATGCTTCAACCACACTGTGCTGCTTTGGAATGGAGCTGAAAGAGAAGGCTACATACTAATTATGGGAAAGATGGACCTGGTTTCACCTGAAAAAAAAACAAGTGCCCAATGAGTGGGAAAATAGAAGTATTTCCTGCCTGTTTTTTTGGGTGTACTTACCTGAGTGAACCTCTGACACTCTGCGCAATGCATAATGCAGACGGCCTCAGCGTGATTCCTCTGGCAAGTAAAGGGTGAGGCCTGTTCCCACCTGAGAGGCCAGCAGCATAGCACTGTGGGAGCCACTGGGCCATTGCTCATGTGCCAATTTGTCAGTGTGGAGATCGGCGCAAGCGCAGTGACACCCATTGCTGGCCTCCTGATTGCTGGCCAGACTTCCAGCACCCCCCACCCCAATCGCTGGCCTACCAGATCTTTCTGGGCCAGTTCTGATTTCCACCTACCCCAACCCTCCAGCCACCACACCAGCCAGCCCCCACCACTGCCTTCCACCCCCTTCCCCCCCCTCCCCCCACACCCTGGTGGTCAGTCCCAACCCCTTCCTTGCCTCCGACTTGTTCCTGTTCATAGGAAGCAGTCATAAACCCTGCCAGAGGAACCATCCCAGCCAGGAGTGGAAAAATTAGTGGGCCCAGAAAGTTTTATTCTGGGCTTTCTGGTCACATGGAAATGAAGATTTCCATATGATAATCGACTCCACACAAACGTTTTCAGATACTCGCAACTGACGTCCCCGTGCTAGTGTCTCCAGGCTATGGTCTGTCAGCCCTTTGCTCCACTCTGTTCCATATCTTGTGCCCCTCTGTCATGCCTAATAAATGCCTAGTGATTAATAAAAAGGTAGGAGCTCTTTACGATTATTGACAGGCAGCTTCTCATCCTGCAGATTATAAAGAAAATGCCAGAATATCATCATTATGCAAATAAGTTGACCATGCATATACAACAAGGTTGGATTATCTGTGTCTAGGTCATTCATGAATGCTAGTCCAGTGCTGTGCATACTAATGTCTAACACAGGGGTTCCTAAGCTTGGGGTCTGTAGAGCATTGGTAGTCCATGGAAGCTTCCCAGGCAGTCCACAGGAGCCTCCCAAGGGTTCCGCAGGAGCCTCCCAGGGGATCTGCAGGAACACCCCAGGGAATCCAGGAAACCTTGTAGGGGGTCTGGATAGCCTCCCAGGTGGTCCAGGGCAACCTCCCAGTGGGTCTGTGGGAGCCTCCCAGAAGGTCCAGGGGAGCCTCCCAGACAGTTCACGGGAACCTACCGGGAGTATGTGGCAATCCCTCAGGGTGGCCATGTGGGAGTCTCCAGGGGTTCAGAGGAAGACAGACACATTTGAAAAATGCTGCAGAGCTGCTTGTCCAATCAGAAGCTGGCCCCAGTTTCTGATGGTTGAGGGTAGACATTGGCTTGATGGCACAAGAAGGCCTTGGAGAGGAACTCAGAGCAAGGTGCCAGACCATGGGGGCCAGGCCCAGAACAAGAGTCAGAGTGGAGGGGGGCATCTGGCACAGGTCTTGTGGTGGGGGAGCTATACAACACAGACTTTGGATCAGAGGGACATCTACCACGGACTTCAGAGCAGAGGGGCCACCAGCATGGTATGGGAGGAGCTGTCAACCGCGAGCATGGCAGTGCTGAACCATAGTAGGAAACTATCTTTTTCAATCATGCCCCCATCTGCCATGATTCTTGCTGCTCGCAGGAGCAGGCAATTTCATCTGATGAACATTTGGCGGACACAATCTTAACCGCTTGTCATGCTGTTCGATTAGTTGGTCAAACAGCGAGGTGAACTGGTAAGATATCATGAGAGGTGAAAAGTTAGGATTGTGCCTACTATCTCACCTCTCACAATCATACCAGCATTGATTTGTTGGTGAAATCTTTAAATATGCATGACGTGCTTAGCATGCTATTTGTGATTCCTGGATACTGTTATCTGGACTCCCTTATACTTATCCCCTCGCCAGTCGAGATCCTTGCCGGTGAGAATCACGTATGGTATCCCATAGCAATGTCACCCCAACAGCTCAGAAGCCAGCTTCACCGCTGAGATTAGGTTCCACCTTTCCCCCTCCTACTGGCGAGTATCGTATCTGTTTTTTTTAACTAAATACTGTACAATTGCAACTGGATGCTCACCCAAAAGATCATCGCGATTTTCTCCCATTTTCACACTTTGAACTTTTTGTCCTAAAATTCCACCCATTGTTTTTGGTGGTTAGGAGAAAAATGTTAGAACAAAATAGTAGGAGAGATTGGTCTTCTATTTTGATTTCGTTCAGATTTGATGGGCGGAATGGTTTCTTTCTCTGCTGTGCTAGTCTATCAATCTACTAAGAAGTATTCACTGACAAACTAGTGCTGCACTGGAGTCTAAGCATAGATTTTATGCTGAAGTGCTGGAGTGGCACTTGAACAACAAACTTTTTGACTGAGTTTTAACGCCATTGATTGTGCATTCAAATCAAAATTGAGGAGGTGCTCCTATATAAGGAATTGATTAGGTTGCAGGTAGTATGTAGACATTTGCATGTCCTACTGCTGGAGGAATCCTGTTGCTATGGCAAATGTACTGTCTAGATTTATCAGGATGTTTTTAGTGATGAATGAGTACAGTTATTACAGGAAATTATTAAAAGGCTGTAAAGAAAGAGCTGGACTAATTGGACAGCTCTTTAAAAGAATCTGTAGAGGCACAAATGTCTGAAATAATGCAACACACAAGGAGGCCATTCAGCTCATTGTGGCTGCACTCGCTCTTGTAAAGAACTCCCTGGTTAGTCCTATTCCCTTGTTCTTCTCTCAGATCCTTGAAAGATTTCCTCCCTCTATCCTATAAACTGGTATGTGCTGGGAATTAAGTGATTTCAGCTTTAGAGATTCATTCTGTGAGAAAGCAGTCACTGTGTTGACAGGATCCGGGTGGCTGAATCCCTTTCTCTACTCTTGTTTTAATGTACTTTGATTTGATGACATTCCTCAAGGCACTGCTGCAACAACGTTGCCACTCTAGCCCATGTTATTATGACAGTTTAGAAATATTATGCATGGAAACTATGAAGAAACACCGCATGCAATTTTTTCTGATGGTTAGTCTTAACCAGTTAGTTATTCATTAACCAGTTATCCATTAACCAGTTATGTATGAGTTATAGGACGGATATCAGAGGTAGGTTCTTTACTCAAAGAGTGATTAGGGAGTGGAATGCCCTGCCTGCAGCTGTTGTAGATGCGCCAAGTTTGGTGGCGTTTAAGAGGTTAGTTGATAAGTATATGGAGAGAAGGGAATGGTTTAGTTAGGAGGGGCATTGCTTTTTATTTTGGTCGGCACAACATCGAAGGCCGAAGGGCCTGTTCTGTGCTGTATTGTTCTATGTTCTATGTTCTATATGAGAGATATTAAGAGGAATGGGAAACAAATATGGGGAGTTAGCAAGGCTGGGAAAGGTAAGCAAATTAACATTTGGGGTAGACCCTTTATCAGAACTGAGAACCAATGATGACATTTAGAAATGATGTTAGTAATCATCTCATTGTTAGCACCTCATCAACACTGCTTTGAACCCCTTTTCAACTCCCCACGATTTCCCAAAATATTTTAATAAAATCTCACCGCATCAATTTCTATTTTAGAGACACTACCTAAAGTCCTCATTGACTACACAGAGTGGGACTGAGGTATTTAGGCTAGAGGCTGCAGCTTCAAAATCTTGACAATGTAGAGGTCCTGGTGTTAACCAGTTTGGCAATAAAGAGCAGCTGTCAGCCTCTGTTTCAGAGAGCACAGAGAGAAATATTAGTAAGGAATCTACTGTTGTTCACTATCCAATAAGTCTGGCTGCAAAATACCCATATGTAGACATTGAGAAAAGACTATGGAGAAGATGTTCTAGCCTCTCCTGTTGGCCAAGGTCAACAGAGATTTGAATGGCTCACCGCATTCACCACAGGGAGAGCCCGCCATGATGGAGCCAGAAAATCTTGGCCCATGTGGGACTTAATATTAAGTCGCCATTAGTATCTCCTTAAGCTGTACAGAAGCTCGATTGCATAACAATTGGGAATGTGGCCCACGGGCCACAAACAAGAAGTGGTCCCTTTAAGATGCACACATCTAGGAAAAGACAAGGTGAGTGAGACCAATTCAATAATTTTTGAAAGAGCCAGAAAAGATTTGATGGGCAGAATGGTTTCCTTCTCTGCGGTATTAGTTAGTCTATCAATCTATTAAGAAGCATTCAGTCCATAGTGGCTGTATCAACACTTTGAAAGGCAGTCCCACACAGGGTAACCAATGCACAAGTCGAAGGAGAATTAGAGGGAACATTGGTCAATATTAGTGTCCCCTTCCACCC
This sequence comes from Sphyrna mokarran, assembly GCA_024679065.1. Lineage (NCBI taxonomy): Eukaryota > Metazoa > Chordata > Chondrichthyes > Carcharhiniformes > Carcharhinidae > Sphyrna > Sphyrna mokarran. The sequence goes on from JAGIQG010000004.1 coordinate 90,502,041, forward strand.
CTCCCCCAACCATTTTAAATAAACATACCTCTTTGCAGCATGAAATTGCTTTCTCTTTACCCTGTTCCCATGGAAACCAAATCTATATTGATTAATTTTGACCTTGGAACCCATTTGAACCAAACCTTGTTCCTGGTGTGTTGATCTGTTAATAGTCACGAGAATGAGAGCACATTAAAATCAGAGGGAGAAAGAATCAAGCCTATGGATTGACAAGTGTCATAATTCCAAACATGGATAACCATGTGGCTTTACCATGGATGATTATATAATCCACTTTGATAAGTATTGACAGCAAATTTGTTTACTACTTACATGTTTAACAGAGTTTGAGTAACCCATACAATTAAAAGAACTCAGGTAAAGTAAATTAGATCAATGGTGAAAATAGGAAATGAAATAAGAATTCCTGGAAATGCACAACAGATTAATCAGCATCTGAGAAGAAATTAAAAGAGTTAAAGTTTAAATTGGAATTCTTGGTCATAATTTTTTTTTGATTTCTTTTTTCACAACATTTTCTTTATTTGAAGATGTGTGCTCGCTGAGTGTTGCTAGCTCAAAGAACTGTCAAGACCATTTTTCTCCTAGTCTTGTTTCCTAGGCAACTGGATAATCCTGCTGATGGAGTGGGGGACTGGGATGTGAGTCCAGTAAAATGAATGCTTCTGCCTTATCTAAGGGCTTATGTAAGTTCTACAATCCTCCATTCTCAAGTTGCCATAATATTTTTGTAAGGAATTGTCTTTTTCTATAGGACTTAACCAAGTCAGCTATGTCATTGTACCCATTAGCAGCACGTCACAAATCACAGTGCACTCTCTGATATGTTTTCATTCTCCCATTCTCTCTCTCTCTCCATAAATCTACTTAACTTCTATTTAGTTCTTCCTCATAATGAAAATCTAACATATGCAGGAAATTGTAGGATGTGGGGGTGGTGAGGGAATCTATTTCACAGTATGGCGTGTCACTGCACCATCCTGTGCTTTACGAGAGAGCTGTTTTTCGATAATATACAATTTTGGAATCTAAAATCGGTTTTCTACTTCAAAACCTCACATTTCCACTGATGGAAACAATGATCGCCCTGGCTGGAAACTTCTCCTGAGCGATACTCTATCACAACAACATCTGCACTGGCTTTCTGCCCTCTGAGGGCTGCAGTATCACTTTGGAAATTGCAGGGCTGCCAATTGTGTTTGGAGGGATTCTTGGAGGCTTCACCATTTACTCTCTTGCTTTAAACCACTCCACTCAGTCAAACAGCCTTACCTCGAACCCTTGCTGCATCATCACCCTCCCCATCTCCATTAACTAATTAATGAAAGTATTCAAAGAAAATGAAAAACAACAGGTTTTTTTTTAATGTTCTATGCTGCTTCTCTCACATTGCGGCAATGTCCAAGAGAGTCACTTTTAATTTAACCACTTGGCAGAAATGAAGATGGTTGTGATAATTGGAGGTCAGCCATCTCAGCTCCAGGACATCACTGCAGGAGTTCCTCAGGATAGTATCCTCAGCCCCAACCATCTTCAGCTGCTTTATCAATGGCTCCCTTTTCATCATAAGTTCAGTAGTGGGGATGTTCACTGTGACTGCATAATGTTCTACACCTTTTTCGACTCCTCGGATACCAAAGCAACTCATGCCCAAATGCAACAATATTTGCAGACTTGGACTGACAACTGGCAAGTAACATTTGAGCCACACAAATGCCTGGCAATGACCGTCTAAAATAAAAGAGGATCTAACCATCGTGCCTTGACCTTTAACAGCGTTACCATTGCCGAATCCCCATTATTAACAAACAGGGCCTTACCACTGACCAGAAACTGAGCTAGACTATCCAGATAATGTATTCAAGAGGCGACTAGATATAGCTCTTGAGACGTATGTGATCAAAGGTTATGGGGAAAAGCAGGATTAGGCTATTGAGTTAGACAATTAGCCTATGATCATAATGAATGGCAGAGCAGGTTTCAAAGGCCAAATGGCCTCCTCCTGCATCTATCTTCTCTATGATAAATGTCTCAATGATAAATACTGTAAATATCAGAACTGATCAAAGGCTAGGAACACTGTGGCAAGTAACTCATCTCCTAACCCCCCCAACATCTGTACAACACAAATCAGGGGTGTGATGGAATACTCTCCACTTGCTTAGATGAGTGCAACTCTAACAATCCTCAAGAAGCTCAACACCGTCCAGAACAAAGCAGCCCACTTGATTGCTTCCACAAGCATTCACTTCTCCCACCACCAACAAACAGTGTGTACCATCTATAAGATGCACAGCAGGAACTCTTCAAGATTCTTTCAATGATATCTTCCAAGCCCACGATCATTACCATCTCAAAGGACAGGAGCAGTAAATACCTGGGAACACCATCAACTGGAGGTCCTTCGCTAAGTCATTCACCTTTCTGACGTGGAAATAAACACCATTCCTTCACTGTCGCTAGGTCAAAATCTTGGAAATCCCTCTACCCCTTTTTAAAAGTTCGAGTCTGAAGTCTTCTGGCTGATCATTATCATCTTTGTTGCACCTGTCCCCCACTTCGTGTAACCTCTCCTCGAAGAGAAACAGAAGACATACAATGTTCTCCAGTGGGTCGTCAGAATGAGTTTTGTCTATGATGACTATTTACAATGTTCAAGTCAACTTGAATTTCTTCTGCAAGCAGTGAAGAAAGAAGATGTAAAGCTTCTCTGCTCAACAAAGAACAATGTTGATTAAGAATGACATATGGAGTATCGATGACCTTCCTAATGAAATGTGCAGTCACCTCTTCTCACACCTTAAGTGGAATAGCTCCTGCACAATGAGGTTCACTGTTACACAGCTGGAGACATTCAGTTGTCAGCTCTGGTGTGGTATGAGAAAGAATTGACACTCTGACTCCTGTATCCAGTTAAAATTTTATCTTCTGGCTATTGATCACAATATTTGCATACCAGAAAGATTCATGCAGCTCTGTCATTACATCTAAGAAATATGCATGCCGTTCTGCAATTTTGTCTATTTCTTGGAGTTTGCAGTGTTCTGCCTTTAAATGTTTGGCCTGAAGGTGGAAGATTTCTGCTGCTACGGTATACTGTTTTAAAATGCCCCCTCTAGTGGCAGGAGCAGCATTCTGCATTAATGGTTGGGCAAGCTTTGTGCCAATGAGAACTTTACCCGCGACAAGATGGATATGGAACAGTGGCAGCCACTCTGCCTTCTTCATACTGGCTCCATTTTTTGGCACAAATTGATAGCTCGATGATTGATGAATCAGACCAAGTCAGTGATTGGAAAGTAATGGATATGTTTACGAGACCACGTTGATATTAATGATGGAGCTGTGGCATCAGAGACCAGATGATCATCTCCAAGAGAACTAGATGTAGAATAGTTTGTGTCCTGAACAACATGTGCTTACCCTAAGGTCTTTGTAAATAGTTATTAATAAATAATTGGAAGTTAAACTATACTGATTATCTCAGGCCTCTCACAGCAGAAGCAGAGATTTGATAATATAAGAAGACGTGATAACAGTAAAACCTCACTAAATCTCAGCAATAGCCCAACATGTGGTGACAGCACTGGAGGCCACATACTAGCAAACAAATTGGTGATATACAAGTGACAACTGGTAAAAAGGTTGACATTACCTTGACAGAAAATAAAACAGAAAAGTATCATGGTGAAGAGACAATGATACATGCAGAAAATCAATAGCTGCTATAGAACAGCCAGCATTCTTTCCATGGCCTTTCAAACACCTTGACAGTCTGCAGCACGGATAAAGATGGGACATCTGGAAGAGACAGTTTGAAAGGTACTGAATGGCTTCTCATTTACAAGGAAAAACTCAGAAACACTTTGCACATTTTTATATGCTTATGGGAGCCATTGCTGATGTCCTCATGCAGCAAGACATCGAGGAAACCTCAGCATCATACAAGAGGACGCATAGGAAATTTCAATAAGTACTTCAGCCTCAAAAAGAATTTCATTATAGAAAGAACAAATTTCAACCAGAGGAGCCACAGACTTTTGAATCCATTAATTCCTACTTTAATGATTTATATTGTTTGGCAAGTACCAGGGCTGTAAAATGCAAATTTATTAGAGACTGAACTGTAGTTGGTGTTGTCAGTGGTGCACTGCTTGATTTACCACAATCCAAACAGAATTTGACCTTAGAGAAAGTCAAAAGACCTCCTTCTCATTGTAGGGATTCTATGATGCTATGAATGGCTTGCAAGGCATGTGGAGCATCAGTAGCAGAATTAGCATTGAGGTGTAAATTGGGGAGACATTGAGGCCCAGGAAGTGTTGATCCCGTCTGTAGGTTGAAAACCAGTTGTCCTGCCACTGGAAAGCCCACAAAAAAAATTCACCAAAACTATTGAAGAGAAAAGAAGACAACGTTGCCATGAAGACTGCCCAGTAGGAGCAACTGAATACCTTTTCTCTAGCAAGATTGATCATTTTAAACAGATTTGCAAATCTAAGACTGCATTCAAGGGAAGAAAGTAAGAACATATTTCCAACCATTTTGAGCTCCAAGAAATAGGACATATAACTTTCCACTTTGATGATTTCCTAGGAGAGATGAAGCAATCAGATAAACTGTTCTGGTCTGTAGATTTGGAAGTCCAAGGATACAGATTTTAAACTGAACCCAAGAGCAAGGAATCTCTGTTTTATCATTCTGTTCAGTTTGGCTTCAAAGCTGGCTTAAAGATCTGATTTAAAGCTACAACAGCCTGGAAGCACAGATCTTCAGCTGAAGAGACAGTTCACCGCCATCCTGAAGGATGAAGAAAATAAATTAACAAAATCCTTTTCAGCTTACAGAGCAGACAATTCCTTTGCTTAACAGGTTGGCATGTTTAAGACTTGATCTTACACAAAAGCTCATCAAGATGACACTGAATTAATTCTTAAGGATGCATTTCCAAAGTTGTTTAATAGACCTACAGGGTGGTATAGCTGCAGAACTTAAACTTCATTCGTGATACAGCAAATCAGTCTTAAATAGAGAAGAATCATCCACTGTACCACAGGCAGAGGTTGAAGATCTCTCACTTCTTTTTGCAAATGGGCGAGAAGGCACAGAAATGGAAGACACTGTAAAAGACAATGACCATCCACCAGAGGAGCTCCTAGAACTTGGTTCATGAATTTCATGAGAAAGAAACCATTGCCAAAGTAGATGGTCCATTGGAAGATGAGATTCGAGATGCTGCTACACTCTTCAGTTGTCAATGTAGATGAAACCTCTAATGCCTTTTTTTGTGGAATCAGTGCTATTCATTGAAGAAGCTTCTAAAGAATTGAATTCACAGGCTTATCCCACTGAATCCACCAATGAAAGGTACCAACAATTGATGGCTGACTGCAGTGAACTATCCATGGAGAAAGAAATGCTTGATTCCAAGTTGGACCAAAGTACTAGAGGAAATGCAGAGCTTATTTGTTTGTATGAAAGTAAGTTTTAACTCACACATCTTTCAGTAAAGAAGCAGAGGCTCAAATTCTGTAGCTGAAGAATCCTATGCAAGAATAACACTTAGATCAAAGTCTGGAGGTTTATTCAGTTATTGAGATGGTGTATCCCTAGATTTTTATGCTGTCATTGTCATCCCATTGCCTACAGTGCAGCAGCCTCACATGGAAACAAGTATGAAAATGTTACCACTACCTACAGAAAGTATAAGTAATACCCTAAGAATTGTAGGGAAGCCATCTTTTCTTCATCTCCTGCAACATTTTCAGGATGTTCTTCATCTTTTCAGTTACTCAATCCATTCAACTCTCGAGTATTGAATACTTATTGCAACATCAATGCAGTAGTGAATGATGTAGCTGTGAAATTCTTCATTCACGTTAAAAATGCTTCATAAGCCTTTCACCAGTGTGCAAAGAGAAAGTAGAAGATTCTAGTGATAATGTTGGTTTGTTCTCTTTCCTAATCAAGAGTGCAATAGTTCATATCCTTAAGTCTTCTCCTTTGAATCAGTCACCTGCTGAATGGGTTTCACGACCACTTACAGTCAAGCCTAGATACCACCAGTCAACATGAACTGCTACCCTACTCCACTGGTATGTTTGCCTTCCAGGGAAAAAATTCAAGGGAATGCATAGCTCCCTCACTTCCTCCAAGAGAGCCGAGAACAATGTTGGAGATTGAAGATTCAGGTGACAGGCACTTGGAAAGCAGGGGTAAAACTTGGATAGAAATTGTAAACAGTTCAGGAGGTTTACAGATGTTGGAAAATGTAAGGTAAATGGTTTAACAAAAGAATGTGAGTTTGAGATTATACTTAGGGGAAGATGTAATGCATTAATCCATATGTTAAGAAGACCATGATGATATTAATGATGTAACTGTGACATCAGGAGTCAGATAACCAGCAGGCTGCAAGGGAGCTCAGCACAGAATAGTCTACATCTTTAATACCATGTGTTTACCCTGAGCTCTTTGTAAATAATAAACAATACTGACTATTGCAAACTGTCATATAAGAAACAAAGCCTCATCAAGGTCATAAGATAAAAGGTCATAATCATAGTAAAACCCCATTAATGCTCAGCAACAACCTAACATAGTCATCCCCTAGGAAGTCTCCCTATCACCCACCCTGTTGTTGTTTGTGAAGTTCAGCCTGCCAAGCTAACTGGTCTGCTTAGAACAAAGTACGAGATTCTCTGACTGTAAGAAGTCTGATAATGCTTCATCAATCATCCCCCACTGTAATGCAGCCTCTGATGAATTTCCCTCTCAGTGTCTCATATTCACTGTTATCTACTAAGTGATATAGGTTTTAATAAAAGAATCAATATTCTCTCCAGGTTCCTGGCTGCACCAATTGAATTTTGCCTGGTCTATTGTGCCATAGGCTACAGTAGGAATTGAATGCTTTGATAGCTTCACATTCAATGGTTTCTTTATCAACCCGTCTTCTCAAAATGTCATCAGCGCAGCTGCCAATTGCATTAAGGAGAAGATTGATGTGATCCTTATCTGATTTCTGAGCAGGGCATTGAATCCCCACAGTACAGAAAAAGGCCATGCAGCCCATCAAGTCTACGCTGACTCTCCAAAGGAGCATTCCACCCAGGCCCTCCCCTCCATCCTCACCTCATAACACTGTGCAGTACCATGACTGATCCACTTATCATACACATCTTCGGACAATTCAGACAAAGGGACAATTTAGCATACCCTACCAACCTAACTGCACATCTTTGGAGTGTTGGAGGAAACCAGAGCATCTAGAGGAAACCCACACAGACATTGGAGAATGTGCAAGTTCCTCTCAGACAGTCGCCCAGGGCTGGAATTGAAGTCAGGTCCCTGGCACAGTGAAGCAGCAGTGCTAACTAATGTGCTGTCCTTTAATTTAATCTGACTTCATCAGGCATCATTAATGATGCACTCTGTCTATTAGCATAATAGCTATGAATTCTTCATGCTGCAGTGAAGAGACAGTGATGGCTACAAGAAAGCCATTATCCTTGGGAAGGATGGCAGGTTTGGGCATCACTGAGCCTTTGGCACTCTTCTGGGCGTGCCTCCATAGTTCTAGCACTTTGTTGGAGGACAGATTGCTGGAGTGGTGTGGCAGCGTGCGAGTTGTTTTGAGCACAGGTTAATGTAGCCATTGTGGTAGCAGACTGAGCCTGTGCAGGCTGCACACTGAAATAACTCAGATGAGGAGGCTGCACAAAGTTTGCGTGCCAATCTCAGCAGGACCAGCTGTAGATTGATTGTGATACCTGTGCCTGAAGGCAATTCTAAATGAAGCTTTCCCTCCAGAAGTCAGGCTTTCTTTAAATAACAGAGTTTTAGTGCCTAGGTCTTGTGGTTTGGAAGCATTAAGACTGATAAGTTTTTATTTAACTTTACTTTTTAACAAAACCATCCAAACTCAAGCCATGAACTTTATCTCATCCTACCCCATTCCTGTATTCAATTCTAGGCTGACCACTACCTGAAGATGCAAAAATTACAGCACATTGGTATACTGTGTGGAGAAAAGTTTGAATACATGCTGTGTGCTAGCCTTTGTAGTGTGGTACCATCAACTAGGATCTAAAAGTTTTTTTGGTTATAGAAAACCCCCTGGGGTTGGGGGTGAAGGCTATTTAATCTTTTGAACAAACCGGGAAAGAGTCTGAGATTTAAAAATAGATGACAAATAAATGTGAATTATTGCCTGTCGTGTGGTGCCTAATAGTAAATTGCATCATTAGATTAAAACCGGCTTGCAACAGGATGGAAACTCAATACTTCATCATTGCTTTTTATTGCTGTCTTGCCTTAGTTTTCTTCACTTCAGTAAGTGCCAGTAAAAAAGCAGCAGTGGAAGTTTCAGGCCCCCTGAAGATGGGAATAGAAGTGGGGGGAGTTTTGAGGGACTTGGTGAGTCAGTTGCAAGATGCAGACCAGCCAGTTTAGGAGCTGTGAGTTCAAGGCCCAGAATGGTTCCATGTCTCCCTGAAATGCAAACAAATAGGATAAAACTTGTTGAAGTAAACTTAGAGGCTGACAGTCACCCTTCAATTTCTCAATATGATGAGTGGGTGGTGGGGAGGTTGGTAGCCTCCAGATCATTGACTAACTCGATCTCTGGCCTTCCCTGCAATTCACGATCGCTGGTCTACCGACACTCGGCCTCTGATTACTGGCCTCCCAGACCTCACGGAGCCAGCCCCTATGTCTCCACATCTCCCCCCAACCCCACCCCACTCAGCCCTGATCACCCCGACACATCACCCCTGACAGTGTCAGCCCCCGATCCATGGCCAGCCTTGGCAGCCCCCATCTACCCCCTGCACCCCAACCCCAACGGCCAGTCCTGATTACCAATGTTCCTTCCTATGCCAGCAATCCTAGTGCAGAGTGACAGCAGATCCATCCTCTCTCTACCAGTCATCCACTTTAGGCTCTGTCCCCCCAATAGGTCCCACCTCCTTTGGCCCCACACCACCCTTGACATTGATTGATGCCTGGAGGCAGTGCCAAGCTGCCCCTTGGGAAATGCCAAGGTGCTGGGCTGGCAGTGCCAGGTTGTCACTGTCCAAGGGGCACTCCCCTAACCCTGACCTCCCAGAGGGGCCCCTCAATGGCCTCTCTCTCCCTCCATTCAGGCCGCCTGTTCCCTGTTGGTGGGGAACAAGTGTAAATCCTGCTGGAGTGAACCGCACCCAGCACAGAGGCCATTGGGAAATGAGGAGAGAGGGTGGGTGAATGCAAGCAGTCCCGGAGAATTTGATCCTGGGCTCTTTAATAAGATGTAAATGCGAATTTCAATATTGAAATCAGTTCCGTGCTGATTTTCAGCACAAAGCTGATTACGCTAAAATTCTTGGTCGTGGAGACTCACAGAGACCACGACACCCAGCGGAAAGTCCAATGAACCAGCCCTCGCTGATGTCTCCCAGCTCGCTGTGCTACTTGAGCAGCGCAGCAGGCTCAGAAAATCGCCCCCATGATGTTCCCACTGTGCCTCTAAACCACAATCAGAAGCTGCTATAGGAAGCCTAACAAAAAATGACAGGGTAAGTGGGAATCATTGGGCATGTGTGACGGTGAAACCATTCATCCTAGCCCAGCTCAAAATAGGGAAGCACAAAAACACATTGAAACATCCATTTCTTTCTGTACATTTTTGACCGAACCTCACTCTCTCCACCCACTGTATCACATTGTTTTTTTTTTATTTTTACTTGATGCACACTATTCAGTTGTCATGGTAATTGTATTCTTTAGCTGACAGAGGTCTGCAGGTTGCATTTCTGCAGCAGAGTCAAAAATCCAACAGGATATTGAGAGTGGGGAAGCTTCAATCCTTCTTGCTCCAAGAATGTTACATGTTCAGTCATGTTTGAGGCTCTTTCATTACCCCTGTTTGTTTTAGAATTCTCAGTGCTGGCTCTCACTTGCTGATGGGGATAAATGCCTCTGAATACTGGTGGATCTGATGAGAAGTCTGCAGCTATCTGTTACTGATGAATCGAATCCACTGTAAAACGGTGAGTTCTCTCATTGATCTGAGCTGCAGTAATCTGGGGAATCATTCAAGGTTTTTGCTGGATAGGCTCTTTGGTATTTGAAAAGTCCAACATTTCTTGAATGTGTGTTTTATTGCCTACTTGCACATTTTATTTATTTTAGTTTGCAGTTATTGAAATATATTTACTGGACTCAAGCAATTGTTTTTGGGAGTTTGTTGTACCTCAGCGACAGGTTGGTTGGCTGTGGAACTAGTTGAGAGATTTGTTGGAGAGTTTGGCAGCACTGAACTTTTGATTTGATTTGATTTACTATTGTCACATGTATTCGCACGTGAGGATAATAAATCAAATTTTGTCAGCTAAAATGGTAGATTGCAATGCTGCCATTTTATCACGAGTGGAAGTCAAAGAACAAAGAACAAAGAACAATACAGCACGGGAAACACGCCCTTTGGCCCAACGAGCTCACGCCGCCATTTTAGCATTATGTGTGTCATGGGTTTGACTATTCTTGGTGTGAAACGAGCCATAATTGTCACTAGGCAAGTAGGACTCTACTTTGTCCATCCCCATGCATAGCCTGAGTTTTGCTTATGTAGGAATTGTGTGGGATTTATTTTTGTTATTATCTTACTTTGTACTCTGCTTTAAATTTTTAAAAGTCTGTCGAAAACTAAAACTGGGAGAAATTCAGGGCAATTGCGGATAGATAAGGGGACAAAATTGGGCAACCTTTAAAAATGGACACAGAGATCATGGGGCTAGATTTAATGTCGTTCCTCAGAGCGGAAAACATGGGGTTAGATTCTCTTAATAGCAAGAGACATCCCATGACAGTCTCCCACTGGTGGAAAAACTTCCCCCCAATTAAGTTGGAGGGCTGAAGTGAGATTCCAAGCTACCGTTGGCAGAATATCACTTTGGCTCATTAATGAGGCCAGAATTTTACCAGGATGCTGCCTGGTATGGAAGGTCTGAGTTATGAGGAGAGATTAGGCAAATTGGGACTGTTTTCCTTAGAAAGACGTAGACTTAGAGGAGATCTAATAGAGGTGTACAAGATTATGAGGGTATAGATAGAGTAAACAGGGTTAAGCTTTTTCCTAGGATGGACTCAAATAGCACGAGGGGTCACGGGCTTAGGGTGAGGAGGGTAAGGTATAATTTGGATGCTAGAGGGAGTTTTTTCACACAGAGGGTGGTGGGGGTATGGAATGCGCTGTCAAGTAAAGTGGTGGAGGCAGGCACTCTGGAGTTATTTAAGAAATACTTAGATGGGCACATGAACAGAATGGGAATGGAGGGGTATAGAAAACTGATTTAAAATAGGGATCATGAGCCTTGGGAGTCCCTGGGAAGTGTGTAAATAGATGATGATATTGATGTACTTGTTTTTATCCTACAGGTGCTTTGGTCCACCTTATTGTCTAACGAGGGGCATACACGCGATGGGTCGTGAGAGGGCTGCTCTTGGATTTTTTTCGAGAGTATCCTAGTGCTTCACGTCGTTAGTGTACGCTTGACCTGGACCATTTGATGGGCAACACGACAGCTCAGTGACTATCGCTGTGCTGTGCAGATACATGGATTTGGGCCTGTGTCTGTGGGAGTTTGCGCATTCTCCCCGTGCTTGCGTGGGTTTTCTCCGGGTGCTCCGGTTTCCTCCCACATCCCAAAGATGTGCTCTTAGGCTAATTGGCAAAACAAATTCTCCCTAAATTGTCTCAAATTTGGTTTTTAATCCATAGATCTATAAACATGGACAGGGATCGCAGGTAGACGCGGGAACATCGAGGTGGCAGCGTGGGCTTGTTGGGCCGAAGGGCCTGTTTCCCGTGCTGTTTTGTTCTTTGTTCTTTGTTCTTTGTACCCCTTATCCCTGAGCCCAGGGATTGTAATCTACTAATGGTTCAGGGATTAAATGGATGCTACATGGCTTTCTCATGCTCTCGGAAGGCTATCCAGTAAACCCTATTGGCTTTGTCAGCAGTTTCCTCAGTGAAGTCCCTTGTAGTTGTCAGGCACTCTGTTCCTGATCGAAGCAGTTTGCATTGGAAAGGGCATTATTGCTGGTGCTCCACTGCCATTGCCTCTGACTTCCCTACTCCCCTCTCCTGCGTCATCTGTCCTGCCTTCACTCATATTTGTTCTGTGATCCCTCTGTGAATGAATGTGGACCTCTGGTGGGTAAAGTACCACAAACAGCTATTGCTCACTTGACATTGGTGGCAGTGGAAAGCTGCAAACCCCCAAGAAACTGGCAGTTCTTGGTGAGCATAGCTTCTGCTGCTAGAGGTTCAATCATGGGAAAGGTTCAATGGTGGCCACTGAAGTGCCTGAAGGACACTGGATTCCACTGGGCCACTCACACAACTGCGGGAGCTTCCTTATCCATTCTCCAATTAGTGGGTGAGACCCCCATTGGCCCGATAGTATCCTGGGTGTGATGTGTGATGAACCCACATTTGTTGCTTCAGTGCGTGCAGCACGTTAACTTTATCCTCCTTGCTAAATTGCATAATGTGGCATACATATAGTGTTGAATATCTACATGTCTGAGTATGAGGCCAAATAGGTGAGCACCACTAAAAGCTAGACGTACAGCCAGCCTATAATTCTATGACAGTTGTAGGCAGGAGTCTAACCAAAAGGACCAGAATGCAGGTGCTGCAAAAGGTTCAATGACCTCACACAAAATGATAATGGTCAGTGAGTATATCTTCAAATGCCATATCCTACCAACTACACCAACAGCCTGATAATGCATCATATTATACCTCATCATCATATACCAAAAATCTCCATCAATCACTCTCATAGTACTCCAGTTTCCTCCTACAGCCCAAAGATGTGCAGGTTAGATGGATTGGCCATGCTAAATTGCCCCTTAGCATCAGGGGGACGAGATACGATAAATGTATGGGGTTATGGGAATAGGAGCTGGGGGGGACTGTGGTTGGTGCAGACTTGATGGGCTGAATGGACTCAGCCCATTAGGACATATAAAGGCACAGGAATAATAGGAATTAAGTGAATGCACAGTATCATAGCTGTTATATGCAAAATATTATCCCCCCTCCTCCTGAATGGTGGGAAGAGCTATATTTTCATGTTGTATAGATGTTGTGCAAATTATAGACATAGTTACAACAGACCATCATGAATCGCAACATGTGGCCTACCGAGTACTGTAGGTACTCCTCTGCCAGAATGTCCAGGCAGCAAAATATTTCATAACCATAGTATGTTATATGTTCAGTAAGCCTCACAAAGCGATTCTGGTCTTGCATGTCAAATATTAAGTGTTTATTGATAACACATGACTATGTATAGACCAAGTTATAAGATAACTTCATGCTTGCATCTACACAGGTCTCTCTTTAGGTCACAACTGTCCTCAGGTCATGTGTCTCTCTACATGACGCTATGGACGGTACTGTTTCTCAGTGTATATTAACCTTGCTGTGCCTGATAGCCTTAAACTATACATCCGCCAAATACAATAAATTTACATTATAAACATGCAACCTATTCTCTACCACTCAAGTCTCCTGTTTTATAAATTCTAAGGGTCGGGAGGCTTCCGGGTCGTGTTGTGGTTACAACTGGAGAAGCGATAGGCTCTATCGATTTGCACAACCTTTGTTGATCCAGAGTTTGAGTTGCAGTCCGTGTTTCTGACACTCAGATGTCAACTTCAGTTTCATTTTTTCTGGTTCTTAGAGTTGAAGTTCTTTTTGTCACCTTCCCCTCTAGACTGTCCACAGACCACTGGCTTGTCCTTTTTTTCCAGAGAGCCTGTTCACTCCACTCATTCATGGTAAAAACCTAGTTTTTCTTTTTCCACATGGTCCATTGTGATCTTTGATGGAATTGAAGATATCTCTCCTTATCAGTTGGATGTTTCTCATCATTGGGATCATCCTGTAGTTTGGCTTTTATTATGACACCATGTTCTTTTGCTTCACTGAGGTATGTTTTGGTAAGTTAATGGTCACTCGTTCCTTTTCCATAATCATCTTGCAACTTTGCATGTTGATTGAAGCCTGCAACGTCAGTACTGTGGTGTTTACAGGTAGTTTAACAGCAAGTGTTGGAGCCTGGGGTAGGGGCGCATTCTTTGTTGCTAGTCATTTTACTATGTGTCTTCCACTCAAAGTATAGTTCTAATATCATGCCTATGACTAAAAGTGCAATTTCTCCCCAAGACTGTGGAATAGTATGTCTGCTACTCATGGCCAGAAGTCTCTCAGGCACAGTTCTTTATCTGAGATAAGAAAAAAATTTAATGAGGTGACCGTTTATTGAGATGTTCATATTCCAAAAAGAGAATCCAGGATCCTTGTCTTCACCAAGCACCTTTGAATCTTTTCCTGGTGTGGTATCCCAATCTCATTGATTGTCTTGAGCTACCCCACCCATTTGGGGGTCTTAGCTTTGCATAGCTTCCCAATGTAACAATCTCAGGCAGTTACACTTGAAAGACTGCACTGAAATTGCTGGAGATTGACCTCGACTATGAGATTGATAGGCTCCAAAGTGCTGACATGGTTGCCCACATTCTTGTGATCAGTTTGATATTGCTCCTTGTCTTGGCATCGCTCTGTTTCTTTACTGGCTGAAGAGTGGGGGGGTTGCTCTTTCATGTCTTACTTTAACCATGTAAAATAGTTCAATTATTGTTGGAAGATTTCAGACTTCCTAACAATTTGAATAGCCTTTTCTTGAGTCAGATATTCCTTGGTCTATAACATATCTGAGAGAGAATCATCAGCTTCCCCAGTAATAGCAATGAGTTCTGACTTAAGGTCACCATAGTCACAGCCATCGGGCAATTTATAGAATTAAATTATAAAAGAGTCAACCTATTCTTCAGGCTGTTGGATATTTTGGTTGAATTTCACTCTCTCTAAAATGTTGTTGATTCTTAGATTGAAATATATATCAACAGATTTTTAACTTCATAAAATTTTATGAGGATTATTTTGTTCCTTGCCTTGCAGCAATGTCATCAGTAATTGGACCTACCGTTAAGCTTTTGTCTTTTTTTTCTAATCTAGACGCTATCATGTATATGTCTACAAAATTCCAGAGGGGGTAGTGGAAGCAGGCAGACTAGCAACCTTTACAAGGCATTTGGATGGGTAATGAATAGAGAGGGAATAGAGTGATATGGACCAAGTAAGGGCAGACGACTTTATTTTAGTTTAATTAGCGTGTCATGATTGGCACAGGCCTGTTAAAAACTTTTTCTGCCAAAGTCCCCATTGTTCCCTATGGTCTGACCCTTGCATCACTCCAAATTAAGAAATCCCACAACACCATGTTAAAGTCCAACAGGTCTATTTTAGTAGCACGAGCTTTTGGAGCACTACCCCTTCATCAAGCGAATGGACAATTATGTTTAGGGCATATATAGACACAAACTCAATTACAAGATAATGGTTGGAATGTAAGTCTTTCCATTACTTACATCAAGTCTTGACAAGTAATCAAGTCTTGACAAGTACAGACAATGTGAGTGAAGAGAGGGTTAAGCACAGGTTAAAGGGGTGTGTATTGTTTCCAGTCAGGTCCATTAGTGAGATTTTGCGAGGGTGGATAAGGGGGTTACAGGTAGTGTGACATGAACCCAAGGTTCCGGCTGAGGCTGTTCTCATGTGTGCAGAACTTGGTTATCAGTTTCTGCTTGATGATTCTGCGTTGTCGTGTTGTGAAGGCTGCCATGGAGAACGCTACCCCAAAGGTCAGAGGCTGAACGCCCTTAACTTCTGAAGTGTTCTCTGACAGGAAGGGAACACTCCTGTCTGGTGATTGTCGAGAGA
Organism: Sphyrna mokarran; assembly: GCA_024679065.1. Classification (NCBI taxonomy): domain Eukaryota; kingdom Metazoa; phylum Chordata; class Chondrichthyes; order Carcharhiniformes; family Carcharhinidae; genus Sphyrna; species Sphyrna mokarran. The sequence goes on from JAGIQG010000004.1 coordinate 90,517,882, forward strand.
GAGAGTCCAAATTGGTCTGGTAATATTGATTAGTTGTCAATGATTTAAAGTTTAAGTGAGTTCATCTTTAAATGCTGTGCAGGTTTAAAAGGCGATAGCACAGTAACCATTTTTCTAAAGTTTTCCTGTATTTGTTACATTTTGTTGAGCTCCCACGATGATTGTGGTCCAGACCTGAACAAAGGACAAAGAACAAAGAAAATTAGAGCACAGGAACAGGCCCTTTGGCCTTCAAGCCTGCACTGACTATGAACTAAAAAACCCTACCCTTCTGGAGTCCATATCCCTCTATCTTATTCATGTACTTGTCAAGATGCCCCTTAAAAGTCACTATTGGATGTGCTTCCACTACTTTCCCAGCAGTATGTTCGAGGTACCCACCACCCTCTTTATAAAAGGTCTGTCTTGTACATCTCCTTTAAGTCCTGCCCCTCACACTTTAAATTTGTGCTCCCTGGTCATTGACTCTTCCACCCTGCGGAAAATGCTTCCGATGATCCATTCTGTCCATGCCCTCATAATCTTATAGACTTCTTTCAGGTCAGTCCGCAACCTCCATCATTCCAGTAAGAACAAACCAAGTTTCTCCAACCTCATCATAGCTAATGCCCTCCATACCAAGCAACATCCTGGTAAATCTTTTCTGTACCTTCTCTAAAGCCTTCACATTCTTCTGGTAGTGTGGTCACCAGAATTGAACACTATATTCCAAGTGCAGACAACTAAGGTTCTGTAAAGCTGCAACATGACTTGCCAATTTTTAAACTCAATTCCCCAGCTGAGGAAGGCAAGCATGCTGGTAACTTTGTTGACTATCTCCTCAACATGCATTGCTGCTTTCAGTGACCCGTGTATCTGTACATCCAGATCACTCTGCCTATCAATACTCTTAGGGTTTCTGCCATTTACTGTATATTTCCTATCTCTATTAGACTTTTCAAAATGCATTACCTCACATTTATCCGGATTAACCTCCATTGTCCATCTCTCTCCCCAAGTCTCCAAACAATCTATATCCTGTTGTATCTTCTGATGGCTCTCATCACTATCTGCAAATCCATCAACCTTCGTAACATCCAAAAAACTGACTAATCAAACCAGTTACATTTTCCTCCAGATCATTTTATATATTACAAGCAGTTAAGGTCCCAGCATTGATCCCTGAGGAATGCCACTTGTCACAGCTCTCCACTTAGAAATGCATCCTTTCACTGCTACACTCTGTGTCCTGTGACCGAGCCAGTTCTGTATCCACCTTTCCAGCTAACCTTTGCCCTGTGCGACTTCACCTTTTGCACCAGTCTGCTATGAGGGGTCTTGTCAAAGGCCTTACTGAAATCCATGTATCCACTATCCTACCCTCATCAATCATCTTCATCATTTCTTCAGAAAACTCAACCAAGTTAGTGAGACATGACCACCCCTTCACAAAACCACGTTGTCTCTCACTAATAGGTTCGCTTATTTCCAAGTGGGACTAAATCTTGTCTCGAAGAATCACCTCCAATAATTTCCCTACCACTAACGTAAGGCTCACCGGCCTGTAATTACCTGGATTATTCTTGCTACCCTTCCTAAACCAAGGAACAACATTGGCTATTTTCCAGTCCTCTGGGATCTCCTCCTCAAATAAATCGGTTGGATTTAAAATTGGTGTTGCTAAATTCTTACTGAGTTCTTACTACCCCAGTCCAACGCCGGCATCTCTACATCATCTCCCCTGTAGCCAGTGAGATACAAAGATTTCTCTCAAGGTCCCAGCAATTTCCTCCCTTGTCTCTCTCAGTATTCTGGGGTATATTCCATCAGGCCCTGGGGACTTGTCTACCTTAATATTTCTCATGAATCCCAATACCTTTTTGATCTAAATGTGACTAAAAGTATCTTCACACCCTTTCCCAGACTCATCATCTAAACCTCTTTGCTTTTAATTTTGTGCAACTTAGAACTGAACTTTATGCCCACCAAAGCTAGTTCCTTTGATTCTGTACTCTGTGGGCATTCACTGTGGATTTTGTGGAACTCTGTACCGCGCAATGGAGTTTTTGTCTCTGCCTTTCCGTTTGCAATTTTGCAATGATGTTTCTCTTCCTGTGTCTTCACTTCAAGTGATTTCAATCAGGTCAGAAAATTTTGCAGCTTTTAAGTTTCTGCTCCAGTTTCTTTGAGGTTCTGAATTTTTCCATTAGATGCCACCGTGTTCAGTAGGTTCTGAGACTTGTATGTTTGAACATTAAGGACCCTATTTTTGATTCTAAGTGCTGGGAGTGTTTCAGATCCGATTTTTAGACCTGTTCTCAGGTGCCCCCATATGCACTGTACATGAAAAAATATCAGTGATTCCGAATCGTGCTGCACAAACATGTGAGCAGGGTTTAATGTGCCTGGAATCCTGCAGCTCCGATTGACGCCTCCAAATGTGCACGCAGAGAAGAAAAAGGTAAAATGCTGCCCCCTGCCAGATCTCTCCTGGGTTGTATAATGCCTCCCCCTGGACCCCACAGACATTGTCCCTGCCCCTCAAAATTACTAACCCCCGTATTCGCCATCCTCTCACACCGAGACCAATTGTGGGCCCTTCCCCACACCCTCCCCCCTCACCAATCTCAGGCAGAGTGGCAGCAGACATCCCTTCCCCCACTGATCACAAGCAGAGTGGCATCAAATCCCCATTCCCTCCCCCCACCGATCTCAGCCAGAATGGCAGTGAACCTCCACCTCCCCCCACCCCCGCCCCCTTCCACCCTCCTTTTCCCCCCCCCCCCCCAAACACAACTCCCCCACACCCCCCAACTGATCACAAACAGAGTGGCAGCAAACCCGCTTTCCCTCCTCCTACCGATCTCAGGCAGAGTGGCAGTGAACCTGCCCACCCTCCCACTGATCTCAAGCGGAGTATCCTCACTAACTGGAGTGCCCGAATCAGATTTTTATGGAGCATGTCTGTTTTGCGCCAATTCTGGATGTGTGAATGCGGTGATTTAAAGTTAAACTTAAAAGTTTAATTATTAGTGTTACAGGTAAGGCTAACATTAACACTGCAATGTGAAATTTCCCTCGCAAAAGAAGAAGTGCTAGTAAAATTGGGCATGGAGCCCACTAAGTCAATTTGAATGTATTTAAATGGGCATCGCACCCATTTCGGGCACGATGCCGATCATGGTTAATTTTGGGCCTTGGTGAAGGGAGAATCGGTACGGAGGCAGGCGCAGATCACACTACTTGCCTGAGATTGGTGGGGAGGTGAGGGGGTGGTCTGCACCTACTTTGCCTGTGATCAGGAAGGTAAGAAGGGTCCACTGCCATATTGCCTGAGATCAATAGAGGGGAGGTCTGCTGCCATTCTGCCTGAAATTGTTTGGGGGGGTAGGGGGAGGGGGATAGAGGGCATTGAGTGGATAAGAAGGTCAGTGTCCCTTTATTTGACATTACCAAGCTCTTGCGCCTGGAACTGGGCACAAATTGATGGTAAAATTGGGCTCTATTTGGATTCTAACAGCTGGGCGGACTTGAAATTGGGAATGTTTTAGATCTGACTTTTAGACCTGCCTGAAAAAGTATCAGTGATTTTGAATTGTGCTGCCGAAAGACTGTGGGTGGAACTTAACGAGCCTGAAATTCTGCAGCTCTGATTGACGCTTCCAACTGCGTGTGCTCAGAAAATAATGAAGAATGCTGCTCCCCTGCCACATTCCTCTCAGGCTGGATATTGCCTTCCTCTGGCCCCCAAAACATTGGCCCACCGGCAAAGCATTACTGACCCCCTTATCCCCTCAACCCCATCCACGCAGACTGATCACAGCCCCTCCCCTTCTCCCTAACCGATTTCAGGCAGAGTGGTTGCGGACCCCACTTCCCCCACACTGATCTCAGGCAGAGTGGCAGCAGATCCACCTTTCACCCCAACGCTAATCTCAGGCAGAATGGCAGCACAAACCACTCCCCCCTTCTCACTCCACACCGATCTCAAGCAGAGAGCTGTTGAATGCATACAATTACATTTAAATAACTGTTGCATCGATTGGTAAACGGGAAACTAGCATGAGGTGGGTGTAATTGCACTACTCGCCTCATGCTCAACTTTACCAAGTTTCTGTTCCTGATAGCAACTTGATAGCAAAATTGGGTCCTGAGTGTTTATTGAGGATATTGAGCTAACTCCATGCTTACTTCTATACAGCTCTCTGTCCAGCCCTCATCTGATTCTCGTCTCAGGCCATGTGTCTCTTTACATCACATTTTGGGTGATACTGTTTCCCAATCCCACATGAACTTTGTTATGCCAGCTGCCTTTATACTTCACTTCCCAGTCCCCCAAGTCTTTAAGCATTTGTTTGCATTACAATCATCCAACTCTTCTACCCTTTCCATATCGGTTATCCTCATACAACATTTAATCACCTCAATAATCTGCTCTTTCACATTGCATGGGGCAGCATAACTTTTCTTACATGCATGAGCCCACATGAGTGTGGGTTTCCCACTAGCATCATGAACCATCTTGTCAGTGGCTAGCCCTTGTCACCATCACTTGGTTTGCGGCAGTGGATCAAAATGCAGATGTTGCCACCGACTGCTGCAAAACGACAGCTGCTAGGATACTGGGTATTGACTTGTCTGATGCAAAATGTTTGGTTGCACACCAACTGGGCATTGAAGAGGTGAAATAACTTTTGGTTGTGGTGCCTCTGAGAATTGGTATCTGACACCCACAAAGCAGCATATGTGTACTTAATGTCATTCCGCCATCAAATCTCACAAAGTCATGTGCTCATCTCACCTGCCACAACTGGCAAGAGAATGAAATGTATTGAGCTGTCTCAGAAAACCAAGCCTCAGTAACTTTGCTTACACAACAGTGGCTATTAAGCTGAGAGATGTTATATATATCCTTGCTCCAAACCAGTTGGAGCACCCCCCCCCCCCACCACCCCCACCTATCCATGGCATGCTTTGTGGTGCTAAGAGGTTGAAGGTGGCCCACTATTGCCCAGCTTCTGGTCCTGCTGCTATCAATGGAATTTCCCATTGATTCCACTCTCTGCGGTAACCCGCAGCAGGGTGGGGGGGTCACTGTCAATGGGACCAGACAATCCCATTGGCAGGAAGAGCCAGAAAATCACCCCCTTTATTTTTCTTTGAGGGTCAGGCAGGAAAATTGTTCCCATTTGACGTGCTGCTTAGAATTTGTTACACTTGCTTCTCCATCCTCTTCTCGTCGCTGTTCCTGCTTTTTATCAACTACTTATTCACATAATCATACTGCAGTCCCAAGGGATTGTGGGGCTCCTGCGCTGGGGTTTGGTTTAATGGGGTTTGAACTTGAATTAAGAAAATATACTTTGCAGAAACATACTTTGTTAGTCTTTGGGTTGTATTCCATTGTTCTTTTTGTGATAAATAATGATTTAATTTCTTAGCATAACAGGAAAGTATCTCAATACAGTTGCATAATGATTTCAAATAGTGCTTGTTTTCCATCTGTTCCCATGGGTTTGATTATACTTCAAGATAATTCTACAACTCTGAGTGAAAAAGGTCATTCAGTACCTTCACGTGCATTGGCTGTGCATAATTCCGCTTAATGTTTGTTAAAAATCAGTTCATTTGAGAAAAGTATTATTCTAGATTTGTGAGCTGTTGTCCTGTGTGGAACTGCGTGGGCAGGCTAGGTTGCTAGGCGACAATCGTTCATGAGACTTTGCATTTACCTTGTTAGAGACAGGATTGTTATAAAAGGAAATGGCACTGCAATACATGGATGCGACGATGGTGGTGATGGAGGTGATGGTGATTCTTAATTCTTGGAGCAACTGCAACTGTGAACCTTGGGAAGTCAGTGTGCCAAAGCTGAGAAACAGGAATGTTCAAAACTAGGTGCTCCATCTATGTGTGCAGACTTTGGAATTACATTTGGTGGATGATTTTTCTTTTCATATCAAATTTTAACATGTGCAAGTCTAAATTTGCAGCACTGCCAAAGTCCTCTCATGCTGCATGTTATAGAGCGGATAAGCTAACTTATTTTAATAAAATGGTCTTTAAGACAAATAGGCCAATGATGAGAGATTCACACTGACACCAGTACTTTCAAGGCCTAGTCAGCAATTTCTGACATAAATCTCTATAGATGGAAAGTTTCCCTCCATTGCTTCCCCCCCCAAATGTGGCTGAATGGACTGGACCCCTCGTCACTTCCTCATTTTCACATCAATGAAAATGGTAGAGCAGGGATTGCTGTACCTTTGTATAGTATAAGCAGAAACTCAGATGAGAATGGTGGTGAGAAGCTGCCTGTGGAATATATTTGTCCAGCAAGCCCTGCACCAGAACTCGTAGTAGTGTCAAGGGAAGAGAGGAATGTGCATGCTATTTTAGTAGTTGCATTTGGGTTGGTACAGGAATGTGGGGGTGGGGGACAGTTAACAGTTTCAAGCTGATGATAACCAAAATTGCAGGTGGGTGCAGTGAAAGGGAGGGGGGGATAATACACGAAAGACAAATTGAAGAAAAGAAAAAACTGCATAGTAAGAAGAGGGAATAGATTACCAAGAAGAGAGGGTAGATGCAATAGGTGGAATCACAGCTTTGGAGTGATGTAGAAAGCGGAATGCCAGACTTAACTGAAAAGGAATGGGAACGAGTGTCAGCATTAATGGGAGAATAAAAATTGATTCTGTCCTTTCCCTTTTTGCTCTGCCTTATCATAATGAAGGACATTATCAGTTTTATCAGAAATACTATTTCCACACTTAAAAAATTCAACAGAGTTTTGTTACCCAATTGACCTCTTATGTCCATGTTGGAATGTAATCTATATTTTGCTGTATACACTGGATAATCTGGTAGAAGAATTGAAAAGACAAAAATACTCTTGATTACGGTCTTCAGATTTTAAAATTTTGTTAAATACAATTTCATACAATTCTCAAAGTTATCAACCAATAACATACTTGCTGATAAACTTAATGATCTCGCTTATCCTGAAACTGTAAAATCCCACCTGAGATCAACGGACCTTCCCATTGTCTGACTGTTGCCTGCTTCAATTTCCATGGCGGCGGGACTGTAAAACTCTGGCCGTTGTCTTTGGACCTCAATTCCGGACTTTGCTGTCACTCACAAGCTCTCTTAGGCCATTGCTTGATCTGTAAAAGACCACAACAGCATCTTTACCATCGCTGCACACAAGTCCCTCACTCCCAAATTCCCCAAGTTAAGTAAATACTTTGTCTTCCAGTATTCCATCAAGATAGGTTCCATGCTATTTAATTTATTAATTAACAAAACCTCCTGTACTTGGAAAAGCTGAAATTCCAGAGACCCAAGTCAAGTCCGGCTAGCTAAGGAACCAGTTGTAACTAGTCACCCAGTTAGCCAGCTTTGCAGCTGCCACCAGTAGTATAGAGAAGTGTAAATTACTCAGTCACCTTGAAGCAGTGTCCTTGGTGATAGGCCTTTATTATGCACAGCTGCTTTACAGTTGTATATCTTTTGTGTGCTGTCAGTGTGTTGGGAGATACGCCAGTTGTTTGAAGCTAATAGCCAATTTCTCCAAGTTTTATAGACTGGCATGTCTGCACACTTTTAACCTGAATACAGGTTAAAAGAATTTTTGTTCAGAATGGTAATTATGCCAACACAAGATCAGCGAAAGGAAGTTAAACTAAGCTGATTAACCAGTTTATAAAGTGGCTCAATAGGTGTCTGATTGAGAATGAGATGATGTTTATGGGAATAGATATAGACTTCAATCTAGTATTCTACAGAGAAGTGACTACCATTCAATGAGGTTGGAGATCCAATGAGAAAAAGATCAATACAGAAATTTCCACACCAGTTTAAAATAAAATAGATTTTAAAAAGGCACAAGTTAGCTGAGCTTAGCTGAAAGGAAAAATTGGCAGATAGGTTAATAGAGTGTTCATGGCTTTTTTATTTAATAAAGAGTTTGCAAGGATTAAGTACACAAAGTTTAAAGGGGGATAAGGGGCATTTCAAAAAAACATCAGAACAGACATGTATTTTACAAGCGATTAATTAAAAAAAGGTTTAGAGATGGAATCTCTGAGGGGAGAGTTAATAGATGATGATCAGAAGATCAATCTTTAATAAAGGGAAGGAAATTTGATGATTGATGAATCCCAAAAGTATTTCAGAGCAAGATGAGTAAAAGTTTGATAGGAAAAAGAAAACTTTTAGGTAAGTTTATTTAGCAAAAGAAAAAACACCGGGCTTCAACAGTTAAAAGTTTAGGATCCCAAAATAGATGAGGGGGAAAACTGCAAAGGCCCTAACATTTATGGGGAAATTATGACCTAACTGAAATAATCTCTGTATTGAGCATGCAAAAACACATTCCAAACCATGGGAAACAATGGTTAACTAGAAACATATTTGGAGAATTTCAGCTGGAATTTTACCGCCCCGCCTGCTGCAGGAACCAGAGTGGGTGAGGGACAGACAATGGAAAGGTCTGTTGGCTTCGGGTGGTTTTGTGACAGGCAATGCCATAAAGTCCCACCTGATGAGTCCAAGAAAAATACCCAGCAAGAATCAATCTCAAAAATGCAACTAGTTCATAACATTGCTACTGAAACTACACAATCAAGCATACAAAAACATGACAAACTAAATAAGGGCAAGTGAGATCCATGAAAAAAACAACTTACGAAGAAAGAGGATTTGTGGGGGTTTATTTTATACAGTGGATTGTTGCATTGACATTTCACACCTTCTTATTTAAGTTGAAACCAGCCCAGAAAGGTGACCTAAATGTTGGCTTTCCATGTTGAGTGGAAGGGCCTTAGTGAAATATGTTTATGGACTCTCTGTAAATGAATACACATCAATGTCTAATCCTTCATTATTTTCATCAAATGAAGAGCTGTACTAAATGAGAAAAGTGACCATTTGCTCTGTTACATTTGTTAAAGCTCCCAATGACAAATTTTAGATTCATCCCAGTTTATAATTGGAGTCACATTTCAAAACATCTGATTCATGGTAAATTAATGATCTCTGAACTATGTTTGGGATCTGCAGCCATGTACTTTAAGACCATGAAGCCCAAGCTCAATCCTAGTTGTTCTCATATTTTCTACTTGCTGTCCTGTTGATTAACATTTGTGGGTCTGGAGGTATGGAAAGAGTAGTTCTTAATATTGTGCCTCATTGGTAGATAAATCCTAGGTCACCACATTAATATGTGTTGGCATCCAAAGCTTCGAATCCTTGCAAGATAACAGAAATGTATGAAAGTAAATATTACAGTTGGCCTGCAAAGTTTCAAGGAGTACACCTAAGTAGCCTATAAAGACAAAGAACTTGGACAATCTTGTCTTACGTCCCATAGCGTTATCCTGGATCAGTTGTTTTGCATGAATTATGTTTGTATAGTGCTGGCAAAGTTAAAACCAAGGTATTGAGCAGATGTGAAACATTAGTAAGAAAGTATCAAAGTTATCATATTTGCTTGAGTCTGGAGACCAACAAGAGACAAAGACAGAACCAGAAATTGGATCACAGCATCAGTAAAAATGTTTGATTTGATCTTTACCACCTAGAAGGACAAAGGCAGCAGGCAAATTAGTAATAGAATCATAGAATCCCTAAATTGCAGAAGGAGCCATTCGGCTCATTGAGCCTGTAGCAACAATAATCCCACTCAGGCTCTATCCTCATAACCTCATGTATTTATCCTGCTAATTTTCCTGACACCAAGGCAATTCAGTATGGCCAATCAACCTAACCTGCACATTTTTGGAGCATGGAATGAAACTGGAGCCCCCGGAAGAAACCTGTACAGACACAGGGGAAGTGCAAACTCCATAGAATTACCCAAGACCAGATCAAACCTGGGTCTCTGGTGCTGTGAGGTAGCAGTGCCAACCACTATGCACCATGCCATACCTAAATGGGAACACTAGTACGTGTAAGTTCCTTTCCAAATCACGCACTATCTTGACTTGGAAATATACTGTCATTCCTTCTTTGTTTATTGATCAAAATACTCACATTGTGCCTACATCTGAAGGGCTGCAGCAGTTCAAGAAGGCAGCTCACGACCACCTTCGCAAGGGCAGTTAGGATGGGGAGTAAATGCTGGCCTTGTCAGTGATGTCCACTTCCCATAAATGAATTAAAAAAAATGGAAGATTAATTGAAACTTTCACTCACTTACATAAAGCAAAGATGGCAGCTCAAGAAAGTGGATTTGTTTCTTGAAAAGTGCCTTACTTCAGAGCGAAACCTAAATTTGCTGAAAATCTCCAGCAAGTTGATCATCTGCAAAACGTAAAGAAAGGTTAACACTTCTAGTATAATTCTTTGTCAGAAGAATAGAGTCAGCTCTTTACAAATCCAGAATTGCCAACAAAATGAAAAAGTAACATCAATGGGTGAATAGGATGAAAAATACAAATTAAAGTCATGCTAAAATTGAATAGACCATCAAGGCTGCCATTTCTTAAATGTGTCAGTGAATTTAACAATGGAATTTCTTTTATGATGACAAATATCAGAAAACAAAAATAGAACATGTCAGTCAGCATCCATAGGGAGAAAAGAAAAGTTATTATTTCAGTATAACTCTACCATTCTTGACAAAAGATTTAATCTAAAATGTTAACTGTCTCCCCTCTTTACAAGTCTCTGACAGATCTGCGATGTATTTCCAGATTGATTTCTGAAGGACAGTTTAGAAATTTTTTGGTATGCTGTAAGCCCAGCTAAATCAGCCCCAACCAGAACAGTGATGATCCTAGAAGCTACATTATCTCACTACGGTTATTTAAACAAAAAGGAAGGGATTTCCGTCAATAGAATCACGCAGTATGATCAAATTCTGATTTAATTGAAGGCAGAGCAAATCACAATCTCTGTGTTGCTTTTGCGATGCTTTGTGCCTTAGACAGTTAAAATGCTGATTAAAAGTAACCTCCACTCAGGTAATAAGCCATTAATCAGTGCCACTTCTAGTTAATTACAATGCTCAGTACCTCCAAGACATTACTGTCACTCTTTTCTTTTGCAAACTGCAGCTCCCATGCTGTTCATGTCCTTTCATTTGTCATAAACAGACTATGAGATCACTGGAGAAAGAACAGAAGCTCTATTTTTGGCTAAAGTATTTTTAACAACCTGCTATATCCATTTTGATTAAATGCCCCGAACTTCAATGAAACCCCAAAACAGGAACAATGACCATACTGCATGATTAACCTGTATTTGTTCCTTCTCACGCATGGCAGCACAGAAACTTCATGGTGCCTCTTCATTACCATTATTGCAGCATGCAACCAGTACTAAGAACAGCACTGAGTGATTGCTCACTGTGCAAGAGATATCAAATCATGAGAAGCTAGCACCACTAAACGCTAGTCAGCAACAGTTAAAACCAGTTTGCACCTCTCACAGAAGCATCAGTGTAGACAGCCTGTCCCAAAGTTCTGGAATGGCATTCGTGCAGGATAATAACCATTGCAGTCAGCGAAGGCAATGTTTGCTTGGATGAGGTGCTGAAAAAATTCAACGAATGTATCCCCAATTCCTATATCCTTACAGCAGAACCACTCACCTCCCACACTCCTTACTTCACTGCCATCCTTTCACTCACCTTTCAACAATCACTGTCAACCATGACTCACATATTGTGTTCATGTCTTCAACTCACTCTCACAGATTTAGCACATCTGCAAGCCTCTCACCAATATTTCAATTTGCACATATCACCAGCAATTTAACCATCACAGGCACATTTCCCTGTCTATTGCAAGATAGGAGGTACAAAACTGGAGGTAGCAACATCTAACCTGTTGAGGGCAGGAACAACCCTGCAAGTCCTCACCTCCACGGAAAAAACAGTGTTTGCCATTATTGCTGTTGCTACAACTGTGGCCATGGTGAAGAGTGACTCAAACCATTAAAGGTGACAGCATATTCTTCGGTAACGAGGGTTGCATTCAATGACGTGGCAATTGGATGAGCCAATCTCAGACAGTCTTGCTGGAAATGAGATGCTGGTTGCTTCCACCCTTCCTCCTCCTCTTTTTCCCCCTGCTCGCTATATACCTGGTGGTAAAGGCTGTATGTTCATGATAGCGGTTTTGTGTGAGAAATAAGAGACTACAATGGAGCTTAGCATATGCTCTACTGATTATACTAGAGCTTCTCTAGAGCAGTCCAGTAGCAAAAGTGACGCTTAAGTACCCCAGTAATTAGCTCCATGATATTTCATAGAACATGGCTCTTATTATATGCGTGTTGCCCACGTGTGTGTGGATTGTGTATCAAATCATGAGTCAGGTAGACAGCAATAGCCTATGTTACCCAGTAACCATCCTCTCTGGTTTCTTTAGTTGGCTGAAGCGCTAATGGTGGAACAGCAGATTTAAAGCATCATGATTCTGCCAGGGTACTGAACATTGAGTGGAGTGAAAGTAACAGAAATGAAAATGGGGAGAGATGATGGGATGAATTTTTCATATCCTCCCCTTCCCCCCCCCTCATCTGTAGCATGGTTCACAGCAGCGAAGGTCACCTGTCATTGGCTGATGGTGGGATCTTCTGGTCCCACCATTGCTAAAAGAGTTTCCCATTGTCTGCAATCCCCTGCCACTGGGGATTCATTCTTGGACTGATTGGCAAGTCTTGCAGGTGGGAATGGCTGGAAGATTTTGGCTGATAAATGGACTGACTCACTCTATTGCACAAGATTGAGATCCAGACCCATGAATCTGAGCCACAAAGACTCAAGAAACCCATTCCAATCCTAAAGTTGGTACTGCGAAGCACTACAAAAATGATTTGCAGCACTGGGGAGTTGTATTCTGGACAGAAGACTACAAACTAATGCTTGAAATCACTTATTTGCTATCATAAATTCAGTGGTGAAGGGAAACCAAAGTGAAACTCTTCTGGCGGGTCCAGAGTAAGCAGTAGTGTGCAGATCCATCATGTCATTCAGAAAGCTAATAGAACATTATTCTTTATTGTGAGGCAAATTAGTTACAAAAGTAGGGAGATTATGCTTCAATTGTACAGGACATTGGTGAGATCACATCTGGAGCAGCGTATACAGTATTTGCCTCCTCATTTAAGGAAAGATAATAATATATTAGAAGCAGTTCAGAAAAGGTTTAATAGAATAATATCAAGAATGGGCAGTTTGTCTTCTGAGGATACATTGGAGAGATTAGCTTTGTATCAGCTAGAATTTAGAAGATGGGATTAAACTTTTTAAAATCCTGAAGGTGTTTGACAGAGTGAATGTGGAGAAATGTTTCCTTTGTTTGAGAATTTAGAACTTGGGGTCCCAGTTTAAATCATGGGGTTGGCCATTCAAAACAGAGATGGGGGAAACTTTTCTCTCAGTTAGACCAAAAATAAGGTAGTAATTTAGTTTATTTTGTTGACTCATGAGATTCATTCAGTTCCATAAACGCTAGTATTTATTACCCATACCTAATTGGAAAAATAAGTCCGTCTGGTGTATGTACACATAAACACATTGCTGTAAGAGAGGGTGTTCTGGGTTTTTACCCAGTGATAGAGGAATATTGATATAGTTGCAAATCAAGATAGCGTATGACTTGAAGATGTTGATGTTCCCATTGTTCTGCTGCTCTTGTCCTTTTAAATGGAGGAGGTTGTGGGTTCAGGATACATTGTGAAAAGAGTATTGATGAGTTGCTACAGTACATCTTGTAGATGATACATGCTGCTGTCATTATGCATTGCTGGTGAAGGGGGCAAATGTTGAAGGTGGGTGAATGGGATTTCAATCAAGCGGGTTGCCTTGTCCTGGATGGTGTTGAACTTTGAGTATTGTTGGAACTCCAAACCTCCAGGCAATGCAGAATATTCCATCACACTCCTTTTTGTGCTTTGCAAATAGTTTCAGGATTTGGGGAGTCAGGAGGTGAGTTACTCTCTGCAGAATTCTCAGTCTCTGAACTATTCTTGTGGCCACAGTATTTAAATGTTAATCCTCAGCATTGCAATGGTGGGGAATTCAGTATCATAGTGCCATTGAATGTCAAATCATATTAGTTTGTGTTGTCTCTTGTTGCAGATGGTCACTGACCAGCATGGTACAGATGTCACTTGCCACTTATTAGTCGAAGGTTGTCTAGATTCTTATTGCACATAAACATGGACTGCTTCAGCATATGAAGTGTTGCAAATGGCACTGAATGCTATCAAGTCATTAGGTAATATTTTGATTTCTTGGTGTAAATCACATAGAAAAAAAACACTGCAGCCTAGTGGAAACTCCTGCCCAGGATTTATTTTTCATTTTAATTTTGATAATTCCTGAATATGCTTGTTAGTGAGGGTATGAGTGTTATTCATGAAGTACCATCCCTGTTGATAAAATACCTTGTGACTTTATCATGGATAACTTATCGAATATTAGAGATGAAATATATTAAAGAATAATCTCTGCTGAAGCCACTCAGCCTCATATTAGTTTCAACAGCAGAAAGAAAAAGCTGCAGCTTCCTGGTTTCCATGGAAACTTTTTCAGATAATGGCCTTGGGAGCTGTTAGCTGCATCAGAAGGTTGGTAGATCTAATTTTAACCATCCCTTTCCTGGATCCAGTAGAAGTGATGGAAATGGAGTGTATCTGAATCTGTCTTCTCCAGGATTGAAAACCCCAATTACAGCTTATGGACTTCAACCCACCATTGTTTTCAGTTTCACTCCTGAATGCTATGGGTTTGCCTGGAGCAACAGTTCATAGACCCCAAGCATCTTGCTGTGCCTCACCTAATTGACTGTTTTTCATTTGTGAGTTTTGAGGTAAGGATAGATTTTTATCTTAGTCCCTGTGGTGAATCCAGGAATGCATTATTATTGCTTGAGTCTAACACTGACATGGTATGGATGATGGGCAACACATTACCCTTTCATTTATAGCATAGTACAATATGCCCCCCTCTCTATGCTTAAGCCCATATATCGTATATCCAAAATCATGTCAGACATGAGTGATGGAAGTGGCACGGATGGTGGGATACTGGCAATATACCTATCTAGCAACTTGCTCTCCCTCTTCCACTGCAGTCATATCTGATAGAAATTGGCATTATACCCCGCACCGAACAATGACCCATCTCAGTCTAGAAAGCTGTAATTATTTCAGCTTCCATTACTTCTCAGGGAAAGAGTTCCAGAGTTCCACCAGTTTTTGTGTGAAATTTGTCCTTGGGCTCCTAATGACATTAACTGTTGTATCGCAACTAAGACCAGCACCAAACATCATGGATGTTTCACGGATCATTGATTAGGAGAAGAATATTGACTAATTCTATGTTTCTTACTTGAAAACTAGGATTCTGCCAGACTTCATTTCTACCTCGATACTGATCAAGAATTGAATTTTGTTTCTTTTCCAGTCTCTATAACAGAGTATCAAATTGTGAAGTGGATGCATCCATAGTTTGTATGAGAAACCTTTTCCTCAGGCTTGATTTTAATTAGGTTGCCTTCTCTTTCCGTAGATAGTCATTTGAGTGTGATTGAAGTTTATTACTATTGCTATATCTAGCTCAGTTACTTAGAGAGCAAGAGGGGAATTAAGCACTTAATTAAACATAAATATGCGAGATTTAATTCCATGCATGTTAGTCAGTGCCACATCCTTGATGCGATGCATGTGTCACATCACGATATAATGAGTGTCAGACATTTTTATATTAATATTTAGATATTGTAATTCATTATGTTAAAGGAAATGTTTATTCCTCTTCCTCTTGATGGCTTCTCCACAATCAAATTGACATTTTGGCTGGAGTTCCTCAAGGTACTGTTGTAGGCTTAAACAACTTCAGTTGTTTTATCAATGACCTTCCTTCCACCATAAGGTTACAAGTGAGGATGTTTCCTGATAATTGTACTATGTTCCGCACCATTCAAGACTCCTCTGATGCTGAAGCAGTCTGTACCCAAATGCAATAGGACCTGGACAATATACAAGTTTGGGCTGACAATTGGCAAGTAACATTTGGGTCACACAAGCAACATCTCCAATTCGAGAGACATTCAATATTATTACCATGGTTGATTCTCTCGTTATCAACATTCATTTACCAGAAACATAACTGGATCAACCATATGAATACTAGAGCTACAAGAGCAGGTCAGAGGCAAGGAATCCTGCAGCGAGTAACTCATCTTCTGATTCCCCAAAATCTGTCCACCATCTACAAGGCACAAATCAGGAGTGCAATGAAAAACTGTCCACTTGCCTAGATGAGTGCAGGTCCAGCAGCACTCATGAAGCTTGACACCATCCAGGACAAAGTAGCTCACTTGATTGCTACTCTTTCCACAAATATTCATTCCCTTAGCACTCACTGGCGGCAATGTGTACCAACTGCAAGATTCATCACAGGAACTCACTAAGGCCTCTTAGGCAGCAGCTTCCAAACCCATGACTGTCATCAACTAAAAGGACAAAGGCAGCAGACATATGGGAACAGCATCACCTGCAAGTTTCTCTCCAATTCATTCACCATCCAGACTTGGAAATATACCACTGTTCCTTCACTGTCGCTCAGCCACAACCCTGCAACTCCCTTCCTAACAACACTATGGAGGTATCTACATGACAGGAACAGCAGTGGTTCAAGAAGGCAGCTCATCAAGGGCAACTAGAGATGGGCATAAAGGTTGGCCTAGCCAGCAATGCCCACATCCCATTAATGACATTTAATGGCATTATCATTGTTGAATCCCTCACCATCAACATTCTTGTGGTTACCATTGGCTATAACTGGAATAGCTATATAAATATGTAACTACAAGTAACTCACTCCTTACACCCCAAAGCCTGTCCACCATCTACAAAACACAATGCTTTGAGTCCAGAATGTTGCATTGGAGTCCAAGCTATTGGGTGATTGAGGCCAAACATTGTGTGATTTCATGAAGAAATTAGATATAGTTGTTGGGGCTAAAGAGATCAAGGGATATGTGGGCAGAAGGCAGGATCAGGATATTTAATTTGATGATCAGCCATGATCAACATGAATGGTAGAGCGGGCTTGAAAAGCCAAATGGTCTATTCTCACTACTAGTTTCTATGTTGCTAGGTCAGGAGTATGATGGAATACTGTCCACTTGTTTGAATGAGTGCACTTCCAACAAAATTCAAGAAACCCAACTCAATCAAGATTAAAGCAGTCTGCTTTATGGGCACTGGACACTATAAGATGTACTGCCGCAATTCATCAAACCTCCTGTAACAGCACCTCCTAAACACATGGTGTCTTCCACCTGAAAGGACACAGATAGCAGACACTCTAGAACAACTCTAGCTGCAAATTGCCCTCCAGGTCACACACTGTACTGACTTTGAACTTTATCATTGCTCTTACACTGCCACTGGGTCAAAATCCTTGAACTCTCCTTAACAGCACGATGGGTACACATACATCAGGTGAATTGCAGTGGCTCAAGAATGCAGCTCACCACTATCTTCTCAAGGGCAATTGGGGCTGTTGCTGTTGCCACTGACAGTAAGGTCATTTGAAATAAAGAAGACCATGAGAATTCAGATCTTTGCCAATGCTTGGTCCCAAGGTTATATTGAGGCCAGGAGCAGAGTGGCCTTAGCAGGGCCTAGACTGAGCATTAGTGAGCAAGTGATGTATGAGTGCACTATCAATGACACCTCCTATCATTTGCTGATGATGAAAAGTGGACTGATGGGGGTAGATTGGATTGGATTTATCCATATTTTTTCTTTTTTGTCAGATAGGTGAAGTGGAACAGTTTAGTTCAAGGCACAGTCACTTCACCAGCACAAGTCTTCAGCATTGTGGCAGGAATGTCGTTGGAGTCCACAGTGTTTGCTGTATAGCGATCTTGCTATCATGGGTAATGAATCACATTGGCTGAAGATTACAATCTGTGATGCTTGGACCTCAGGAGGAGGTCAGTCTGGATCATCCATTCAGCAGCACTGGCTGAAGACAAATGCAAATACTTCAGCTTTTCATCATTCTCACATACAGGGCACCATCATAGTTGAGGATAAGGATGTTTATGGAGCCTTGTTCTCTCAGTGTATGTCTAATTGCCCACTATTGTTCATGATATTTTGTGGCAGGAGTACAAAATTTTGGTCTGATCTATTGGTTTTGGTATCGCATGCTGCTGCATGCAATAATGTGTGGGCAGTCTTGTGCTGTGTTTTCACATTTTTCATGTCTGATGTCTCATTTTTAGATATGCCTAGTGCTGTGGAAGCTCATTTTGTGGAGAATAAAGATATCAAGAGATATGAGGATTGTGCAGGAAAGTGACATTAAGGCTGGTGATCAGCCATGATTTAATTGAATGGTGGAGCAAGTTTGAGAGGCCGAATAGCCTTCTCCTGCTTCCTATATGTTCCGATGCTGCTCTGGCATATTCCTCCTACACTCCTCAATGAACCAGAGTTGGTCACCTGGCTTGATAACATTAGCAGACTGAGGGGTGTGCCAGTGACCAATTCAAAGGCTGCTGTTGCTAACTCATGGCTGACTAATTTTGAACTACTTGATCCAGTCTAAATGTACCCCATTTAGCCAGTTGATCCCAGTGAAAAATGTTACAGCAGCACACTGTGCATTCCAGTAGTGGAGAACTTGGTTGTCTTCTGCACTGTCCCACTCATGAATAGTTGGTAGCTTTAAGAATCAGTGGATTTACTCCAAATGGTATTGCTGTCCCAATACTCAATGGAAAAAAATGTGTTACAATCAGGAACACTAGCTGTGTCCATGTGATGACTTCAGCCAGGCTAATGAGGTTGGATTGCTAGGGTATGAACTACATGATGAATCTTCCTGATGCAGAGAGAGCCAGGGAAGGAGGTGGACCTCTTTGTGAACCTGCTTCTGGACCTAGCAAGGGGTTCAATCAACAGGTCCAGGCAGCAGGAAATTGAGGGGGTCATTTATCCTGACTGTCTGCCCCTCTTCCGCAGCTATACTCACGGCCAGGTGTCCCTGGAAAGGGAGCACACGATGTCCGGGAGCACAGTTGACGCCTTCTGTGGTGACTGGGCAACGCAGGATTGGGGTGTATCATTGACTCCTCTAATCACATTTTAATTTGATGTTTTAATTTTCCATTTTGCTTTTTTTTGTTTCGGGCGATTCTCCTCCTTTTGGGGAATTGCCCTTTTTGAGTTATCCCTGAATTAATTTGGTTTTATTTATTTGATTGGTACAAACAAGAGGTACCTGATGAGTCTTTATTGATGGTTAAATCAGGTAGCCTCATGTTCTCTATTTAAAGAGCTGTATCAGACTCCCAGCCTGTATCCGATAGGGAGCTACTGGAGAGGTGTCTGTGTACAAATGTATGGTGTAAATAAAGTAACTTGGTGATGGGGCTTTCGGTTCTGTGGAGTTATTACACTCTATCAAGTCTAATTAAAAGTTGCATTGAGCTGGCGTTGGATGTTAGATCTCTTTAATTAATAATTTAAAAAGCAAAGAGGTCATGATGGAATTGTATAGAACTTTGGTGAGGCCAAAGCTAGAGTATTGTGTGCAGTTCTGGTCACTGTGTTAGAGGAAGGATGTGAAAACATTGGAGGGGGGGAGCAGAGGAGATTCACCAGGATGTTGCCTGGAATGGAACATTTAAGTTATAAACAGAGGTTAGATAGACTTGTTTTTTTTTCTGGAGCAGAGAAGACTGAGGGGCAACCTGACTGAGGTGTTCAGGATCATGAGGGGTATGGACAGGGTGAATAGGGAGCAGCCATTACCCATAGTTAAAGGGTCAGTTATGCAGGAACACAAGTTAAAAGTGAGGGTTGGGAGATTAGGGGAAATTTGAGGAAAAGATTTTCAACTCAGAGGGTGGTGATGGTCTGGGAAGATGGAGGAGGCCAGATGCCTCACATCCTTTAAAAAGTACCTGGATGAGTACTTGGCACTCCATAACATTCAAGGCAATGGGCCAAGTGTTGGCAAGAGGGATTAGGTGGGCAGGTCAGGACCTTTCATTCATCGGTGCAGATTCAATGGGCTGAAGGGCGTCTTCTGTAAGATTTTGTGGTTCTGTAATTACTATTTTGATCCCGCTGCCAGCCACTTCATTATGAAAACAGGCAGAATGAAAAGATATAATCTTTGCATACATCTCCAACAGTGGTCACTGGATGGTGATTAGGAGTGGCTATCTTCAGCTTCCTAACACTAGGTTTTAAGGCCAATTGTAATAGCTTTATTACAGTCCCAGGTGGAACAATTTAACTTAGCCCTGGGGATATTCCTGGGCTTCTTTCTGCTTCATATTCGCAATTAGTCATTGCTGTAACCAGCTGATCCATGAAGGTAAGCATTTCTGGTTATCTATAAATGGCATTTAAGGAGTGTAAGTGTTATGAGCTTAAAACAGAAATCAATTCTTTTAAAATTATGTGGAAGCCTTTGAAAATAAAGCAAAGGAAATGGAACATGACTGTCACAATATTTTTCTTCTCTTCACTGAGGAACACAATCAGGAGGGAGTTCAAATGGTGCCTCCCTCTCTCCCTCCCTCCCTCCCTCCCTCCCCGTTGTTCCTGTGGTAAGTAGGGCCCATTTCCCATAGGAGCTGTCTGTAATGATGCACCCTGTTCAGGCTGTGCTGGGGCCAGCACTTTGCTGCTGGCACTCATCCAAACAATCCAGGCAACAGGGAAGTGGAAAGGGATGAGCTACACCATGGTAAAAGGGGATGATGGGCAACACCTATGAAAAAGAGCAACCGGGGCAGAGAAAGAGGAAAAACAAAGGTATCGTTTTGTTGTATCATGTCGGGTTTCACCATAGGCTAGCGATGGGAAATATAAATTGCTGCACTGTTTGTTTAATGCAGGTAACAGACATCTTTGTTAGGGTGCTTTACACGGACAAGCAGAGAGGGTTAGTGTGGACTGTGACTCTCATGTGGATTAAAAGATCGGTGAGGATTACAGTGTTAATTTATTCTGATTGATTAGCGAAAATAGCAGCAGGCAGCCATGTGTGATTTCTGAATGCAGCTTGTTGCTTGGTATCTGCTGACATTCTCCGATAAGGATTGAATCAGTGTCAGAGCAGACCCCATGCTCAGTCTGCTTGATTCTCGTCTCGGTTTAATTATTGAGGAGAATATGATTTCTTTGGAAAAAATGTATTCAGTCGGGTAAATAAATGATTGATTCTCAAATCTTTACAACGTAGCCGTACCATTTAGTACAAAAATAGACAAAATTGTATTGGAATGTTACATCCAAGGAAGTGAATATTAAACCACCCTCTGCATTACATCATGTTTGGCCTTAGTCAGAGATGTCCAGTATGTGTATATGTGTGTGTTATTGTGTGGGTGTTCATATGTGTGTTTGCATGCAGCTATTTGTGCTTGTTTGTGCATGTGTGTGTGTGTGTGATGTGTTTACGTATGAATGTTAGTGTCTGTGTTTATATGTGTGTTTGTTTAGGGATGTTTGTGCATATTTGCATATTTGTGTGTGTTTTTGCATGCGTATGTTTATGCGTATGTTCGTTGATGTGTGTTTGTGTTTGTGCACCCCTGTGTGTATGAATGCCCATCAGTGTTCACTTATAAGTCGCTTCATCAAAGCTCTCACCTGCAGCCAAACTCATTGTGTCCAAGAGCTGGCACGCAAATGATCCTTTCTCCCCTATCTGGCTGCAGCCGACTGGTGCTCGGGGATTCGGCACTTATAGATCAACACTAAATGAGATTTAAAATGTGTAGAGTGCCAGTATTTGAGCTAATAACCATAAGTGTCATAGCAAGTGGCAAAGCCTCTTCATTAGAGTTTGCGCTGTTGTTCTCTTCCCTCCTCTGAGGACTGCTGTGACTGAGCAAGCAGAAGTTCTTGAGTGTCTGAAGTCAAGAAGGAGAAAGTTGGGATGAAGGAATGGGGGTGGGTGCAAGAGGTCCAAGGTCACACCATCAACTGTTAGCAAATTGCGCCAACTAGCAGGATGAGAGCAAACTGGGAGTTGAGAAGCAGCAAAAAGCAGAAGCAACCATCATCCTCAGCGTTCTGACTAATGTCAGATGCAGCTGGCTCTGTCAAAGTCGGTCCTATTTTTTAAAAACTTATTTTAAAGTAAAAGTTTATTTATTAGTCACAAGTAAGGCTTACATTAATACTGCAATAAAATTCCCCTACTTGCCACATTACAGTGCCTGTTTGGATCAATGCACCCAACCAGCACATCTTTCTGACTGTCAGAGGAAACCGGAGCACC
The DNA here is from genome assembly GCA_024679065.1 of Sphyrna mokarran. NCBI lineage: Eukaryota > Metazoa > Chordata > Chondrichthyes > Carcharhiniformes > Carcharhinidae > Sphyrna > Sphyrna mokarran. The sequence goes on from JAGIQG010000004.1 coordinate 90,540,143, forward strand.
CAGAGGAAACACAAGCAGCTCGGGGGGAGAACATGTAAACTCCACACAGACAGTGACCAAAGCCAGGAATCGAACTGAGGTCCTTAGCACTGTGAAGCAGCAGTGCTAACCACTGTGCCACCATGCCGCCCATTTCCCAGGGGTGTGAGAGCCACTGGCATAGCCATGCCAAATTGCCATTGAGAAAACAGTAGTAAGCTGCCTCCTGAAATTTCTGCAGCCTCTATGCGTAGGTATAATTACAGCGCAGTTAGGGAGGGTTTGACCCAGCAATAGCAAAGGAACACTGATGTCGTTCTAAGTCAGGATGGTGTATGACTTGATGTGGACTTCTAAGTGGTGATGTTCCCATGTATCCTTGTCCTTCTGGGTTGTAGAGACCAGTTTTGGGAGGTGATCAGGAGATGAGTTACTCACAACAAAATTCCCAGCCTCTAACCTGCTCTTATAGACACACCACTGACTGGTACACTTAAGATTCCAATCAATGGTCAGCCCAGGATGTTGGTGCTGGAGCATTCAGCAATGGTTAAGCCACTGAACGTCAAGGAGAGGTGATTGGATTCTCTTTTGTGCAGGTGGTCATTGCATGGGTGGCACAAATGTAACTTGCTACTTATAGGCAGAAGTTTGAATGTTTTCCCAGTCTTGCTGCATATGGACAAGGACTGCTTCCACTTCTCAGGAATTGCGAATGGTGTTGAATGCTGTGCATTGGACATTCTTGCTTATGACTTTATAAGAATACAGGAAATAGGAGCACATTGTTTAGCATGCAGGTAGCTTCACCCGGTTGGCAACTAATGTTAAAGAATGGCTAATAGGGTCCTGGCATGTTCTCCTTCACTTTTCATTGAACTAGGCTTGATCCCTGGGCTTGATCATTATGGTAGATTAAGGGATACACTGGGCCCTGAGATTTGATATGACTTGTCCCCATCAGAAGTTCCCCAGATTAGTTAACCAGGACAAGATCCCTTAATTTGTTACCATCCAACTGGGATACTCCCAAATAGTTATGTCCCAGGCATGGGTTCAGTTTTATCTTTTACAGTCTGAACTGGGCTTCTTTCATTTCTGAATCGGATGTCAAAATCACGTTTGATTTCCCAAGAACGTAATTGATTTTTAATTGTTACGGCTTGAGGAAGAAATTCCTGCAGAATAATATGGCGTGCTGTGTGTTAAACCTTTCCACAAAAGTTAACGGATTATGGTTGATATAGACTATGGTCTCTCTGTACCCATTTTGGACATATATTTCAAAGTTTAAGGATTATAAATAAACCATGGGTTTCTGTCTCTGTTGTGGAGTATCCATTCTGATGCTTGAAGAGGTTTTTAGAGATTGGTGTCTCTATTTCAGATTCATCCTCCTAGAGAAGAACAGCTCCCACCCCCATGTCATTCACATCATGTTAAATGCCCGATTAAGTCCAGGGCTGCAAACTGAGACTCACCTATTAACATAGCCTTCAGATTTTCAAAGTTGTCTGGAATTTCTCAGTCCATATAACCTTTGCTTTATTCTGCAGTAGATCTGGCAGTGGGACAGCTACTATGCTACTGTGTAAAGTCCACATGCCACAAAGAAACTCATGATTTCCAACTTGTGGTGGAAATGGGGAACCGGGCTACAGTTTCTACTTTGGCAATCCAGGCCATATCACTCCCTGACCCACTACGTGTTCTAGAGAGTTCATTTTAGCTTGAGTGAACTTGCTCTTTATGAGATTGATAACTAGGCCATCTGTACTCTCTGATTGAGTGCTTCTAGTTGTTCTTCATGGTTTTCCCAGGTGTCACTGCACACTAGGAGGTTGTCCAGTTTAGTATACAATTGGATAAGCCTGCCACACCTCATTTATTGGTCTTTGGAAGCAACCAGAACATTTCAGAGTTCAAAGGGCATAACTTGACAATGCTACAACCCATTTGGAGTTATGAAGAGATTTCCTTTGCGAGGCCATTATGAGTGTTGGTTGTATACGACATTTGCGAGACTATTGTGCGTGAGGTTATATAAGGCATTGGTGAGGCCAAATTTAGAATATTGTGTGCAGTTTTGGTCACCTAATTACAGGAAGAATATTAATAAGATTGAAAGGGTGCAGAGAAGGTTTACAAGGATGTTGCTGGGACTTGAAAAACTGAGTTATAGACAAAGGTTAAATAGGTTAGAACTTTATTCCCTGGAGCATAGAAGACTGAGGGGAGATTTGATAGAAGTATATAAAATAAGATAGAGTGAATGCAAGCAGGCATTTTCCACTGAGGCTCGGAAAGGGGATATGGGTTAAGGATGAAAGGGGAAAAGTTTAAAGGGAATATTAGGGGGGGCAGGAGGGCTTCTTCACACAGAGGATGGTGGAAGTGTGGAATAAGCTATCAGATGAAGTGATAAATGCGGACTCACTTTTAACATTTAAGAAAAACTTGGAGAGGTACATGGTGAGAAAGATGTGGAAGGGTATGGTCTAGGTGCAGGTCAGTGGGACTAGGCAAAAGAATGGTTCGGCACTGCCAAGAAGGGCCAAAAGGCCTGTTTCTGTGCTGTAATTTTCTATGACTCTATGGAACCTACTGGTATTCCTTGAATGAATCTATCATTGTGATAGAGGCTGCTTTATCTTCCTGTCTACACAGTCTTCCAGCAAGGGTATCAGGTAAAACTTAGCTCAGATCACAGATTAACAATGCAGAATCTGTCCAGCTTGGGCACAAGCACAATCCGAGAGTTTCAGCTGCTGTTGCGAGGCTCTATTAGTTAGTACTCCAGCATGTAGATAACTCAGATCTGGGCCAACTTTTCTGGCTCTTAGTGTTTGGAATGTCACTTTATGAGAGGGGCCTTTCCCACATCAACTTAATGAATGGCTAGGGTGGTGCAGTCTGGCATGTATCTGCATAAGCGTTTAAATGCAACGAGAAGCCTTATCACTCCTCTCACTATTCTGCTTCTAGCTGCAATGATAAGGAGTCTACATTGGCTAATGTTTCCATATTGGCTAGCTGTGTGGTAGAGGGTTCAATGTGATCCTCACCCACATCCCCCTTCATTCCCACTGCTACCCTCCTCCTCCAAGTCAGTGGCAACGGGACGGCCTGTTACTTGCTTGTCCCCTTCTCAGCTGTGACATTGCTTCATCATATCATTTTCCCCTTATCTGGGTTGTCGATTAGATAGTTCAGTTCCCTAAGCTACTTTGCTACTCTGCATGATTCACTGAACTGGGCTTATAAGGTTTCACCTAGTATTGGTATGAACACTAACACGTAGAAGCCAATTTTACTATCATGTTGCGCCCATTTTGGTGCATAAAATTGGTGAAATCAGGCGTGAAGTAAGTAGCGCGCTCTATATCTGCCTCCGCGCTGGTTGTGCCCTTACCAAGACCCGAAAATGACCGTGATCGAGACTATGCCTGAAACGGGCATGATGACCATTTACATGCATTTGCATGCATTTGAATTGACTTAATGGGCTGCATGCCCAACTTTACTGGCACTTCCCCCTTTACCACCACATTCACCCATCTGGAATTGATGCAAAACAGACATGCTCCTTATAAGTTTGACTCAGGTGCTCATCAATGAAGGTTAGTGAGGAGGTAAGTGAATAGCATCTGATGGCTCGCTACTTGAGATCGGTAGCGGAGGCGGGGTGGGGGGCATGAGGAAGGGAGGAGGATTCACTGCCACTGTGCCTGACGTCAGTGGTGGTGAAAAGGGGTCCAGTGCTACTCTGCCTGAGATCAGTGGGGAAGAAGTGGGAGAGGAGTCCACAATCAGCCTGGTGGTGGGGGTGTGGGTGGGATAAGGGGGTCAGTATTGTTGTGGGGTGGGCTAATGTCTATGGGGGCCAGGGTGAGGCATAATCTGGCAGGGGAGCCATATTCGATCTTTTTTCCCTATGCAGTTGGAGGCGCCGATTGGAGCTACAGGGTTTCGGGTATGTTAAGCTTTGCCACAGGCTTGGGTAGCACAATTTAGAATCACTGATATTTTTGCAGGCAGAATGCGAACGGGGGTGTCTCAGAATGGGTCTAAAAGTCAGATCTGAAACACACCCAGTTTCAAGTCCACCCAATACTTAGAATCTAAATGGTAAAATAGGGCCTGTAGTCTCCTGACTGAAAGGTTCGTGCCTTGGCATTTTTGTCTGCCTATTCTTTCATAGCTGGAACATAGATGAGAAGGCCCTCCTTCTGCTCTACAAAACCTCTCTTCAATGAATTTTAGAGGCTTTCGCATGTGGTGTCCGCAAACTAATTTGAACAGACTGAAGCCAATGAACCATTCAGTGAGGCCCTGGTTGCAAACTGAAGGAAAGTGAATCCTTTCACCCAATCTTGGGGATATGCATAGTATGCCCTGGGGTAATTTTCCAGTGCTCCCGTGACTGTGGGTGATATGCTGAAGTCTTTTGCTGGGTCACAGACAGGTTAACCATGACACCCTGGAATATCTTGGACATGCTTTTGAGCCTGATCCAACAAGATCTCAGTGGGAAGATCATACCTAGTAAAGAGTTGCGTTCCAGAATACAGCTCAGGAATTATGGTGCAGGTCATACTGAAGGTTGGAATTTACTCACAGCCTTGCACGTATGGCAGGTTGTGCAAAACCTTACTTTGTCTCTGTGGAGCTGTAGCCAGCAGAAACACTGGCTGGGTTTTGCATGTATCAACATGTCCAGCTATAGGTATTTCATGGGCTAGCCACAAGACTTTAATCCAGATAAATGCAAAGTGATGCATTTTGGTAGATCTCAGGGGAGCTATACAATAAATGGGAGAACCATTAAGAGTATAGACACACAGAGAGATCTGGGTGTGCAAGTCCACAGATCTTAAAGGTGGCAACACAGGTGGAAAAGGTGGTGAAGAAGGCATATGGCATGCTTGCCTTTATTGGACGGGGCATAGAGTATAAAAGTTGGTATACAATGTTGCAGTTATATAGAACGTTGGTTAGGCCACATTTAGAATACTACGTCCAGTTCTGGTTGCCACACTACCAGAAGGACAGGGGGCTTTGGAGAGAGTGCAGAAAAGGTTTACCATGATGTTGCCTGGTATGGAGGGTATTAGCTATGAGATGAAATTAAGTAAACTAGAGTTGTTCTCCCTGGAAAGACACAGATTGAGGGGCAACCTAATAGAAGTTTATAAAATTATGAAGAGCATGGATAGGGTGAACAGTTGGAAGCTTTTTCCCAGGTGGGACATGACAAACACAAGGGGTCACAAGTTCAATGTAAGGGGGAGCAAGGTTCAGTACAGATATGCGGGGGACATTTTTTACACAGAGGGTGGTGGGGGCCTGGAATGCACTGCCAAACAAGATGGTTGAGGAAGACGTGCTAGGATCATTTAAGACTTATCTAGATAGCCACATGAACAGACTGGGAATAGAGGGATACAAATGGATGATCTAGTTAGGAACACATGATTAGTGCAGGCTTGGAAGGCCAAAGAGCCTGTTCCTGTGCTGTGTTGTACTTTGTTCTTTGTTCTTTGACTTTTCCATGGTACCTCAGCCGAATACTAGCTGATGGATCACTGTCCACTCCTCTTCTACAGATCTGTCAGAGCGTTTCCATTTCTTCATCAACAACTCATTTTTATTATGAGTATTCAGAAGCTGTCTCAACCTTGGTTTCAGTGTGGGCAGCCTAGGCTAATGTTTTGAATAGTGGGTCAGCTTGTTAGGCTGCTACCAAGGAAAATTTATTTATTACCTCTTCAGGGTCTTCTCGATTTCTGAAAAAGATTGGAGAGAACCAGACTGGAACATCTGCTATCTGCAACATAACTTCAGCAACCTCAGACAGAGTTTGTCTGCCCATAGACCGGGTTGCGACACAGTCAGGAAAAACGCCAGGCACCTTCTTCTGCAACTGTGCGGTCTCCTTGATCACAATGTGTTTCTCTGAGACCAGGTTACAGATTATCAAATCACAGAATCGCTACATTGCAGAAGGAGGCTGACTCACTGCTGTTTGGTAGCCTACAAACAGCTTGCATCAATGTTTGCTGCCTCGACTGTTGTTTAGTTCTATCCAAACTGATTCAATGGCCAAAATCTCATTAAAAAAAAAATGGCAGTGTTGATTCTGGTGCTAAAAACAGTGATTTGCGTTTTCGTTGCCGGCATGTTTTCAGACCAGATCTTATGCCTCATTAGTAACAGTTTTTATGTCCATGAGTATCGCAATGCACTAGCGGCATGTTCCCTCTGATTGGCCCATCCCACAACAATTTAACTGCTGCAAGCACTGGGGAGCTGTATGTATATGTCTTCCTAGCACTTGTTTCATAATGATTGCAGGCAATGGCAGGTAAGAAGGCAGTCCTATGCTTTTCAGAGGGCCCCCCCCCCCCACCCCCACACAGATGCTGGATTTAGATGAACAAAGGTGGGACACACTTTCTACCCCAGCTCCAGGAAACGGCCTTCCAGCAGGGTCACCACCCCCCACTAGAATGCGATGGCAGCCCTGGTCAGTGCAAGCACACTGCAGAAGAGGACAGGGCAGCAATGTTAGAAGAAGATGAATGATCTTTGCTCGGCTAGGACAAGTGAAGTATCTCCAATCTCCAACTAGACTTTCTATACACTCCTCGCATCCACAACCCTTTCTCTCACTCAGCCACCTTGGACTTTGCCAACACCAGGCACCTGGTCCCCCCCTCCCTCCCACAATCACCATGTTCCACTAGTAGCTGCTATGCTGTACACACTCCAGCTCCCAGCCTAGTCACATACCTGCCACACTTCATTACCATCCTAAATGTCAACACCCTCACCTATACTCTTCCCACCTGTGTCATTGCTGGACAAACTCAACCACAACAAGTGTGAGCAGGGACAACCAGCTGGACTCGTATCTGAGCTCCGGACCCTCACACATTTTGAATGAGCTTTCGAGTGGGCCAGGAAGGAGAAAGAGTGTGCCTGCACTGCTGGTGGAATGGGGGCACACAGAAATGTGAGAATCCTCAGCACATATACTATCAATCCTCAAGTCTCAAGTGAATCATCATTGTTCACTCCATCTCCCCTGTAATGCACTGATGCCCTGTCCCTTCTCTTGCAGGCCAGACCATCCTCATGCCCCCTGGATCCACCAGACTCCAGCAACACAGAGGGGAGCTTCTCCAACCCCACCACTGAAGAGACATCACAGATCACCCACACCCAGCACCAGAGCAGATACTCATACCTCAGTGGGATCACTAAGCAGATAGGCTTCTGGGTCATTCACTGGTGAGCACTTCACCGCTGGAAATCCACAGCTAGTGGACGAAGGGACATCCTAGGGCATCGGCATTCAGAGGGATGCCAGAGGCCAGAACTCTGCTGAGTCCTGTGCCGATGATGTGTCCCTGGGCCAGGTCATTCCACAACTGCTCTTCTCGGAGTGCAAGGCTGTCTGGAGAAGCCCATCACCTTCTATCCAAGGAGATGGTGCCATCACTGCAAAAAGATGAAGCCAATGCTGCATAGGTGGAGTCCACAGTAGAGACCTTGGTGCAGAACTTGCACTCTATGTCTAGGAGATGTCCAGGTCATGGTGCAGGGCTTCAACTTCATGGTGCGGGCACTGATGGCAATTCACAAGGAGGGAAGCAGTCAAATATCTATGCTCCTGAAAGCAGACTCCCGCCACCAGTGGACATCTGCCAACATCCTTCAAGGCAAAAAGATGTGGGACTCAGCAGGCCAGCTCAACCACAGCTGTGGAAACTGGGGAGATACCTAGATGGAGTGAAGGGTCAGGAGGGTTTAGGGCCCATTAGCACTAAGTGGGCACAGGCGAATATAAGCACTAATGTAGATAGATCACCATTTTGTTTTGAATGTTTGGCAATAAATTTTACTTTGTTCACCTGCAGAGCCTCCACCCTGTAGGTTCATGCCACCAAGCTTGGAAGAATCGCCATGATCACCCAGTGCCTCATCCCTGTGGAATGTGAGAATGGCACCCTCTTGCCAGCCCCCATGAAGGAAGGGCATTCCCTCAGCAGTGGGTGTGTCCCCATTCCATGAGGTGCCAGTTTTTGTAAGGTCTGGCAGAGGTGGCAGACGCAGCTTGCTATAGGACTGAATATCTGACACCTGCAGGTATGATGACCAACGTTGGAATAACCTTGCCCAGTAGCTGCAGATCTGTGATGCTGCTCCCAGAACAGTGACAGACCCAACCTTGTCTCCTCCACAGGGCACTGGTCCTGGCCAGGTGCCATGGCACATTGGCGTCACTACCACTGCTATATGTCAATAAGTAGGACAACCAATTCGACAGACTCCATGATCCTCCAGTCCATGCACTGTAAAGAAGAGAAAACCATAGTGAGCCACAAGGGTTCATGAGAGAGACCCAACCCTCATCTCTCAATACCTTTGGGAATACCACCCAATGGCAGTACATTCAATAGTGCCTCAATATCATCCCTCACAGCATCCACTTGGACTCTATAGCCACATTGGTCCCTGTAAACTCCAGCAGAATGCAGCGCCTGTAACCACCAGGGTCTCAATGGCCTTATTTCCCCAGCCCCAAGGAAACTCGGTGTCACATTAGCGGGAGTCGAGTGGCTGCATGTGGCCAGAGTTTGCGTGCTGAAGGGGGACCTCACCAATGCACCCTGTCATGACCATGATAGACATCTCCATTATGCCTTGCATAGGGCTGCACATCATTATTTTCTGTGTGATGTTGCAACATTTCTGTGAATATCAGCTCAATGCTTGGGAGAATGGCTTGTGAAGGGTTAACAGTCGGCCTCCACTAAACAGCAGTGCTTTTTGGTTATACAACATTTAATGGCATGATCGGTAGCGAGGAGAGGCTGGGGTGACTGTCCAGCCCCGTGTCTGTCTTTTTCGGCAGATGATGCACAGCTGAACGTGAGGCCAGCGATTAGCACGTCCAGTGCATTCCCAGAGGACCCTGTTTCTCCCAGATAATAAAGAGGTGCAGAGTTGAGCAACCTTCCATCGTGATCTGTTGAGATATTTCGTTACACACAAGCACCCCTGACAACTGGCTTTGGCTTTTTGAGCAACCTCTCCCCTTTGCTCTCACACCACTGCCTGAGTGTAGCTCCCAATCACACTGCAGTCATCCACCCCCATGTGAGGTCCTTCAGTCTGTCTGAAGGGAGATGCAACCCATTCCCGATTCCCCTATCCTACCCTCACAGCCCAGCCTCCCATTGGACCCTACCTGGATGTCATAACTCACAATGGCCTCCAGCATTGAGTCTCTTGGTTTCAAGCCCTCAAGCCTTCTGGCCAGCCTTCACTGTAGAAGGGCACTCCCTCAGCGCAGGAACCCAGGAGGGAGGACACAGGAAGCACTGCCTGCAAAGCAGTCTTCACAACTCCTTTAAGTCAAGGAGTGTTCGATATGAAGACAAGGTAAGCCCTGCTAGTGGCCATTCCAAACCCTTCCCCCAATAAAGTGATTTTGGGACCACCTCCACCCCTCCCTCCACTTTCCAGCTGTAAGTTGCACTTATCTGTGTCCTCTTTGTTCTCTCTGGTGCCTCCTGAGCAGTGTACACCATGGAGGGTGCTGGATGTCTGAGCACTCACCTCCAAAACCCCTCAAGGGCTGAAGGTGCTCAGTATGTAGACCTATTGTAAATGACACTTGTGAGACATCACTCCACTTCTCAGAGAGAGTGTAATATACTAAAATTAGCTTTCTACAATCTGTCGGCATGTTTTATATTACTCCACTGGCAAAGGGCCAGAAATATGCCAACAGAATCGCAGTTTCTGAATTTTGAGCGTGTGCCGCCATTCCAGCGAGTGCGGGCTCAAAATTGCCTCCAATGTCTTGATCTTCTCCGTGATTGAAGCTCCTCACTCACTGATGTACTAATCTCATCTTTCATTAACAATATCATCCTAACTTCCCTTTCCTTTTTATTGATCTTTCCTAAATATTGAATACTCTTGAGTAATTATAGGTTTCATAATCACAGAAAACTGACAATAGTAGCAAAGAACATTCCATAGTATTTGCGAACAGTATATATATCACACAACAATGACCGGAACTGTCCAGACATTCGCAGCCTGTCACCACTGCGAGTGAGGACAGAGAATTTGGTGCTCAGCCAAGTCGCTATCCATTTGCAGCGTGACCAGAGAATTCTGTTGTCGTGAACAGCTGGAGAATCCTTCCCAAAGTTGAAAGTGTGAACAATCATACCAGTGCAAACACAACAGGCTGAATGGCCTCCTACAGCACTTACCAGTTGGGTAATTCTGTAATATATGATAATATGAAGCACAATGTTTTTAAAGTCTGATTAAAATGCTGAAATTCAGTTTTGTATTGAGTGACGAACAGAATGTTGTGAAGGATATTGGCAGCATATTGATTATGTCAATATTATAACAAAGGTCACTATAAAGACTCTTCAAGCTATATCCTTACATTACTGATGTGATGTGCACACTTCCTGATTTTTGATCAAAAGTCCTTGGAAATCTTTTCCTTCATGCTTGGAAGGAAAACAGCTTTTAACAATTCACTAGCTCTGAAAAATCTGGAAATTTATCATTGAAAGTTGGTAAAATCTGATTATAAAGATCTTTACGCGTAAGACATTAATGAGAGGTTGATGTTGTATAGTGTGTATTGCTAATAGAAGCAACACATTTAGTGCCAGCTGTCTGTTCCAGGTTTGCTTTAAGCTTCTGGAGCTGATAATTCTTTGCTTGAGAAGCAGGGGGGCTGGGGAGGGCTGCCTTTTCAGCTTGTCTAATAGGAAAGGCATGGCTTCGCAAGATCTGCAGAACTCACATAGCTTGGCCCCAGTCTGGGTCATTGTAGAAATATGTTATATCTCCCAGCAAAACCTCGAGAAGGAAGGCACATTATAAGCGGGAAGGAAGGGGGACTGAGTTATGACAATGGGCTGATGTGAGTTTAGCAAAACAGAGAGTTCCTGCTCACTTCCTCTGTTCCTGAGTCTACAGATTTGAAGGGAAGTTGCCGTTCAGACTTGTGTTTTTTTTGTGTGGAGTGAGCTAATGGGATCTTTCAGATTGCTGTTGCACAATGTCGTGTTAACCACGTTTCTTACATGCTGGTGACTCGGGTGCTATCCTGTGAAGCATTTATACAGAGAAGATGGAGTATATATCAAACACCTTTACTATTTCTCGCAATATAGGAGGTAGGATCTCTGACATAATGTGAGAGTCTAAAAGAGTGCTATGTTCTGAATTTTGTTAACATAAAAACGCTAAATTTGTCTTGTGATTAAATTTATCACTTATGTTAATCTAACAGACAGAGAGAGATGGCTTAATGTTTAATGGCTGTATTTAAATCCAGTGCATGAAGAATCTTAATGCCTTCGTGCTGTAATCTGTGCATTTTCTGTATACTTATTGCCTAATTCTCCTTTGAATTTGTAATAGCAGCACTCAGGGCATACTACAGGATGCACCGGTAATTAAAACTGGATTATGAAACTGAAGTAGCTCTTTCCTACTAGTGCCAATCTTTTCCCAATCAAACGGTGTCGTTATAAGAAATCAGGAAGAATCTATGAATTGGATTCTATCTCCCCAGTATTAAAGAGTACATCCTGTTGTAATCTCCCTCTGTCTGGGGGAAGAGGAGTCCTACATTTTCCAGCTTCCTCTTGGAAAATTATTCTGCCGTCCAATTCTGTTGTCAGTAACTGAGGTACATTTTGACTTTGTGTAAACATGTAAAATGGGTGATGATGATCTACAGAGCCGTTACATTCCTCCCCATTCCTATTTTTATAGACTTGAATGGGAGATGTTAAACAGTCTGCATGAAGTTAAGATTACTCCCAATGTGGCCACACAGTCACTTTCAATTGACAATAATACAATTTGTAAATATTTTGAATGCTATTACGCTTATTAAGAAGTGTTCCAAATTAAATGCAGAAATAATAAATGTATGGTAACGAGTCGATAACACACAGTGTAACCAGCTAACCATGATGTCATCATGTAGTGCTGGGAGTAGGGGGAGGCGGTATCAGCTGACAGTGTAAATCTGTCAGCTGATACCACCAATACAGATACAGAACCCAAAATGCAGTTCCATTTCGAAGAACCTTTCAGCTCCTTGCTAGTTTAATTACTTCATATTTTGCTGATCAATTTAAGAAAAAAATAAATAATTTGTAATTATTATTGATTTGCCCACAGCTGCACTTCTTCAGAATGTTTATGAAAGGGCTTTGAAGTTACTATCACAATGGTCCTGTTGATAATTGCATTGCCCAGTGATAATGAGCACTTCAGATGCTGAGCCTCCCTATTTGTTTTCTTGCTGGCATTGAGCATCACTGAAATAGCCTTGAGCTGACTAGAACATTACACGCTGGCAGGACTTTCCCACTCCACTGCAGTGAATGGAGATTTGGCCAAATTCTCAGATCTTGCTGAAGCGGGAGCGTGATGTGAACAGCCAGTAAAATTGTGTGCTTGGTGTTTCTGGGCTAAGAAGGGAGAAATCAGTATAGGGACTTTCTCTTCATTAGTTTCCAGTAAGACACAATCCTAAAATCTGCATTTGTTAAATCAGGTCAGAATATGATCACATTTTGTTGTAAAGCAACCGAACAGTGTGCAAACACTCATAATCTGGGTTTATATAAAGGAATAGTCACCAAGCCAGTGAAGGGTGGCTGCACTGTGGATCCTTACTCCAGTATGTGTTAGCACCTCTGGATGAAGAAGAGCTAGTCTTGTATTTGCTTCGGTTCAATAATTTTCTCCCTTACCTTCTTCCTCATGTGAAAACATTGCCATCTTGTTGTTTATTTTCCCACGAGCAGTGGATCCAATTCACTGTTGGCATCATCATCGAGCTCACTCAGCTCTCATCCAATATCCATACCCATGCTATTCCTGAAGCACTCACTCACTAAGTAGTGAGTCAGATCAATTTTCCATTCCCTACTCAGGCTTGTTGGGGTCAGTTGTGGCACATTGATTATAGTCTGAGATCAATTAATTCATCAAGGTTATAATCTGGCCAAGAAGCAAAAAATGAAAAACTATAAATGGCGGTGATGTTGCTACCTGACTGTAACCGAGGGCAGAATTTTCCATTTTTGAAACAAAGGGGGTGATTTTACCATTATGTTGTGCCTGTTTTCAGGTGTGAAAACATGGTAAAATTGGGTGTGAGGTGAATAGCGTGATCCGCGTCCACGTCTGAGCAGATTCTCACTTTAGCAAGTTGCATTTAAGTTGACTTAATGAGCAGGATGCCCAATCTTATCTGCATTTTCCCCTTTACCATTGCGTTCACCCATCCAGATTTGACGTGAAACAGACATGATCTTTTTCAGACATTCCAGCTTCTGAAGTGGAAAGTTCAGAGCTTCCAATGGGTCTCTAACTCAGATTGGTGGTGTTGGTGGCAGGGAGACTGGCTATATCATTCTCTAGAGGGGGAGGTGGGAGGAGGGAGGCCTCATCATTTTTTGGTGGGGGAGGGGGAAGGAAGGATGCCCAATCATTCTCTGGTGTGGGAGGAGGGGAGCAGAGTGGTCAGATGGATGTCTGATGTAGGGGTGGAGGGGCAAGAGAGGTCTGCTGCTACTCTGTGGGCAATTGGTGGGGATGGGGAAGGGGGCAGTAAACATGATTGGTCTGGGTAGCAGGCAAGTGGGTGGATAAGGGGGACAATTATATCATGGGCGTGGGGTGATGTCTGTGGGGACTACCGTTCCTGGGCTGCTTTATCTGCTTTCACAGCCCAAGTAATGTGACAGGGAGCATTTTTCAAATTTGTTTTTCACTGCGCGTGTGCAGTTGAAGGCTCTGATCGGAGCAGCAGCATTTTGGGCACGAAAAGCACTGTCCACAGCGTGATTCAGATTTGAGACTTTTTTTCACATTGAGTGCGTATAGCAGCAGGTTTCTAAATCAGATCTGAATTACGGCCAGATTCAGCACTGTCCAGATTCAGCACTTAGAATCAAAAAAGTAAAATTGCTCCCCAAGTGTACTGTTACAGTCATATCTAGAGTGTAGAGAAAGGCTAACTTAAAAGATGGTAGGCCCATTCAAAAGTTTAATGACAGTGGGGAAAAAGCTGTTCTTGAGCAGTTGGTACATGTCCTCAGACTTTTGTATCTTTTTCCCGATGGAGAAAGGTGGAAGAGGGTATGTCTGGGATGCATGGGGTCCTTGATTATGCTGGCTGCTTTTCCGAGGCAGCGGGAAGTGTGGACAGAGTCAATGAAACAGTTCCACGTAATGAAGCTCACAATCTGCAATCTACAGAAACTATGATGACCTATATTAGTTTTAGCTTTATTTACATTGTTGCTAATGCTGCCTTGTTTTTGAGATGCTACCCCCAACATTGAGATGACCAAGGAGTCATTCCAGGAACATGACAGCTGAAGCCCTGATTAATGTGAGAAGGTTTGAACAACAAGCACTATCTAATGTGGCTCGGTGCTGCAATCTATGATCTGACATTTCAATTAACAATAAATAGCTTCTGATTAATGACTGGATGCCCTTGGGGCCTTTAAGAATGTCAGTTCTGGAGAACATCTGACTGGCTTCCATATAAGCTGCACCTGTGCCTGCTCCCTAAGCGTCTGCATTTCCAAATTATATATTCCAATGTGTTCATGCTGCAAACGTGATGTGAAGCTATTGAGATATGAATATCCCTCCTATAGCACTGATAAATACATTAGCTTCCAATGGCTTTCTGCTTTGGGAACTCTCCTTTCTTTTCTGAATAACACTTCAGGTCACTCTTGCAGTACCAACAGGTTGATGCAGAAGTGAGGTGACATTTGGAATAAAGGTTCTTGATAAATTATGGAGAGTTACTTAAAGGGATGACTGCGGATAGGTAAACACTCAAGGATCACATGGGGGATATGCAGAAACTGTTTATTCCTGTCTGACACAAAAGCAAAATGGGTAAGAGGACCAATCCATGGCTTTCAAAGGAAATTAAACAGAGTAGTCGATCCAAGGAAGAGACATACAGATTGGCAAAGAAAAATAATAGGTCTGAGGATTAGGAGCAGTTTAGAATTCAGCAAAGAAGTACCAAGGGGTTGATTAAGACAGGGAAAATACAGTACAAAAAGTAAGCTTACAGGGAACATTAAGACTCATACTAACAGTTTCTGTAGATATGTGAAGAGAAAGAGGTAGGTGAAGACAAACATAGATCCCCTAAAGACAGGAAGGGGGAAATGTATAATAGGGGACAAAGAAATGACTGAACAACTGAACACATTTTTTGGTTCTGCTTGACAAAAGAGGATGCAAATTAGATGCTAGAAACGTGGAAGAATGCAAGATTTGGTCAGAGGGAAGAACTGAGGGAGATCAATATTAGTAGAGAAATGCTGTTGGAAAAGTTGATGGGATAGAAGGTGGATAAATCTCCAGGGCCTGATAATCTACTTCCCAGAGTACTTAAGGAAATGGCTATAGAAATAGTGGATGCATTAGTGGTCTTCTTCCAGGATTCTGTAGATTCTGGCACAATCCCTGCTATTGGAGGGTAATTAATTTCACTCCAATATTCAAAAAGGGGAGTAGGGAGAAAACAGGGAATTGTAGACCAGTAAGCTTATCATTGGTAGTGGGGAAAATTCTCAAATCCAGTATCAAGGACTTTATAGTAGAGCATTTAAAATCACTGATATGATCAGATAGAGCCATCATTGATTTATGGAGGGAAAATCATGCTTGATAAATCTGTTGGAATTTTTTGAAGATTTAATTAGTGGAGTTGACAAGGGGGAGCCAGTCGATGTAATATATTTGGACTTTAAGAAAACGTTTGACAAAGTCCCATGTAAGAGATTATTGTGCAAAATTAAAATGCATGGGATTAGGGGAAGTGTATTGAGATGATAGAAATATGATTGGTAGAGAGGGAACAAAGAGTAGGAATTAATGGGTGCTTTTCAAATTGGCAGGCAGTATCTAGTGGGGTGCCACATTGGTGCTGGGATCCTAGCTATTCACAATATATAGTAATAATTTCAAAGTTTGAAAACCAAGTTGGGTGGGAGAATGCAAAGATCCTTCAGCATGGTCTGGACAGGTTGGGTGAATGGGCAAATCAATGGCAGACGCAGTATAATTTGGATAAGTGTGAGGTTATTTGCTTTGGAAGAAAAAACAAAAAGGTAGGTTACCACCTGAATGACAGTAAGTTGGGAGAGGGGAATGTGCAGCAGGACCTGGCTGTCCTTGTGCGCCAGTCATGGAAGATAAACATGCAGATGCAGCATGGTAAAGAAGACAAAAGGCATGTTGGCTGTCAGTGTGAGAAGTTTCGAGGGCTGCAGGAGCAGGAATATGTTATTGCAATTATACAGGACCTTGATGAGGCCACACCTACAGTATTGTTGCAGTTTTGATCTCCTTTCTGAGGAAGGGTGGTCTTGCTCTCGAGGGAGTGAAGCGAAGGTTTACCAGGCTGATTCGGGAGATGGCTGGACTGATGTATGAGGAAAGATTGACTGGGTTAGGATTGTTTTCACTGGAGTTCAGATTAATGAGGGAGATCTCATGGAGACTTATAAAATTCTAAAGAACTAGATCGGGTAGATGCAGGGAGGATGTTTCCGATGGTAGGGGAATCCACAACCAGAGTTCATAGTCTGAGAATTCGAGTAGACCATTTAGGACGGAGGTGAGGAGGCATTTCTTGATCCAAAGAGTGATAAGCCTTTGGAATTCATTACTACAGGATGTAGTTGATGCCAAAATGTTCTATGTATTCATGAGACGACTAAATATTGCAATTGGGACGAATGGAGTCAAATTTATGGGAAAAAGTAGGATTAGGCTGTTGAGTTGGATGATCAGCCATGATCATAATGAATGGTGGAGCAGACTCATAGGGCCAAATGGTCTCCTCCTGCTCCTATCTTAAATGCTTCTATGTTTCCTGGTTATATGTATTTAGAACTGGTCGGCAATTTTTAAAAAAGGAAAAGTTAATTAAAACTTTCCCTGATTCTTAGGTTAAAAACCAATACCTGATTTTACAATAGAATCTAC
Organism: Sphyrna mokarran; assembly: GCA_024679065.1. Lineage (NCBI taxonomy): Eukaryota > Metazoa > Chordata > Chondrichthyes > Carcharhiniformes > Carcharhinidae > Sphyrna > Sphyrna mokarran. The sequence continues at coordinate 90,557,225 of JAGIQG010000004.1, forward strand.
CATTTGGTAAAGTGCAAATAAGTGTATTTAAAGAATGTGAATCTTCTGCAAGTGGCATGTCACCAAGTTTCTACTAAATAAATCCTGCGTTTTTAAGTGTATCTGCACCACATGGACTGTAGCAGTTCAGGAAGGCAGATTACCACCATTTTCCCAAGGGCAACAAATGCTGTCCTAGCCAGCAAGATTCACAATCCATGAATGGATAATAAGAAAAAAGTGGTTGATGTAGCAAAGCTTTAAATTCCAAGCTTGTGTCTCACTGCCCTTGCAACGTAATTACTTAAGTTCACATCAGAGACTTGCTTTCAGAGCTGTACATTTTACCTCCCTCCTCTTATTTAAAGCTGTCTTCAACTCTTCTGAGGCTTCTAAATAAGAATGTATAAAATAGGAACCTGGAACCTAAGAAATTGATCTGCTTTATTTAAACTGAGGTGCTGGGAAGGAGATAGGCCTACTTTAGTTTAAAATGTAGAGGAAAAACAATAGTAGAATATTGACTATTGAGGTCTTGTAAAATAGACCTTTAGCTACCGTGATTTCACCTTTTCAGATTCCTAAGTCTACCACCTTCCAATTACAGTAGCAAGCTCTCTCTTTAAGCACAGTGTCTGACCCATAGCCACCATTTCTGGAAACTGGTTGTAGTTGATCACCATCTGAATAAGGAGTACTTACTGTAGAAATCCTAAATTTGCCCTTCAAATATTAAAATGTCTTATCCGGTTGCTTGGGAACACCTGAAGAATCATAGACTTCATACCATGTAGAAGAGGCTATTTGGATCTGTTGGATCTGCACTGACTCTCTGACAAAGCATCTTGAACAGACCCAACCTCCTGATCCATCCCCATAATCCCACATGTTTACTTCGCTAACCCCCTAACTGACACATCTTGTGTTACAAAGGTGGAGTTTAACCTGGCTGATCCACCTAACCTGTACATCTTTGGGCTGTGGGAGGAAACTAGAGCACTCAGAGATAACCTATGCAGACATGGAGAAAATGTGCAAACTCTACACATATAGTCACCCAAGGCCCGAATCGAACCCAGCTTCCTGGTGCTGTGAAGCAGCAATGCTATCCACTGTGCCACCGTGCCAATCTCTTAAAACATTGAATTATCTTGTCCAAACTGGTAAAAGGTTTGGGAAGGCAGGCTAAATACATGGGGAGCCTTGAAGTCCTCCGGGATGACAATCATATTTATTCCTATTACAGAAATTGAAATAATTAGTGTTGATTTTAAGGATCTGTGGCCCTTAAAAGACTAAGAAATGTCTAATTTTGGGGCTAGGGCAAATTAGGAGAAGCAAAAGTGCTGTTTATGTATATAAAAATCTTTGGTCAGCCATTAACCAAACAGAAGCTCCCATTTCCCAGGATTGCTTCCCTTACCCAGGTTTCAGCTGTTGGACTGTTCATTGCAGAGATAAGGGAATCCTTCACCCTCCCAGAACTGTTGAATTTATCAGGGAGATGTGCAAGTTGATAACTGTATGTAAATGAGCCCTGGCTTCAGAATGACTCAGAAACCCCGGCAACAACAAATGGAAGGGTGACAGACAAATTCAAAAGTAACTATTAGCCCACATGATGTCTCCCATGTGAAAATAGTTGATTTGGTTTTGATTAGATTGATTGAATTTGATTTATTATTGTATTGGGATATAGTGAAAAGTATAGTTTCTTATGTGCTATGCAGGCTGAGCATACTGTTCATAGAGAAGGAAAAGGAAGGGTACAGATTGTAGTGTTACAATCATTGCTAAGGTGTCGAGAAAGACCAACTTAATGCAAGATAAGTCCATTCAAAAGTCTGATGGCAGCAGGGAAGAAGCTGTTCTTGAGTTAGTTGCTGTGTGACCTCAGACTTTTGTATCTATTTCCTGAGGGAAGAAGGTGGAAGAGAGTATGTCAAGGGTGTGTGGGGTCTTTAATTATACTGACTGCTTTTTGCAGTGGGAAGTATAGACAGAGTCAGTGGATGGGAGGCTGGTTTGCATGATGGACTGGGTTTCATTTACAATCCTTTGTAGTTTCTTGTGGTCTTGGATAGAGCAGGAGTCATACCGAGCTGTGATACAGCCAGAAAGAATGCTTTTTAAGGTGCGTCTGTAAACGTTGGTGACAGTCATAGCTGACATGCCAAGTGTTCTGCCCATATGCACTATATTAATAAAGGACAATCACTTTCAATGAGATATATCAGAGCTGCAAAATCCTTTGGGATTATGCTGTGTCGCAGTCACTCACTTCAGAAAAGAAGTGATGAAATTTTTCAAAGCCATTTTGACCTTTTGGCTATGATGAAGCATCAATGCAATGCCTCATCTTGTCAATTTGGATCTTGTCTGTCTCTCTTGTGGGGTAAACACAGTAAGAAGTCTCACAACACCAGGTTAAAGTCCAACAGTTTTATTTGGTAGCAAAAGCTACTAACTTTCGGAGCACTGCTCCTTCTTTAGGTGGACTATGAATTGGATTCAATTTGAATTTAGTTTCTGGGATGGAATAAAAATTAAAAACAAAGAAGTGCAGATTAGTGGAACTTTAAAACCTTTTACTTTTTAAAGTAACTTATAATGTGAAAGCATTAAGTCCTGATAGAGGTTACAAAGGTGGCCCTGGAAACTACCAGGACAGCCAAAGGAAGTCAAAGAAACTTTGCAGTTTTCTAACATCTATCGTTGTAATTTTTTCACTTTTAGTAAGGATCTTCTTTGAACAGTCTTTTCAAGCTTTGCATCAAATTCATTTTCTGACTTGGAGTTCAGTAATAAAATACACAGTGAAAACCTGAAGTTTGGCTAGCATTACAGACATGCAATCTCAGAGTGGAATTTTCACTCTTGTGCCAACACTGGACGAAGTTTTATGCTGTAGTTCTGTGAAAATGGAGTGCTGTTTGAAAGTAGCTATACAAAATCTAAAGTTGTTTCAGAAACCTCAGGTATCTCCTGCCCCCATTCTTTCCTTGCCACCCAACGATGATTTCTTTCCCAATCCTTCCTAATCACTAACAGGTTTCTGCATGCTTGCTCCTTTAATTGACATGGCCAATTTTATGAAACAGTTATAAGAAGAGCAACATTCTATCACTTTGGAGTGGTGCATCAATATCCCAGCATGTCCAACTCTCCCGATACCTTACATCTTGTTAATAGCACAGGATAGATATGCTTTCCATGGTGAAAAGTACTTTTAGGAACTATCATGCTTCAACTGCCTTATCTCCCCACTGTGCCAAATCCGTCAATATGGGAGATCACTGCATGCTCCAGTGCAATCTTTCCAAAGTATATTTAGCAGCTGAAGAACTACAGAGAAACTAATGATGAAAAGGCTGCTTGGTGAGCTCAAGGAGCATAGAAGGACATTATAGTGCATTACTAATGCCATTGCATGAAATGTAACTGATAGCTAGTTAAGATAACAACAGTCCCCCTGTTGTCATTATACAAAAGACTCATCAATGACTGTGAAGTTAACATATGCAAGAAACCACTTTTTAAAGTTGGACATTTATCTTCCCCCTTGAGATAAAACAATGAGGATATTAGCCACCTGACCCGTAACCCAAGCTGAGCTGCTACACTGACTTCAGTCAGTAAAAGAATTCACTCAAGAAACAACTACATCTGTGAGATCGTGGCCAGGAGAAAACTGCATCACAAGTTGTGGCATTATTAAAGACTTCCCTTATTCGTTAGGCTACTTCAATACTTCCAGCATAATAGTTTATGTTAAGAAGTTTGTTTATTAGTGTTAGAAGTAGGCTTACATTAACATTACAATGAAGTTACTGTGAAAATCCCTTAGTTGCCATACTCCAGCACCTGTTCGGGTACAGCAAGGGGGAATTTAGCATGCCGAATGCACCTAGCTCACACGTCTTTCGGACTGTGGGAGGAAATGGGAGCACCCAAAAGAAACCCATGCAGACAAGGGGAGAACATGCAGACACCACACAGTGATCCAAGCCAGGAATCGAACCCATGTTCCTGGATTTGTGAGGCAGCAGTGCTAACTACTATGCCATCGTAATATCTGGAAAGTGGAAATAATTTACGGAAAACCAGCAACTCAGCTCACCAGAAATGTTCCATTGTATTTGGCTGGACTAATGTCTGTTCCTAGGTGTTGCTCCAGGAGGAAATCAGAGCTGATGTGTCTGACGTTTTTTTGCAATCATTTTGTTTGCATCATCACTAGGTTATAACAGAAACTATAAAAATTAAATTCAGTGAGTTTGCTCTCAAAATGAGCTTTGATCACCCAATTGATAGTATTGTTGTCCTATATCCAAATAATTCCCTTCAAGCAATGAACGTTGCTGGGGAATAGAATTGTTGGATTTATTTCCCTGCCATGCACTCTTGGGATGTTTTATTATGTTAAAGGCACTATATTAATACAAGTTGCTGTTGATGCTGCTTTTTAATGCAGTACTGTTCCAGATTTGGTTAGATTACTTGAACAAAATAGAATTACCTGAGATATTTTGTCAAGTTTCAAAATTTCCAGACCTTCCTATTTTGTCTAAAAGAGTCAGGGGAATGTGGAATTATTGTAAAACTGTACAATTCAACAAACATTTCTGTTTGATGGGAACAGTTGGTTTGTCTATAGGAAATTGCATTTGTTTGATTTGCTACTCATTCCTACATGTTATGAGGGAGAGAGGCAATCTTTGCTTCAGGGAAATTTTGTAGATGGAATCCCTCCCTTAATGAAAAATCAACACACTGACCAATGTTTCTCAGAACGATTATTAGGAAGTTCAGTGTGCCTTAGAGAAATATCTGCATTACCTCTCAATCCCTCATTGAGGGAGACATCTGCAATGAATAGTGGCTCTCAATCCCTCTCTTCAGCACATAACTGCAATGATTGCCATCTCTCAATCCCCACTTAGAGTTTCACAGAGGGAGAGTTGTCTGCCATCAGACACATAGAAGCACTCACTGCCCAATTCAATTACATAATTAATGGGCATCCTGAGATTACTGAAGCCAACTTTAATTGATAATTCTGTGCAAATAATATACCTCCAGAATTCCTAACCAAATGGTTTGAAGTATAATCCGCAGAAATAAATAAGGGAAGATTGTGTCAATATATATGGGAAATGTGTGCTTCCAAGAAGAACACATTAACGAGCATTAGAGTAGGCAAATTAGACATTTGAACGTGTTCGGCCATTCAGTACAATCATGGCTGATCTCATCAAGGCCTCAATTCCATTTTCCTGCCCATTCACCATAGTCCTTCAAATCCTCACTAATTAAAAATCTGTCCACCTCTTCCTTATATTTGCTCACTGTTCTGGCATCTACCATGCTCTTAGGTCGTGAATTCCCAATCCTTTGAGATAAGCAAAGGTCAAGCTTCTTCTCTGCTTGACCTTGTGTGTATGAGCAACAATTGTTTGTCTGAATCTGTGCTCTGTGGATGTATATTGACCATTCACATCTGTATGAAATATATCGAAGGTAGGACTGGAGGAGGTTATTCAGTTATTTCTACCTCCTGTGTTCTTTTAGTAGATCATGCTGATCTGCATTTCAAACCTATGTGTCTGCCTTTACTCCACATTGCTTGATACTGTCACTTCACAAAATTGTATTGTCCTGAAAATCCCAATTGCTTTAGAATCCACAAGCGTTTAGGGAAGAGTGTTTCAAATACCAATCTCCCATTGTGTGATCAAATCCGTGCTGAGTTTGATCCTGAACGGTTGACCCGCAAAATATTGCATCCCCTGTACTCGGTAATCCATCAGAGGAAATGGGTTTCCCCATATTTACTCTTTTTTTATTATAATATTTTAAACAGAAACAATAGATTAACTCTTAATCTTCTAAAGTGAAGGAAACAAGCTACATTTGTGCAAAATGCCCTCATAATTTAATCCTTAAATTTTGGTATAATGCTGTGTGGACAATCAGTGCAGGATTTATGTGAATAAGCTGTACTTAGGTTGATGCAGACAAACTATTTGGACTAATTGCTTATAATGGCACCGCAGAGATATTTGGGCAGGCCTTGCTCCCTCTGTTGTTGAAAAATTGAAGGAGCTGCTGCAAAGGCTGCTGTAGAGGAGGGTAGTTCTACTGTTGCTGAAGATAACCTCCATTCTGGCTTTCTACTGGATGCCCCTTCTCCCCACCTCCTAAGTGAATGAAAGGAGGCTGTCAACTAAGTCACTTAAATCTTTTGATATTTTATCTTGTGCAAAGAAAGGAATTGTCTAGCATCAAAAAAAGATTGAAATATTGTCATTCAGCATACACTTATCAATCACAGAAAATCTCTTGGTTGGAATGGCCACATGCTTTATTAGTGCCATTGTCCATTTGCACGCGCATTCTCATTATGCCTTAGCTAGATGGCACACATTTCTTGCGGGTTGACGTCACAACTAGAGAATGGCAACTAGATGTTGCAGTGTCTTAACCAAGCTGCTACACTATTGTTAATGTGGTTCTATAGCATGTGGCTGCCTCCTGGACATCAGATCATTGATATACACAATAATACTTAAATGATCGGAAATCAGATAAACAATGATCAATTGTGAATCTTTTTAATTTATCAAGATCATGGGGTTAAGATGAAGAGTGCTGATACCCACATACTTGATACCCATTATGAAGAAAACCATAAGAAATTCTACAACCTGTGTCAGCCAATTCTTAAAGAAAATGTTGCCTCTCATAAACAATGGTCTTGAAATTCCAAAAGAACATAATACCAGCAGAAGAGTGACAAAGCATCCACAAAGTCTGCTCAAATGAAGAGGCCCCAAATTCACTCAGATTGTGAGATCTGCATTATTCTACATGCTCAGGGTGAACAACTGACACCTACAAACACACATTAGTGGCACCAACTTCATAGGAGATTACAAAATGTAATGTTGATGGTTGATGCCTGACACAAATATGCAGTTCTGAGTCTTCTACTGTCAATTGTGCAGTCAAGCTTCTTGGTGAAGATAATTGACCTCTGTGTGGGCCTCGTTACCCATCTTTAGTGAAGTATTAGGTCTTCATAAAGTTCTCAATGGGACTCATGCCAGTTATCAATTGGATAGATTTTGCCTGAAACTTAATAAAGGGATTCTAGGAATTATCATGTTATCAGATAACATCTTCAGACATGCTCCCAGTGTAGGAAGTGGCTTGCTGTTTCTCCAGTTTAAGTCACTGGTAGGACAAAAACTAATTGGAAGAAACATGGTAGAATTTGAGGGTAATCAGGATCTGTCTCACTACTTCCTCATCTAATTTGCATCATAATGCGTATCAGTTATATAGGCATCAGCACTCTTCATCACCTCTGCACTACCCAAACAGAATTTTAACTTGCTTGATACATGTGTTTGCTTCAGACTATCTAATGTCTCCTTGGGTGGCTTAGAAGAATGTGGCAATTTGCAAACTTTAAACTATGATACCTTTCATTTTCATAAGAAGAGCCTTGATTCTTGTGAAGGTTACTCTGCAGCAACATATACAATTCTGTGACAGGTTCTTTTGTGAAGTAGAAGGACAGAACACATCTGGCAATGTTGAGGTACAAGGATAGTGACAGTGCTATGGGCAAGATGCTTCTGGTGCTGCAGCCCTGCTTTTTCTGACCTCTTCCTCATTTGCATTACAGCACATGAAGCACATTGAGATACCTTCTAAAATGCGAATGAATTCAAAGATCTGCAGTCTCAATGCACTCCGGCATACTGTGAAAATACAAGTTTTATTTTGATTCATTATTTTGTTGATAATTGGCACACACTGGGAATATTGATTTCTGCCAGCAAGTGGGCTGATCATTATCTTAATAGAACAATTTCTAGATGTAAGCATCTAATGAATAAATGCAGAATTTGATGAGTGTTCAAGGATGCTGCTTGAACAGATTTGTTGCGCTAGTGCCGTTTGACAATTTATGATATTGGTTGAGCATTGCAAGAAGGGTTTGTTATAGAGGCTCCAAGAATTAAATACTCATCTCCAGAATACTGCTGCAAATGACCAAGGAGAAAAATTGTAGAGGCATTAAAGAAGGGTGTTTTCCTTCTTAACACTTGCATTTATGAATTTTAATATTACTGAAAATGGGTAAAATAGATTTGGATCAAGATTGCAGTTACTTTGCTGCCATCAATTCTCTCTCCGTAGCAGCAATGTTGGAGTACCTACATTGCATGTTGGTGTATCTACATTACATGTTGGTGTACTTTACTGAATGTTGGTGTACCTACATTGCATGTTGGTGTATCTACATTATATGTTGGTGTACCTTACTGAATGTTGGTGTACCTATATTGCATGTTGGTGTACCTATATTATATGTTGGTGTATCTACATTGCATGTTGTTGCACTTACGTTACATATTGGTGTATCTACATTACATGTTGCTGTATTTACATTGCATGTTGTGGACCTACATTACATGGACTACATGGGCCATGTAGTCCATGGACTACACCACCTCCTCAAGGAATATAAGGACTGGGCAGTAAATATTGACTTTGTCAACTATCCATGAATAAATACAAAGAGATTGATATTACAATTTGAATTGCAGTGATTGAAGGTAACAGTTTCAGTAATAACTTTAAAAATGATTTAGATAAATATTGAAAGGAGAAAACTCTGCAGGTCTGTAGGGAAAGAGCAGGAGAGTAGGACAAATTGGATAGTTCTTATAAAGAGCTTATCCTGTACATTAGGAGGTGAATGCCCTCCTGTGATGTGTCATTCTTTAATTGACAGCCAAGAATTACACAGTCTGGTAATGAAAAAACACTTACTTCGCATTGCCCTGGGACAAATTAACAACATTGTGGGGGGATGGAGCATGAATGGGTAAGCACAGTCAGAGACATCCAACAACTGATCCACCCAAGTACACAGTGAGCCTGGACTGTCCTTATAACTCAAACCATCAAGTCCCCGTAGCATCGTAATAAATCCTTTCTGCACTTTTTCTAGCTTAATAATATCTTTCTCTAACAGGGTGACCAGAATGTACACAATATTCCAAGTGTGGCTTTATCAATGTCCGTACAACTTCAACAAAACGTCCCAACTCCTAAATTCAATGTTCTGACCAATGAAACCAAGCATGCCAAATGCATTCTTCAGCACTTTGTCCACCTGTGACTCCAATTTCAAGGACTGTGAACATCTACCCATGTACCTCTTTGTTCTGTAACTTTCCCCAGTGTTAACTGGGTAGGTCTTGCCCCAACTCGATTTACCAAACTGCATCATCTCACATATATCTAAATTAAACTCCCATCTGCCATTCATTGGCCCAATGGCCTAATTGATCAAGATCACATTGCATTCCTTCTTCACTGTCCACGATATCACCAATCTTGGTGTCACCTGCAAACTTTCACACCATGCCTCCTAAATTCTCATTCAAATTATTGACATAAATAACAAATATCAGTGGACCCAGCATCGACCCTTGAGGCATACCACTGGTCATAGGCCTCCAGTTTCACAAACTACTTTTTACAACCATCCTCTGTCTTCTGTCGTTAAGCCAATTTTGTATCCAATTGGCGACCTCACTCTGGATCCCGTGCGATTTTACTTTATCTAACAACCCATCATGAGTACCTTGTCAAAGGCCTAGCAAAAGTCCACGTAAGCAATGTTGACTGCACTGCCCTCATCTACCTTCTTGGTTACCCCTTTAAATAACTCAAACAAATTCATGAGACATGATTTTCCACTCACAAAGCCACGCTGACTGTCTCTAGTCAGTCTTTGCCTTGCTAAATACCTATAGATCCTGTCCGTCATAATACCTTCTTACAAGTTATCTACTATGCACGTTAGGGTCACATCTGTAGTTCCCAGGCTTTCCCCCTTTGCCCTTCTTAAAAAGGGCACAACATTTGCTGCCCTCCAATCTTCAGGCACCTCATCTGTGGCCTTCGATGGTAGTTTGAGAATATTTGAGAAAGTTCAAAAGCTGAGTGAACCTGTCGGGACCCAAACGGAGCATCAGTGAGATGCTTAGTAAATGCCACTTGGTGACACTGTCGATAACCCCTTTCATCACTTTGTTGATGATCAAGAATAGAGTAATGGGCAGTAATTAGCTGATTGGATTTGTCCTGCTTTTCATGTGTAGGATATATTTGGAAAATTTTTCACATTATTGGATAGATAACAGTGTTGTTGCTGTACTAGAACATCTTGGCTGGAGGCATGGCTAGTTTTGCAACACGAGTCTTCAATAGTATTGGTGGGATATTGTCAGGGTCCATAGTCTTTACAGCATCCAACGGTTTCAGTCATTGCTTGATATCACTTGCTGCAAATTGTGAATTGAATTGGTAGAAGTCTGGTATCTGCGATGCTGGGGATCTCGAGGAAATGGATCGTTTACTCCTCTATTCAGTATCATTGACTAAAGAAATGCTTCTTCCTTGTAAATGCCTGTAAATTAAATTGACACAATTTGCAAAGATCCTAGATGTAACTTGTAATGGAGTGATTACAACATTGGTTTAATTTGAAGTGGCTCTGCACACTCATTGGTTTCCAAAAGGTTTGACTAAAATTGTTTTATATTAAGTTGAACCAAAGTGACCATCATTGTTGAGGTGCTGACAGGAAGTTGACAGATTTGCCAATTAGTCTTTATCATGCAGTACAATTTTCAACCTTTGTGTTTCTTAATTGGTACTTAGTGCCACATTTAGTGGATCATTTTTGTCTAATCCAATTTTTACACACCTACTTTCTTGGATTATAGCTAAGATTTGTGTTTAACCCATATGGTTGCAAAAGATAGTCAATACATCAAGTTTTGCCTTGTCCCAGAAAATTAAAAGAATTGAACAATTTCCATGTGAATATCTACACACTGATCACCTGACTACTATAATTTTACAATATACAAATTGGTATTGCAAATATAGTTGTGAAATTTAGATTCATTTTGCAGATAGAAGCTTCAGTTCATCCCAGCAATAATCATAAGAAAATTAATTATTAGCACCTCTGTTCAAAGCTGTGGTTTATCAAGATTCCATCCTTATTTAACATTCCTTCGGGTAATCCTTGTTTTCAGCCGTGTGAAATTCTGTTACCTCGGCTAACAACTTGTGCATCTGGAGTTTTGTTTTTGAGAACTTTGTTAATGAAGAAGAAGAAATTGGATTTGTAAAGTGCCTTGCATGTAACCTGGATTTCCCAAAGCACCTCATAAATAATTATCTTTTTGAAGTGCTGTCATTTATGTAGATCTCTGATCTAAATGTGCCTTCATCGTTAGTTTGTTTCGCAATTGGTCAAATTTTCAGGTTGTTTGAATTTAACATTCAGATTGATGCCATTTTCATTTTAGAGTTGTATTTTCATCCTAGGCTGTTGGAAGTTAAGAGAGTTCAGCCCACCTGTTTAGAAAGACAGTACAATAAGAAGTCTCACTGCACTAGGTTAAAGTCCAACAGGTTTATTTGGCAGCACAAGTTTTCGGAGTGTCATTCCTTCTTTAGGTGAGAAGTGACACTCCAAAAGCTTGTGCTGCCAAATAAACCTGTTGGACTTTAATCTGATGTTGTGAGACTTCTTACCGTGCTTACTCCAATCCAAAGCTGGCATCTCCACATCATAGAGAGAAAGTACCAGCAAACATGGGATTCTCAATCCAGGGTGATGGGTGATAACAGGAGTCAGCTGCCACTGCCCCCATCCACATAAGGTTAGGAAGCAGTTACAGTGGATGCTGTCTGCCTTGGTATGTTGATTAAAAGGACCATCATCGTGCTGTGAGACTTCATCCCAGTTGTAACAATAACAGCAAAAAAAAGGACAGCCTACTAGTCCTCATGCTTTCACCCCGTACACACACCCCTTAAATTCAAATTTATGCCACCAAATGCCTTCCACACCAATCTTCATGGCCTCTCATACCCTTGATGCCAAATTACTTCACTTTTATGTCCATTCAACCACTTGACATTCTGTTCAGAACCAATGTACGCTATAGTAACAATCAACAAACCTGAGAGAACCAGTCACTCTTTCATAACACAAGGAGTCAGAAGGTAGTGAGGTAGAACTGGACGTGATCAGTATACATATAAAAATAAACATTGCTTTTGGATGATGTTGCCAAGAAGCTGTACATAGATAAGAAAAAGAAGGTTTCAGAAACAGGTTTGACTCATTCTTAGTGACCTGGCTAAAATCCATTTTCTGTATTCAGGTTTGTAGGCAGTTGTTTGATGAGGGATCAGCAGTATAAAATTAAAGACATGAGAAACCCCATTTCACACTAGCAGGCAGGGAATATGCTTGCTATTAAGATTAAGAAATGTTATCTATTGGGATTCCTACACCAATACAGACAGTAAATCCTGTCTATTGAGATTCCAGACCAGCTGATGCTTTATCTGTTACCTAATGGGATTTTTTGCATCAGCAAGTACAGCACTTACAGTCCATAGTTCCCACATCAGCTGTCATCACTGCTGGTTACTGAAATTGCCTCTGCCCTGTGCAAATAATTGGTTGGCTCCATGGAGGAACTTTCATAATCCTCTGTGCCACTGCACCCACTCTCTGAGTGCACTGGCCATTTGGCAATGTTAGGCAAGTAAGGCTCAAGCATGGATTTGATTCAGGCATCCTCATTGTGCCAGTGGGTGAGCATTGCATCTTTTGAAAGCCAGACACAAATCTCTACGACTTGAGGGCATTTCCTACTTTTTATTTGCTTTTAAAAGGGAATTACCACGGGTAATATGACCCATCATTATCTTCCCAGTTTGTACCAGAACTAAGGTCATAGTTTGAAGCTGAGAGGTAATTGTTTTAGAACTAAGGTGAGGATAAATTTCTTCACTACCACAGAAAATAGTTGAGGCCAAAATAATGTGTGATTTCAAAAAGAAATTCAATATAATTTTTGGAGCTAAAGGGATCAAGGGATATGGGGGGAAGGGGGAATCAGGATATTGAATTCGATGATCAGCCATGATCTTAATGAATGACGGAGTGGGTTCGAAGGGTGGAATGGCGTACTCCTGCTTCTGGTTTCTATGATTATATGGACCAGAATTGAAAATGCACCTTCTCCTCTGAATTCAACTGAAATTATGATGTCCTATTGAGACACTGGCAATTTACAATTGGACTGTAATTGGATTGGAATTTCCCAGAACTAACCTCTCTAAAAAACTTTGGCTGACAATAATCAAGTGATATTTGCAACTTCTATATGGATAAAAGATTAACTCCTGTTTGAACCTGCTTCTGGAAACTTCTCAAATGCAAATGAATTTTCCAGGTGCAAAGTGGCCACCCTTACCAGCTTCATGGAAAGGGGTTAACACACACTGGCTGCCAGACTTGTCAGGCCATGAGGATGGAAATTATTGTAGCTAGCATGTCAATAGGTTATCAATTATTCACCCATTGTGCATGAATCACATGCACTTTAATCCATTATGTGGACAGTAAAAGGTTCTGAAACCTGCACTCACATGACCAAAACCAACTTCAAATTGTGTTCTCAGCATTCAGGATATTTCAGTTGCAAACAATGAAAGAACTAACTTCATAGTGTAAATCAAAGTAAAGGTCTATAAAGTAACTTCATTACATCAACATTTGAGCCACACCCTGGGCCACAAATGCTCTGCACAATCCCTATCTGCTTTCTGTTTATACTGGGTCAGCCAGTCAACTGAACGCCACACCACTTTACCATTGTATGTATTGTCTGTTAGGTCAGCTGACCCTCACAACACATTACCATAGTTACATTATAACAGATTCCAATGTAATTATTGGTGACATTATAGAGTCATAGAGGTTTATGGCCCAACTTGTCCATGCTGCCCCCTATTTTTAACTCGGAAGCAAGTTCCAATTGCCCATGTTTGGCCCATATCCTTCCATAGCCATCTTACTCATGTAACTGTCTAAGTGCTTTTTAAAAAACAAAATTGTACCTGTCTTTACTACTATCTTATGGCAGCTTATCCAGATACTCATCACCCTCTGGGTGTGAAAAAATTGCCCTTCTGGACCCTTTTGTATCTCTCCCTTCTCACCTTAAACCTATGCCCTCTGGTTTTAGACTCCTCTGACTTTGGGAAAAGATATTGACTATCTAGCTGATTTATTCCCATCATTATTTTATAGATCTCTATAAGATCACCTCTAAGCTTTCTATACTCCAGAGAAAAAAGTTCCAGTCTATCCAGCCTCTCCTTATAACACAAAACATCAAGTCCTGGTAACATCCTAGTAAATCTTTTTTGCACTCTTTTTAATTTAATAATATCCTTTTTATAATAGGGTGAGCAGAACTATACACATTATTCCAAGTGTGGCCTTACCAATGTCCTGTATAACTTCCACAAGACTTTCCAATTCCTATATTCAATGTTCTGACCAATGAAATCAAGCATACCGAATGGCTTCTTCACTACTCTGTACATCTGTGAATCCACTTTCAAGGAGCTATAAGTATGTACCCCTAGATCTCTTTGTTCTGTAACTCTCTCCTACTGAGTATCACAGATGACATTATTTTATCCAAACAAAGAGGCAGAAACCAGGTCAGTTCACATAGATTATCAACTGCAGGACATCAGCAGTAAAAAAGGCAGTGGGCCCTTGCCTTTTTAATCCTGGAAATTGCTTCATCAAGTCCACCTATATAGAAACCTGACCTCTTACTATGAAAATCACAAGTAACCAACATTAAAACCTGTTGAACAAGTCTATCACTTTGAGGGAATCCTGTAACAATTGTGATGTGCAATTCCAACTATTTGAATTCACTTAGACAAAGTGTTCAGGAGTGAAAATGCTTTCTTCAACGAATCATAAGATGAGCCAAATATGTGAACTATGACCCTATTCTTTTGTTTACAACTTGTAAAAGTGCACTACCCTCTCTAACTGTATATTTCTCGATCGTGTATCCTTTTGTGTGTGAGAGAGTGTGCAAAGTTATTGGCATAGTGTCAGACTTTCAACATGAATGCTTAAATAATTAATCCCCTTATTTAAATCTACAAAGGCCTGCTGCTGCTTATTAAAAAAGACACACACACTCAGGTTTTGAGGAACATACTTACTTTCCTTCAAAAACACACTGAATACAGACAATGAGAGAAAGAGTACAAGGGTTTCAGTTCTCTCCTGACTGTATCTATAAAAAATGCATTAAAACGTGTGCTGAGATTAATATGAACAACCAACCACTTAAAATAGAAGTTTTGCTCAGATAAAGTGCAATGGAAAAATGGAAACCATCACACCAGTGTGGTAGGAGCTGCAATGAAAGCATGTTGTTGGAGGAGGACAGGAAGACCAAAGCCAAACTGTGCCTTATATCAGCGTCTTCTATAATGATATTGGGCAGCAGACGTAGCAAAGTATTCTCAATGCTGACAGTTTTTCACTTAATAATCTAAATAAAGTCAATCTTATGCATGATTTTGTAAATAATCACAGCAGTCCACTGAAAGCTGTCAGGTTAGAATATTTGGCAAGAGGCCAAATTCTGAGGTTTCTCATTCTCAAGTTTCTTCTGTTTACCCATATATTATATATATCTACATATTTTGCAATGCCTATTTAAAATATTTCTGTGGCTTCCTGACCAAATGACCATTCTTCATATGCAAGTGTTAGGGATCTGTTGAAGCACAGATGGCATCACAGCAGAACATATTCCAGTCCTTATCCAGTGTTTCTATCTGCAGGCTTACCAGCAGCATTGGCTGGATGGCATAAGGAATATAAATCCTGACTGATATTTTGGCTCTTCTTCCTTAGCTGGAACTCAGACTCACATTGTAACTCTTTAACTGCTGCTTTACCTAAGATCAGTACTGACCACAAAGCAGTATCACGCCAGGCCTGCATGCGTGCACTGATCCTTTGGGGAAAATGGCACTTATTTTGTTTGTAATTGGTGATTTGTTGTGTGACATCTAATGAGGCACTCTGACGAGAATAGCATACAGTGCAAAGGAAATGCCGAGCAGATCGTTCCAGACATTTCCAGACAAAGTTATATTTCATGGGTCTGGTATTTGGAGTTCTGGCACCCACTGACCATTTTCTCTACAATGGAGCCTCTTGGCTTTGGACTTACATCCTGGAGTGAACCAAAGAATAAAGGAAAAATAATAAAAATGCAGCATAGTATGAAGGGGCAGGCAGCCCAGGACTTTTTTGTGAGTCGGGTAGTTACTAAGCAGTTTTCAGCATTGAATGCTCATGATGAGGTGGCCAAGAGGTGAAGGCAATGAACTACTAACCTATTGTGCTCTATATGTATGGACTCAAATCCCATCCTTGTCAGTGACACACTTCCTCTGTCTCCTTATCATAAGGCAGCACAGTGGTTAGCACTATTACCTCTCAGCACCAGGGCCTCGAGTTCGAATCCCAGCTTGACTGTCTGTGTGGAATTTGCATGTTCTCCCCGGGTGTTCCAGTTGTCTCCCACAGTCCAAAGATGTGTAGATTAGGTTGATTGGCCATGCTAAATTGCCACTTAATGTCAGGAGGACTAGCAGAGTAAATACTTGGGGTTACGGGAGTAGAGACTGGGTGGGATTGTGGTTAGTGTAGATGTGATGGGCTGAACGGCCTCCTTCTGTACTGTAGGATTTTTTCATTTTATGATTACCATTGAGGATAGCATCCTGAAGAAATGTTAGCCTGTAGTCAGGGAAAGGACTGCACATATGAGGGCACAGTAGGGATGCAGAGCTCATAAGTGATTCACTAGTCAGGGTGACAGACTGCCATTCTGTAACCAGCAAATTGTGTCTTGCGAAATACATTGCCTCAAAGGTGCCAGGATAAAGGACATTACTGAGCCAGAGCAAAACAAGCCGGTGGGGATGGGGGGAGGGGGTGGATGGGCGTTAAGCCATCAGTTTTGATTCATGTGGATATGTGTGATACAGGAAGGAAGATTGTAGTGACCTTGCAGTCAGGTTTTAGGAGCTAGGCATAACTTCCAGTTTCATGTCCAAGTGAATATGTGAATAGTAGCGTTGAATTGTTTACTGTATTATTGGAGAAATGATCCAGGAGGAAGAGCTTCAGTTTCCTGGGGCATTGGAATCAATTTTAGGTCGTGAGGAATCGTCATGATAGATGGATTACACCCAACAGAGCAGAATCCACTCTGTTTGTAACAAAGTTAACTAGTGTTGTGAGGGAGGATTTATATCTGATAGGGAGATGGGTAGCAGGTTAAAATGTTAGCATGTTAGCATGGATAAACAGGACATATGGCAGACCCAGAGGCAAACAGCCCTAGAATATAAAATAGTTAGGAAGCAGGAGGGATCAGAAATGAGCCATGTGCTGGAATGCAGGATTATAAACGCACAAAGCATAAATAAGGTTTGTGAGCTGTGGGCACAAGCTACCATATAGGACTGTGATACAGGTGGGAGAGTTGGAAACTGATTTTTCCTGGCTCCAAGATATTCAGGAAAGAGAAGGAAGGAAAAATAACAGAGGGTAGCTGGCAGCATAGATCAAAGAAGTCATTACAGCATTGAAGAGGAATGAAAAACAGAGTGCATTTGAATAGAATTAAGGAAAAAATAGAGGAGCTCTATCACCATTAGGTTTAAACTGAAGGCCAGCAAATAGTGGAAAGGAGACAGAAAACCAAATTTACAGGTGAATGCAGAAAGTTGCAAGAATTGTAAGAAGAGAGCATTTGGGGAAAGATAATAAAAATGTTATCAGATTTAGATTCATTGGTCAGAATTTAACTGCCTCATCCGCCATGGAATCAGAGCAGGAGAGGAATGGAAAACAAAAATATCCGTTGATCTTGGGCAGGATTTTATGGTTTCAGGATGAGTGAGGACATAAAATCTGGCCCATTCTGAGAAAGAGTAAAGAACAATCAAACTAAATACTTAACAGGTTCATTTTAATGAGTTGGAAGGAGATTGGGTCCAGATGGATTGGAATCAAAAGTTGGTAGGCCTTCAGAGAGGAGTTGGCGTACTGGCATGATGTATTCCCACAATGTGTGAAAGACAGGTTATCAACTTTGAACTCAGTAGATGATTGCAGATTTAAGAAATTAAAATGAAACAACAAAAAGGGGCTGCTGACAAATGCAAGCTTCCTAATATGACAGTGAACCAAACTGAGTCATAAGAATACAGAGGAGCTGTAAAAAAATAGGAGGGGCAAAGAAAGAAAATTAACAGCTAATGTAGCCCGATTTTACCGTTTTGATTCTAAGTACTGGGTGGACTTGAACTTGGGAGTGTTTCAGATCTGACATTTACACTGTTCTCAGGTGCCCTCGTATGCATTCTGCCTGCAAAAATATCAGCGATTCTGAAATGCACTGAAGAAGCATCTGGGCGGAGCTTATTGCGCCAAAACACTACTACTCCAATCGGAGCCTTCAACTGCGCATACGCAATAAAAAAAATAGAAAACTGCTCCCCAGACACATTGCCAATAATGCAAACCAATGCCAGCCGTGCACATATCAGTTGAAGTTATTCATGAAGTTTTCTCAACTTTGCCCCTCACCTGAGATGTGGTGACCCTTGGGTTAAATCATTACCATTCAGCTCATCCCATCAAAGGGAAGAGCTGCCTGTGTTCATCTGGGACTATGGTGACTTCAGGTGATTATGGTGACCTTATGGTGATTATGGTGACCTTATACACTTACCTTCTCTCCTGTCAAAGTTTCTGGGATGTTTAGATTTACCTAGTTTATGGCAGCCAGTGCCATGAAAAAGGGCAGGTCTTCCCTCCTGCCAATGGTTTGCCCTGTACTGGAATGACTCTGCAGCTGCTGCACTGCACATTTCACACCAGGCCCAGGTCAGAAATATATGGCTTCCGACCTGGGTTATGTATTAATGAGCAGAGTGGTGATTGATGGTGATTGGAATTCCACAGAAGTGCCCAACCTAAGAAGGGAACTAACTGACAAAGACGTGAGGCGAGGACAGGGATTGTATTGTACTGCTAAAGTGATTTCCTTTTGTACTGTTTCATTTTAATTGAAGTCAGGCCAGAGTTTTATCAGAAGTGACAATTCTCACCTTTGTCATTGCTTTTAAATTGTCCCAATGAAAATACAGTTGCAACCCAGTAATGAGATCAATGAGAGCTAAATTCTGCACAGACTCTGTCACATTATTTTTGTTTAAGTTTTTCGCACCTATTTCTCTTCTCTCTCCATGAAGATGCTGGCTCATTCTGCTAGCTCTTTCAAATAGTTATTCTCCATATCAAGGCATTGCTGGTAAGGGTAAGACATTGAAGGACAGAAAACGGTTGCCACAAAAAGCACAATTCAACCAATGACGTGCAGGTGACAGGTCGGGTCCACATGAAAGTGGATCACCTTCTGAGCTGATCTCCCACATGGATAGATAGTGAGAAATGCAGCATTGTTGAGGAGAAACGATATGCACTGCTGGCTATGTTGAAGAACAGTGTGAGCTTTGCCCATTTAATTCCAAATTTGGAAGCACTGACATAAGACATGTATTAGTACTCTGATTAGCATATTTAAAGAACCTTATCCTGATTTGAAGGAGACATCTCAGACATTTGGAAGTCTCTGATTTCCTTTTGATAGGCAGAGTAGTTTCAAGGCAGTTCTGGCTATGTTTACCCTAACTAAGCAACAACTATATCTTGTGGTTTATATATCAGTAAATGTACACATCAGGATATAGGGTGGCACGGTTATGCGGTGGTTAGCACTGCTACCTCACAGTGCCAGGAACCCAGGTTCATTTCCATCTTTGGGTGACTGTATGGAGCTTCCACATTTCTCTCCGTGTATGCATGGATTTCCATCTAGTGGACCAGTTTCCTCCCACACTCTGAAGATGTGTTAGGTGGATTGGCCATGCTAAATTGCCCCTTAGTGTCCCAGAATGTGTGGATTAGGGGGATTAGTGGCGCAAATCCTTGGGTGATAGGATCTGGGTAGACGGTTTTGCAAAAAACGTTGGAACGGATTTGATGGGCCAAATGATGTCCTTCTGCACTGTAGGGATTCTATGATTCTATGTGCTTACGTTACAATAGACATGTATGCCACTGTAAACAAGGCTTGTGCACCTAAATGCTGGGAGCTGTGATTACAGAACAAAGTTACAAAATAGATATAATAAGAAGGAATATTTTAGTTCATTTACCCAAAAAGTTCCTACACTCCTCCGAGCATGATAAACTAATCCAGGTTATTTACTGCTACTTTATTATTATTTGTGTGAAAAAACACACCTCACATTAGTTTTAAACTTTCCGTTCACAAGTTTGTACAGTAGCACAATTGGCATCATTCCCATTTATCCAGTCATTTATGTTGGGCAAATGGAGCTAATTGTGAGCTACTTACAAAAGCACCAATGAAACTCTATGAAGAGCACTGCCCATTTCAGGTAGTTCAAGCAACTGCTTACACTTTGTTAAAGAGTGATCTCATATCGTTCAACCCTTTGGGGAAACTCCATCAATTGACCAGGGCAGCACTGTGGCACAGTAGTTAGCATTGCTGTCTCACGGCGCCAGGGACTTGGGTTCAATTCTGGCCGTGGTTTGTACAGATTTTGCACTTTCTCCTTAGGTCTGTGTGGATTTCTTCTGGGTGCTCCGGTTTCCTCTCACAGTTCAAAGATCTACAAGTTAGGTTGATTGGCCATTCTAAATTGACCCTAGTATCAGGGTTTTAGCAGGGTAAATATGTGCGATTACAGGAATAGAGCCTCTGTGGGATTGTGGTTGGTACAGACTTAATGGGGCAAATGGTCTCCTTCTGCACTGTAATATTCTATGATTTTATGACCAGATTGCTTTCAGCATTTAAGCTTTTCCTTGGCCTGTAAGCAGAGAGTTTAACATTTTCAGGACCTTTCCTTTGAACTACTTCCTTCAGTAGCTAAGGGACTGTTTGTTGGCAGCTTATCCAAGTGGGAAGAGTATACTTCCTTCACAGACTTGAATTTTACAGTTGGACTCCAAAATACCCATTAGATCCCTGACTTATATATTTAAGCAGCTGTGGGCAGGCTGCTTTCCCATTTAGAGCTCTGCCTGCACATTACATCTTGAAGGCATTGGCCATTAAGGAACTAGTCAAGCTACCCTTCCCCCTGAGAACCACCTAAGTATAAACATTGCTTTCTTCAAGTTGCAATAGTAACATTCGTGCTACACAAATACCAGCCAGTGACCATCTCCAACAAGACAGAATCTAACCACTTCCATTTGACATTCAGTAGCACTACCATCACTGAACACCACCCCCATCCCACCCAACCACCCCCCCCACCCCTCACCATTAACATCATGGGTGTTACCACTGACCAGAAATTTAGCTGGACCAGTCATATAAGTACTGTGACAAAAAGAGCGAGTTAAAGGATGGGAATTCTGATGAGAGTAGCTCACCACCTGATTCCTCTAAACCTGTCCACTATCTACAAGGCACAGGTCAGGAGTCTTTTGGAATACTTTCCACTTGCCTGGATGAGTGCAACTCCAACAGTACTCAAGAAGCTTGACACCACCCTCAACATTTATTCCTTCCATCCATGATGCACAAGGGCAGCAGTGTGTACAAAATGCACTGCAACAACTCACCACGGCTCCTTCTAAACCTGTGACCTCTACCACTTAAAAGGTCAAGGGATCACATGCATGAAGCTTACCTCTTGGTGCCTCAGGAACCTGATTTAGAAATACATTACCGTGCCTTCACTGTCACTGTGAAATTCCTGGAACTCCCTTCCTAATAGCACTGGAAGTGCACTAACACAACATCTACTGCAGCGGTTGAAGAAGGCAGCTCACCACCGCCTTTTCAAAGGCAATTAGGGATGGGCATTACATTGCAGCTTTGCCAGTGACACACATGTCCTGTTAACAAATAAAAAATGGTGCAGATTTTTCCACATCCTCTCCACCCACTCCATCTTTAAATATACAAAGGAAGTTGGGTGCTCTGGCTGAACATACCATTACACATTAGCTTGTGCCTTTCCAATGAAGAAACACCCAGCTGACACCATAAGACTATAATGTTATGCAACTTAGTTTAAACACAGTTAGTATACCAGATGGATCTGAAGTGAGTTTATTTATCAGATTGTGGTGAAAGCAGCAGGTCCTCACCATGATGCCTTGGAAAGTATTTATTTTAAGTTACTTGAGTCATCTGAGGACCTTTCTGTGGAGTTTTGGGGTAGTAATACTACTTCTGCAACTACATCATCAATCTAGAGCAAAGAGCACATTGAGGCCCTATGATGTAACTTCAACCCCGAAGCAATTTTAACTTCCAGCCTCCACAGCATGCTCCTTGGAAATTTCATTTCGTGACATGAGCTGGTACAGTGAAGGGCGTCTGAAAGGGTAAGTGCTAAGATTATGTTTGTGGAATTAGAAGGATTAGATTGCAGACCCTATCAGATGGCTGAAATGCATGCTTTAAGATTTAATTAGGTATCTGTTAGCACTTGCAAAGTATAAACTTCCCTTTCCAACAGCCAAAATTGACCCCATTATCCACACATTTCTTCCTACTGCCTCTAATTCCAATAAAGATAGCCACAGTTAAAAACCTGTTCCTTCTTATATTTCAGACTATTTAAGTCAGCACCCCTTATATTCCATACTTTTATGGAGTTGTGGCTCTTCATCAGGATGGTTATTCATCATGAACGAGAACTGGCATTTATCTTGCACAGGAATTCCTGTGATACAAAAGCAGACCTCTGGCCTAACCAGTGCACTACACTAGGAGTGTCCAAAATGATGTTGGAACGGTGGTGGTGAGGAAGATCAGACAATGATAATTCCTGACCTTTTCAGTTCAAAATTCTTGCCTGGACAAAAAAGGGTGGGAACTTCATCAAGAAGAGATCTTCACCCCTGTTCTGTCTCCTGGCCCAGTACTTTGGATTTCTGGTCTAAGAAGTGCAAAATTTGTAGTCAATCAACTTTAAATTTTCAGTTCACAGGAGTAGCTGGTTGGGAAATGGACCGATCACACTGGTGCAGTAGAGGCTGCTCTTCTGAGGCTGAGATTAAAGGACGACACTAAGAAAGGAAATACTTGCATTTATGCAGAAAGCAAAAGAAAATGTCAGTGTTATTCAAGCTTTTCTGCCCCTTTAATTGGCTGGTTGCTTCTTCTGGATCACATCACTACTTCCCACAACACCAACAGAATTTCCTCTTTTGCAGGAACAGGCCCCATTTGATAGAAAATATTTGTCTGTCTAAGCTTACCAAATAGCCCCAAACCCTTGAAAATGGCTCTGGGTCTTGGTGCAAGTAGCTTCACAACAGATCCACTGAATCCAGGACTTATCCCAATACTTCAAATAGGAAATAGTGAGTCCAATTAGCCACTTCTTGAGAATATAACCCTGTAACATACAGCTTTCCTAGCTGTTAATGTCTGGTACAGAATCGAGTTTAATTAATAATACATAAGATGCCAATAGAAAGGATCACGTACAAGGGAATTCATTGCCATTATAATTATTATGCTTTACATATTGATATTCTATTTTTTAAATCCTTCAGTAATTACAAACTTGTTTTACTTTCTGGATACATATCACAGTGAAATGAATCAAGTGGAATAGCATCTTTGCACTCCATGCACTTTGATGTGATGAAGATTAATTCTCTTTGATGAATATTTCTAAACTTGCCTTTCAGTAAATTTTCTATTTGTTCAGGGTGGTATGTTGTGCCAGCTGGCAAAGATCAATACAATCAAATCACCTTCAAGTTTCTCCTCAAAGTGAAGAATAGCTAGAAAGGTCTCCAAACTAAAACTCATTGCTCATAAATCATTTAGGTAGTCATTTCTTTTACATCAGTAAAACATTTAATATCATGCAATATGCAACAGATGCAGAAGGCCTCAAACAAACACACATTCATACTTCTGTGGTCACTCAAACATGCATTAAGAACCACGCATGGTTACACAACAATCAATATTTAATCTCAGCTTGTATTGTCAATTAGGTAGTCTGTTAAGCTTAGAATGTGATAGACAGGATGGAGTTTCCAACTAAATACATAGGCTGGGATTCTTCAGTCTTGCACTACCAGTGCCAGTGAGAATGGAGAATTTGGCGTTTGGCCAAATTCCATTTAAAACAGCAGGATTGGAGAATCTCAGTCACGGGCAAGGTTGGAGAATTCCGGCATAATGTAGCTTTCAGTTTGTTAACGGTATTTGATTTTCACTCAATAATTTCCCACATGTGTGAACCCTAAAATAAGTTTAAAATGAACAAATATGTCAGTCACAATTCCAATATTGAGATATTCATTAGGCCTCTATTCTGCAGATCTATTTAAAACTCCCATGGTTCCATTTTCCTTAGCAACTGCTGCCAAGCATTGTTGTGACATTTCCAGCATTCGCTCAACTATCACATCCTGACCTGTTTCCTGAATGACATTATTCATTTTGCAATCCCATTTCCAATTGTGACACCAATATGCAATATTGTGCAGTTGAGTGTAATAATTCTCTGACTAAAAATATATAAATCACCTGCCAAGTCATTGGCTTTCATTGAATTTTATGTCATTCCCCTGAATTCTCCCACACATACTTGAAACTACAGGGCAAACAGGTTATGAAAAAAATTCATTTGATTTGGATCTGCTTATGTTTATTTGACTTTGGTTGTTACAAAGTTCAGGTCTACACAAGATATGCTTCAAGGTTCAACATCACAAATCTCTGCCAAAAGTAGGTTCAACATTTTGCATGATAAGGAGTTTATCTTCATTGTCCAATATTTAGTTATGTCATAATATGACTCAGGGGTCAGAAAAGGGAATTAATTTGTTGTATGATTTGGATATTATAATCTCAAATATGGTATTATAACACCTCTTATAATCTTGTAGAATATAGATTGATTAATATTTTCATGAATGACCATCCTGATATCATGCCCATGGGTGGTTCACAGGATAGTCTGAACAATTTCCATGTTGTTTTAATGTTGAAGTGGTTTGTGAGAGGCATTATTCCACAAACTGGTTCATCAGGCTTAACTTCACATTTGCCAGAATCCCATGGGAGTTAGATTTAGTGTAAAAGTTATATTTGAATGCAAATCATTTTAAGATAATTCTGTGAAGAATTAGTCAGAAATTCCATTATGTAACATTGGTGCCTCACCTCATTCACTTTTTCATTCAGCTCCTGTGTATTCAGAGTTGAAATGAAGGGCTGCTGGCTATTTCATTAAACTGCTATGAGCATATGTTAAAACTGGCTGTATCAAAAGCATTATTAATATGAACTTTTATACTTTTTGTATAATATGCCTTTGATATAATCAAAATGCTAAAATATGTCATAGGAGTATTATAAAACAAAACATGACACTAAGACACAGAGGAGATATTAGGTATTAGATATTAGGACATGGGTGGCACAGTAGCACAGTGGTTAGCATTGCTGTTTACAGTGCCAGGGATCTGGGTTTGATTCCTGGTCTATGTGGAGTTTGCATACTCTCCCCATATCTGCTTGGGTTTCCTCTGGATGCTACGGTTCCCTCCCACATTCTGAAAGACATAGAACATAGAACATTACAGCGCAGAACAGGCCCTTCGGCCTTCGATGTTGCACCGACCAACATCGACTGTGGTGACTAGGGAAATTTCACAGTAACTTAATTGCTGTGTTAATGTAAATCTCACTTATGACTAATAAATAAACTTTACTTTAGGTCAGATGATCATATGTTTGGCCATAGATTTCAAGAAGCCTCTTAAAGGAGGAAAATGAGATTGTGAGATTCAGAGCTATGGAAGGAGAATCCAGAATTCTTAAAGCCCAGACAACTGAAGGCACAGCCACTCATGGCAGGACTATTAAAATCTGGGGTGCTCAATTGGATAGAATTGAATGAGTGCAGGTAATGAGGATATTGTAGAGTTGGAGAAATTGCAAAATTGGGTAATGGTGAATCATGGAGGGATCTTTTAAAATTCAGGCTTGGCTCGGGAGCAGTGTTTGCCAGCATGTTCAGGGGTGATGGGTGAACAGGATTGGTATGAATTAAGCCACTGACAACAGAGATTTGGATGACCTCAAATTACCAAGGACAGAATGTGGGAAAGGAGCCAGAAGTGTGTTAGAATATTCAAATCTAGAGGTAATGAATGCACTGATGAGGATGTCAGAAACAGATGAGCTAAAGCAGAGGAGAAGTTAGCTAATGTTATGTAGATGGAAATAGGGGGCTTGAAAATGTAGTCAAAAGCTCACCTTGATGTCAAATATGAAATAAGGGAGTAGTGGGATGTGATATGGATTAGGTATGAGCCTATTATCTTCAATTGTTTCAACCCTACCGCTGGCTGCAATTTCAGCATTGTTCACTCTAATGCTAGTGACTATTGTCTGCACTATGAGTGGTGGAAATGTTGCCATCCAGTTCCATGCTAGTTTGGTATAATACCTCTAGTTGTGTACCATCTGATCCTGCAAAAGAGAATAAATATGCCAGTGAGTGTGGTACAATCTATTTGGTTGGTATGGCTGTCATGGTTGAACAGCTGGCCACGTATGCAAGCTGTAAGATGTGTTTGTGAGACGTGTGTGATGATAGACTAAGGCTGTGAATGTAGTATATTGAATATGATAGGTAAATTGCTGACAGATGATTGGTACATTGAGTATTGTTTGAAGCTAGTGGTCCAGTCTATGTGAGATGGCATTAGGGGAGGGGCAGGTGGGGAGAAGGGGAGTGGGGGCAGGGGGAGAAGGTAGGAGGGGGTGGGAAGGGGGAAAGGAGGGAGGGAGAAGGAGGTTGGGGAAGGGGGAAAGATAGGAGAGGGAAGGGGAAAGAGGGGGAGGGAAGAAGGGGTCGATGGGGAAGGGAGGAGGGGAGAGGAAAGGGGAGGGGGAGAGGAAGAGGTGGTGGGAGGAGTAGGGAGGGAAGGGGGCAAGGGGGGAGGAGGGACCTTGGCCATTTGCTTGAGATAACTGAACTTTTTATAGCACTGCATTCAGCTTCTTGAGATAAGGCTCCTGACATTTGACCACTATTGTTACCTGCTCTGTCTCCTCAGAGCATGAAGGGCCTGTGACTTCTTGTACATAGAACATAGAACATAGAAAAACTACAGCACAACACAACCCTTCAGCCCACAAAATTGTGCTGAACATATCCCTACCTTAGAGATTACTAGGCTTACCTATAACCCTCTATCTTATTAAGTTCCATGTACTTATCTAAATGTCTCTTAAAAGACCTTATTGAATCCGCCTCCATCACCGTTGCCGGCAGCCCATTCCACGCACCCACCACTCTCTGAGTGAAAAACTTACCCCGACATCTCCTCTGTACC
This sequence comes from Sphyrna mokarran, assembly GCA_024679065.1. Taxonomy (NCBI): domain Eukaryota; kingdom Metazoa; phylum Chordata; class Chondrichthyes; order Carcharhiniformes; family Carcharhinidae; genus Sphyrna; species Sphyrna mokarran. Next base: position 90,584,664 of record JAGIQG010000004.1, read on the forward strand.
TACTCCCCAGCACCTTAAACCTGTGTCCTGTTGTGGCAACCATTTCAGCCCTGGGAAAAATCCTCTGAATATCCATGTGTGCTAGCTGTAAGATATGTTTGTGAGACTTCTAGTTAAGTGTGAAGATAGACTAAGGTTGTGAATGTAATGTATTGAACATGATAGGTAAATTGCTGACAGATGAATGGTGCATTGAGTATTGTTTGAAGCTGGTGGTACAGTCTGTGTGAGATGGTTTTAGGGGAAGGGGCAGGTGGGGAGAGGGGGGACTGTGGGGAAGGGACATAGAAGACATTTCTCCTCTTACCTACTTCCTCCACCAATGGCATCGAGCACAGTGGCATAAACGTTGGCGTAGACCTTTTACCTTATTGTGTCATGATTCAGTGCTTTGCTGCTGACACTCTCTTCTACAACCACTGTCACATTTGCTCCAGCAGCAGACACCTACTCTTTATAGCGCAGCACCTCTTTAATGGTGCAGCACAAGTTTGAGACAATTATTTTTGGTTCCCATTCACCTTGAAGTTCCTAGGTGGAATTCTCCAATCCCATCTGGGCAGGTTTGGTGTTGGTCAGGAGCAGAAAATCTGACGGGAGCCAAAATGTCAGAAACCTGCAGCATAAAATCACAATTGCAACTCTGAATGCGGGGTGATGGTAGGCTGGTCTTCCTGCTGGTGTGAATTTCATTTGTATTTGCATTTTATGAATATTCATTAAAACAGCTGCCCACCAATATCCTATCAGACTTTCCAATCCTGCGCCACACCAGCAAGAAATTATGTCCATCTACATCCCAATTGATAAAGAGTGGCATGCATAAAGCAATCCTCATACCATCTGAGATTTTGAGGTGAGTGCAGCAAAGCCTTTCTGCTGTAGTACTGCACTGCTGCTGATGTGCTGTACACCACTCTGCCAGTTCCTGCCCTCCACCTTCATGTCAAGCTGGTCTCTATAGACAGCACCATGCAGCTGAACCCATGAACCATCCTGTGTCACAGTCTTGTTTCAGTACTGTGGCTGGTTGGGTGTTCTTCCCCTTGCTTGTTTCACACACTATTGTCTTTGTGAACAGCTCTGTGCTGCAGAACTCATGCAGACACTGCAATAAGGATCTGAAATTCAAACAGCATGGACTGCGGTTGGAGTTGGCAGGCAGCCTGACGAAGACAAGGGAGGGCAATGAGGAAGAAAGACTGTGAAAGGAGGGGGACAAGTGAGGGTTTGCAATGGCAGGCAGAGAGTTAAGGAGGTGGATTAGAAAGGTGAACAATGGAAGGCAGAGGAAAGATCGAGGGAAGGAAAGCTGATCCTTCACAGACAAGGGGCTCAAGGAGATACCATATGGTTTACTAAAAAGAGATGCACCAATACTCCAGATGTAGCGGGTAGAGGGTCCAGGTGGGTTATGGGCACATCACGAATAATGTGCTTGGGCAGAGGGTCATTGAATCAAGATTTCTTCTTGAGGCTGCTAATTGCTGTTTGAGTGAAGACAGTTGGGTGGAGAGAGTGATGTAAGTGTGATGGACTGGTGTTTAAATATGGTGCCTGGACCTGCCAGCCCACCTTCAGATTGGAGGAGAACTTGCCTGTGCTTCATTTATGAGGCTCAAAGTGCAGTATCTGGTGTGGGATCCCACCATTCTGGCCAGCAGGAAAGGTGATATGGAGATGCCGGCATTGACTTGGGTAAACACAGTAAAAAGTCTCACAACACCAGGCTGGACTTTACAGCAGAAAAGGTGCCATTGGAGCTCCCCATCACTGCATTTCATCTCAAAAACGGAGAGGTTCATCTCTTGTGATGAGCCTCTATAGCTTCCCTCTACAGCAGCACAGTGCAGCATGAGCAGCACAGTGGAACTGCTGTTAGCATTGCTGTCTTATAGCACCAGAGACACAAGTTCAATTCTGGTCTCAGGTGACTGCTGTGTGGAGTTGCACATTCTCTCCGTGTCTGCACGGGTTTCCTCCAGATGCACTGGTTTCCTACCATAGTCCAAAGATGTGTGGGTTAGGTTGATTGGCCTGCTAAATTAACCCTTGTGTCAGAGGGATTAGCAGGATAAATAGATGGGATTATAGTATAGGGTGGGGTTGTGGTTGGTGCAGACTCGATGGGCTGAATGGCCTCCTTATACACTGTGGGGATTCTAAGATGATTCTATGAGTTCTTTCAGTTTTTCAATCTATTCTGGCATTGGATTTTTCCTGTCAGTATTTAAAAATGAATTTGAGGTTCATTTCTCACAGATTTACAATTTGAGATTTCAAAGTGAAATGACTGAAAAGAGGAGGACAAGTGAGGGTTTACAATGGCAGGCAGAGAGTCAAGGAGGTGGATGAGAAAGGTGAACAATGGAAGGCAGAGGAAAGATCGAGTAAAGGGAAGTTGATAGATTAAAATCGTAAAAGACAAGAATGATACCTCCCCCCCTGCCAAATATATACCACACAACGGTTAGCATCTACTGCCTCACAACACCATGGGCCCAGGTTTGATTCCCGCCTTAGTTGACTGTGTAGAGTTTGCACATTCTCCCCATGTCTGCTTGTATTTCCTAGAGGTGCTCCAGTTTCCTCCCATACTCCAAAGATGTGCAGATAGGAGGATTTGTCATGATAATGCTCAGAGTTACAGGGATAGGGCGGAGGGCAGTCTTACATTGATTTACAAAGTTAAACATTACAAGTACAGACCTTCCAACTCTACCACACCAGAATTTTCGTAATCATCTCTTACATGGGTCCAAGGGAAAACTTACTTAACATACACCATCTGCATTGAATTAAAGACAATTAATATCTGATTAACAAAAGGAAACTTGGTAGATTTTCCATTGAAAAAGATGGATTCATCTTGCATCTTTAAAGTAGAAAAATCCCCAAGTTATGTCACAGGGACATAACCAAGCAAAATTTAACATCAACCCACACTTTTTCACATTGAAATTATTAGGCAGATAATGGAAAGCTTGGATAAAGAGGATGATCTTAAAGGAGTGTCTTAAAGATGAAAAGAATAGGAGGGAGGTAGACAGGTTCAAAGAGGATAATTAGAGTTCATCAGGTGTAATGCCTGCTCTTGCCAGGTTGGATCTAGTATGTCTCTCTTGTGGGATCAGGAATTGGATTCGCTTTGAATTTGAATTGCTTTTTGGAGCAAAGTAGGAGAGATTAAGGCTCGCCTGTTCATTCTATGCATTGGCTTTGTAATTCAGAGAAAGGAATTTGTTTTTAACCTTGGCAGCTGAAGGCAGCAATTATTGAAGTGATTAAAATCAGGATAGTTTAAGAGGCTAGAGCTCAAGGGGACACCAATAATTCGGAGGGCTATAGGAGGTTACAAAGTTAAGCAGCGATGAAGCCATGTATCTATTCAAAAGCAAGACTGAGGATTGTAAAATCCTGAGTCTTGGACAAAATACAACATGAGAAATGATTTTACAAGGTGGAAAGACATTGATTAGCAGAAAGCTTTTGAACTGATTCAGTAACTGAATGAGTGAGAGGATGGAAATTTTTATTAAGGAAGCAAACGTGGAAAGAGGTAACGAGTAGGGAATCACAGAGTTCAATTCTGGACCAATGTTTTAATAATCATAGGAAGGAGTGGGAACAAAATTCTTCATGTTTATTGATACCAAATATGAGAAGTGTAAAAAATAGTGGAAATATATACATGCACACTTGGAGAGCTTGAGTGACTTGGCATAAAAATGGGAGATCTTATTTAGTGCAGTCAATGGAAAAAGTTATGGAACTGTGAAAGGAAAGCAAAAAAAGAAATCTCAGATAAATATGGATAGTTGACAGGAAATGTGATAGGAAAGGAATTGAGAAGATTTTATGAAAAGGGCCCCTTAAACTTTCTGCACAATATGCAGATGTGATGAAAAGAAAGCAGGAAGTGGTGATGAGTCAGCTGGTGCAGAAGTGCCTACACCCTACAGGAAGTGATAACATGTACATTGGTCTGCAATCATGTTAACTATACAATACCATTCTGACACTAGTATCAGTGACACATGGGGAAGGGAGCATATACTAAGTTGCTAAATAGCGTTGGACACACAAGTGAGAAGGAAACATTGCAAATAATGACATTTGTGTGGAGCAGAGGTGAGAGATGCCATGTGGCATTTAAAATCTGAGGAGTGTATAAATGGAGTCCTGGCAAGATGTTCAGGATTAGCACCAGCTCTAAGACAAATTATAGATTCAATGAGAAAAGGTGAAAATATATTTTCAAACATGGTGTAAATGTGGAATTGTTTAATCAGAGATTCAATGGACACCAACAGTATAAAAACATTTCAAAAGGGTGATGAACGGTTAAGAAAGCACAACTCTGCAATTTTTGGGAGCAGCCCCATGCTCCATCTTATAAAGTCTATTATCCTAGGCTTAGGACATGAAGCATATTGGGGAAGTATGAGTGTGGATTATTTAAATACATCTGCATCACAGAAAAGAATAATCTCTTGGAGTGTGCTTGTCTTAAAACAGCTGTCTAACCTATTATAGCTGGGGCCTAATATCTGTTTCGAATCCTATGAATGGGCTGCATGATTTTGCATAAATGTAAGCCTTGATAGACAGACAAATATTCTAATGTGCAACAATTAAACCATCAGGCATTATATTTGCAAGACCTCAGAGACAAAGCAAGCAAAAATCTCCATGCGCATAAAGGTTGCACTGCATATTGATAAAAATCAAGAACTCCCTCCTGCAAAATGCCTCCCACCACATACAGATGGCCCAGGAGTTAAAACCCTCATAATCTGAAGTGAAACTTAAGAGTTAAAGAATCTACCTCTTTGTTCTCACATTAGCTGCATACACATTCAGAAGACTGAGGGAGTAGCTGAGACAGCTAACTGCAGAAGGTCATTCACTCTCAATTATGTTTTGTAACAGTCAGAATGGACAGGTAGGTAGCAAAACATACTGATTGTGGCATTGGTGTCAGGAGGATGGAGATTAATTTAAGTGCACGGTGCTTCACACTCCTCCAAAGCTCATAAATTATTGAACAGTATCACAACAGTATTATTTTTCGATCGCATCAGGCTATTTTTAATTGGAGGGGACAAACCCCTGGCAAGTAGTGGCCTGAGCTTGAACTTTTATCAGAACTCTTGAGGGAAAAAATCCAGTGACTGAGGTATTTACAACACAGTGCATTGGTGACCCACCCTTCCCTTGTGAAAGTCAGATAAAGTGGTTAGATCCTCTTTTGTCAGAGAGGTGGGGTAATGCCTCTAGATATTTTCTGTTTACTAAAAGAGCTCAGGAAACGGCAGATGTTTGCAACGGACAGTCAGTGCATTTGAACCACACATTCTCAGCGAAGAGTGTTCTGTACCAGCTGAAGGCAGCTCAAGTAGTGGGGCATTTTAAACTGATAGGCTAGCTGTGTCAATCAAGCTATCAGTTCAGAGGTGAGTGTGAAGAATGAATTGGAGGTTAGTCACTTGATTGATTGGTAATTACATTGGGCTGAACAGTTGGCTCAGCAGGTCTTCCATGTGGCTCCTATATTTCTTCAGTGTTATATTCTGTTCTGTTTTTCCTATTGTGTCCAGGTGCTTTATGAGATTTATAAAGCAAGATAGTCTGCAACCTTAGTGCAACACTGATGACTTTTTAACTTTAAGGGGCAGAAATTTGACTCGGACAATAACACAAAATGGGCAATTTGGACCGAATGCACCTTTGTATACTGTGCCTGATATACAGTTCCATTGCAGTCAGTAGGGTTAAATATCAGATGTTGCTTACAGATAGCCAGTCTAACACTGCTTGTTTCACACCATTATCCAAGACCAATTTCTTACCCCAAATTTTACTTTTAAAACTTTTTTTATTTAAATTGCATTTTTAGAATAAAATGATATTGTTGAAATGACAACTAGTACCTCACAAAAGATATGTTAAGAATAGAAGATTGGTTAGGGCAAGATTAGGGCCAGTCATAGACAGCAGTGGGAAGTTGTGCGTGGAGCCTGAAGAGATTGGAGAGGCACTGAACAAATATTTCTCTTCGGTATTCACACAGGGAGATGTAAATGTAGTTGTGGAGAACACTGAGGTACAGGGTTGCAAATTGGAAAGTATTGAAGTAGATAGGGAGGATGTGCTAGATATTCTTGAGGGTTTGAAGTTAGATAAGTCCCCTGGGCCGGACGGGATTTACCCTAGGATTCTCTGGGAGGCAAGAGAGGCAATTGCAGAGCCTCTGGCTCTGATCTTCAGGTCGTTGTTGGTTACGGGTATAGTTCCGGAAGACTGGAGGATAGCGAATCCTCAGTTCAAGAAGAGGAAGAGAGACTTTCCAGGGAATTATAGGCCAGTGAGTCTTATTTCTGTTGTGGGCAAAGTATTGGAGAGAATTATTAGGGATAGGATTTATAGTTATTTAGAGAGAAATGAATTGATTGGGGATAGTCAGCATGGTTTTGTGAAGGGTAGGTCGTGCCTTACTAACCTTATTGAGTTTTTTGAAAAAGTGACCAAAGAGGTGGATGGGGGTAAGGCAGTTGATGTGGTATATATGGACTTTAGTAAGGCATTCGATAAGGTGGCCAATGGAAGGCTTCTGCAGAAAATGCAGATGTTTGGGATTGACGGTGATTTAGCTAATTGGATTAGGAATTGGCTAGCAGATAGAAGACAGAGGGTGGTGGTTGATGGGAGATATTCATTGTGGAGTTTGGTTACAAGTGGTGTACCTCAGGGGTCTGTTTTGGGGCCCCTGCTGTTTGTAATTTTTATAAATGATCTGGATGAGGGTATTGAAGGATGGATTAGTAAATTTGCAGATGACACTAAAGTCGGTGGAGTGGTAGATAGTGAAGAGCGGTGTTATAGTTTGCAGAGAGACTTGGACAAGTTGCAGAGCTGGGCCGAGAGGTGGCAAATGAAGTTTAATGTGGAAAAGTGTGAGGTAATGCACTTTGGCAGGAATAATAAATGTGTAGAGTATAGGGCTAATGGTAGGACTCTTAATAGTGTTGAGGAACAGAGGGATCTTGGTGTATGTGTGCATAGATCCCTGAAAGTAGGCAGTCAAGTCGATAAAGTTGTTAAGAAGGCATATGGAGTCTTAGCTTTTATTGGTAGGGGGATTGAATTTAGGAGCCGCAGCATCATGTTGCAACTGTACAAAACTCTAGTGCGGCCGCACTTGGAGTATTGTGTGCAGTTCTGGTCCCCACATTATAAGAAAGATGTGGAGGCATTGGAGAGGGTACAGAGGAGGTTTACCAGGATGTTGCCTGGTATGGAGGGCAGGTCTTATGAAGAGAGGCTGAGGGATTTGAGGTTGTTTTCGTTAGAAAGGAGGCGGCTAAGAGGGGACCTTATTGAAACATATAAGATGATTAGAGGTTTAGATAGGGTGGACAGTGATAGCCTTTTTCCTAGGATGGAGAAAGCTAGCACGAGGGGACACAGCTTTAAATTAAGGGGTAATAGTTATAGGACGGATATCAGAGGTAGGTTCTTTACCCAGAGGGTGGTTAGGGAGTGGAATGCCCTGCCTGCGGCAGTTGTAGATGCGCCAAGTTTGGTGGCGTTTAAGAAGTTAGTTGATAAGTTTATGGAAGAGAAGGGAATGGTTTAGTTTGGAGGGTCATTGCTTTTTTCATAATTGGTCGGCGCAACATCGAAGGCTGAAGGGCCTGTTCTGTGCTGTAATGTTCTATGTTCTAATGTTCTATGTTCTAATGTTCTATGTTCTATTGCTGCAGAAGGTTAGGGTGCATGGATTTGGGGATAGAGTGTTAGACTGGATAGAGGATTGGTCGTCTAATAGGAAGCAGAGGGTAGGTATTCATGGGTGCTATTCTGATTGGCAGGTGGTGACTAGTGGAGTGCCCCAGGGATCAGTACCATTTACATAGATGATCTGGAGGAAGGGGCTGAGTACAGGGTGATGAAATTTGCTGATGACATGAAGATGAGTGGAAAAGCAAATTGCGCAGAGGGTGTGGAAAGCCTGCAGAGGGATCTGGATAGGTTGAGTGAGTGGGCAAGGATTTGGCAGATGGAGTATAATGTTAGCAAGTGTGAGGTTATCCACTTTGGTATGAATAATGGTAGGAAGGATTACTATTTAAATGGTGAAAAGCTGCAGCATGCAACAGTGCAGAGGGACCTGGGGGTCCTTGTGCACAAATCGCAAAAACACAGTCTGCAGGTGCAGCAGGTGATTAAAAAGGCGAATGCAATGTTGGCCTTTACAGCTAGGGGAATAGAATATAAAATTAGAGAGGTACTTTTGCAGCTGTATAGGGTACTGGTGAGGCCACAGTTGGAGTACTGTGTGCAGTTTTGGTCGCCACATTCGAGAAAAGATATATTGGCCTTGAAGGGGGTGCAGAGAAGGTTTACTAGGCTGATACCAGAGATGAGGGCATTGGATTATGAGGCGAGACTGAATAGGCTAGGTTCGTACTCTTTGGAGTTTAGAAGGCTGAGAGGAAATCTTATGGAGATGTAAAAAATAATGAAGGGGATGGATAGGGTAGAGGTTGAGAGACTCTTCCCGCTTAGCAAAGATAACAGGATGAGAGGGCACAGCCTCAAGATTAGGGGGGGAGAGAGGGGGGGGATAGTTCAGATCAGAGTTGAGGAGGAATTTCTTTACGCAAAGGGTGGTGAATCTTTGGAATTTTCTGCCTGATGAAGTGGTGGAGGCTTCCTCGCTGAATATGTTTAAGTCAAGAGTGGATAGGTTTTTGATTGACAAGGGAATTCAGGGTTACGGGGAGAAAGCAGGAAGGTGGTACTGAATCATTACAGATCAGCCATGATCTTGTTGAATGGCAAGGCAGGCTCAAGGGGCTGGATGGCCTACTCCTGCTCCTATTTCTTATGTTCTTATGTTCTTAGTAGCTGCTATAGATGAATTCATCCCATGGATGTCATTGGAAATTCTGGACAGCACTTGGTTTTTCTTGGAACTTTAAATACCTAATGGGATAAGGATATTCCTTTAAATTTCCCCGCCTCCTAGAAAGAGGCATGTATATCTTTGCACTTATTAAGATTGTCTCACAGCATTGATCTGGATAAAGCAACCTCAGGTCCATCTGATCTAATCCTTTCAGATTATTGGCTTTATAATCTTCCCATTGCAAAATCTCACTGCTGCTTCAAATTATTTGAGTGCATTATTTTTCACAAGTCCATGCTTATACTCTTTGTCCTCCCTCTGTGTCACCTTGGTTCAGTAGATGACAATCTCAGTGCTGATTCAGTTGGGTTGTGAGTTCAAGACCCATTCAAGAATTTTTGTGTTAATTCATCCTGACATTGTATTGTAGCACAATGGGAATACAGTATGATTTGATGTCTTTTCAATGAGATGTAAAATGAGGTGCTGTTCAGGCGGATATAAAGGATCTGATATTAATATTTGGAAATGAACAGTGGCGCCAAAATTAAACCAAAATGGCTAATCAGCCAACTTGTCAGCTCGCTGTTTGATATTGTTGTGTCCAAATTAGTCACTGCATCTGCTAACACAGCAACAAAAACAAAACATCATAAATAACTCACTGGATGTGAAGTACCAGGAAGTCATAAGGAAATACAAACTGTTCTGTGTGAAGAAATGCTTTGTCTGTCCTAATATTGAACTGAAAACTCTTAACTAATTCCTACTGACCAGGATTAAAGGCAACTGATCAAATTATTTAGCACCCTGGGCAGGATTTCTGAAGGCCACTCTGGGCAGGACTAGAGGCAGGCAGGCCCACAATATCTGACCGTCTGCAGGCACACTGCTAAACCAGCACCCTCCTAACCCCTGCATCATTTTTCAGAAAGCTAGGTATGGAACTGAATTGCTTTCCACCCACAAACAGCAGCAAAGCAATTGAAGTAATTAAATGGCATATTCAGGCAACTCTCTTGCATCAACAGGAAATTTTCATAGCCAGTGAGAGATGATAGCTTCCCAGTGGGAGACCAGGAGGATCAGTGCCCCAGGAAATTTCAACCCAGATCCCATTGTTGCCCTGGTGCCCATCTAAATGATTGCCATAGATGTAATCACAACCTTCACAACCTACCTTGTGGTGAAGCTTCCCCCCTACATTAGCAGCCTGGTAGCTGTGATTGTTTTGATGTGTTGAGGTTTGCAAAGTCCTATGAGGGCACTTCTGCCTTTCTCCTTTGACTGCTTCAATAGGTCCAGCTTTCTAGGTACTGAAGGGCCTCCAATTTGCCTTTCAGAATTGAGAGTACCCCTGTCCTCTTTAATTAGATGGCAGCGCACCCTCTGGCCATTAATTGATGATTGATGTAAAAATTGATTCTGAACTGTAACATAATGCAAAGGCTACTCTAATATTGGCTACCAGATCCCAAAATGAAAATCCAGCCCCTATTTATTTTGTATATTGCCACCTCATTCTGTTTGAATATGGTGAGAGATGAGTGAATTAACACCGATATTCACTTTGCATTCCCTTTTGTCAAGTCCTTTCCGCAGTGCATTAGGTGAAATTGGTTGAGAACATCACATTGAAATCAATGGAGAAGAAAGTCTGGTTGGGGTGCAACACGAGTTGTCAATGACCATTTTGTGTCACTGTCCAAGAACAGTTTCACCCATTATGTGACTGTTCTTGCTTGCAGTATAAATTGCCATGCATTTTTCCATATTGAGTGTAATTTGTTACTGATCTGTCCAATTAACTCTCTTTGTTGGACATTATGCATGTCCTCAATGTCCTGCACTGTGTGGTGGCATATACAAACTGAATTACATTGGACTAGGATTACAAAGCAAAGCCAGTGATCAATAACTGGAGTACATTGGAATCATTCAACTCAAAAGGTCCTCATTTCATATATAATGGGAACAAATATGAATGGGTTTCCTGATAGTGCTCGGGTGTAAAGCAATTTCCTGATTGTGCTCAGGTGTGAATCAGTTTCCTGACAGTGCTCGGGTGTAAAGCAATGCCAGGGTATGGGACATCTAGGGAACTTAAATGGAGAGGATTCTAAGAAGCTAGTTGTAAGGGGCGGGGGGGGGAGTTGGCCAAAGTTGGGGCTGCTTTTGAGTCAGATACTAAGGAAATTTGGCATGCCTACTACAACTCTCACCAATATTTACAGATGCACCATAGAAAGCACCCTTTCTGGCTGAATTACAACTTTGTGTGGCTCCTCCTGTGCCCAAGATCATAAGAAACTAAAAAGATCGTGAATGTAGCCCAATTCATCACACAAACCAGCCTCCCATCTATTGACTCTGTCTACACTTCCTGCTGCCTCGGCAAAACAACATAATTAAGGACCCACACATCCCGGACGTTCTCTCTTCCACCTTCTTCTGTCGGGAAAAAGGTACAAAAGTCTGGAGTGATGTACCAACCGACTTAAAAACAGCTTCTTCCCTGCTGTCATCAGATTTGAATGGACCCACCTTGCATTAAGTTGATCTTTCTCCACATCCTAGTTATCATTACATTACATTTTGCACTCATTTCATTTTCTATGAATGGTATGCTCTGTCAGAATAGTGCACAAGAAACAATAACTTTTACTGTATGTTAATACATGCAACAATAATAAAATCAAATTAAGATATGGGAATGTCTGTTCTGGATCCAGCCCAAATTTCTCTCCAGTCATTTTACTGTAAATTTACTTTCAACTTTGGCATTGGGATCAGATCTTTATTAATATGTTGAATTCTTTGTGCATATAATTGTCTCTGTAATTTTCTAGAGAATAGGTAAATAGTACACATCAGTACTAGGCCATGATGGCACATTATGGGAAAGTGTCCTTGAATTCTGTTTTATTCTTTCATGGGATGTATGTGTTGCTGGCTAGGACAGCACTTATATTGTCCATCCTAATTGCCCTGGAGAAAGTGAGGGGAACTGCTTTCTTGAAATGCTGCTGGTGCACGCGCAGGATTTTGACCTAGTGAAGAAATGATAGCATATTTCTAAGCCAGGATGATGAGTGCTAGGAGGTTGTCTTCCATGAATCTACTGCCCTTGTTCTTTGAAATGGTTGAGGTTGTTAATTTGGAAGGTGCAGTCAAAGGAACCTTGCTGAGTTGTTGCATGCATCTTGTAGATGGTACTCACTACTGGCACAGTGTGTGGTGGTGGACGGAGTGAATGTTTGTGGATGGGATGCAAATCAAGTGAGCTGTTTTATCCCAGATTGCGTCAACTTGTTGGAGTTGCACCCATCCAGCCAAGTAGAGAGTATTTTGTCACAACACTGACTTCTGTCTTAGGAGGTGAGTTATTAGCTGCATGATTTCCAGCCTCTGATCTGCATTTGTAGCCACAGTCTTAATATGGCTGGTCCAGTTAATTTTCTGGTCTAAGGTAATTCCTGGGATGTTGATAATAAGGGAACCAGTAATGGCAAAGCCATTGGATATCAAAGGGCGATGTTTAGATTCTTTCTTATTAAGATAATAATTGTAAGACATTCATGTAGCACAAGTATTACTTGCCACTTATCAGACCAAGTCTGGATGCTATCGAAGTATTGCTGCTTTGGTATCTGATGTACCATGAATGGTGTTGAACATTGTACAATCCATGCCTACTTCTGACCGTACAATAGAGGGAAGCCATTGATGAAGCAAATGACACTGCTTGGGCCAAGAACATTATGCTGAGGAGCATTTACAATAATGTCTTGAGTTGATTGACCTCCAACTACCATAACCATCTTTCATTGTCAGGTATGACTCCAGTCAGCAACCAGTTTTCTCCCTGATTCCCATTGATTCAATTTTGCTCTATCTCCTTGATGCCAAAGTCGGTCACATACTGCCTTGATGTTAAGGGTAACCACCCTTGCCTCACTTCTGGAAATCAGCTCTTTTCTCCATGTTTGAATTAAGGTTGTAATAAGTTCAGGAGCTGAGTGGCCCTGGTGGAACCCAAATTGAACATCAGTGTTTCAGAGTTAGTGCTATTCGTTAGCGCTGTTGATGACCTCTTCCAAAACTTTCCATCAGTAAACTCAATTGGCTGGACAGCTGGTTAGTAGTGCAGAGTGACGCCAACATCATGGGTTTAATTCTCATACCAGCTGAGGATATTCACAAAGGCCTGCATTCCCAAACTTGTCCTTCACCTAAGATGTGGTGTCCTCAGGTTAAATCACCACCAATCAGCTCTCCCCCTTAAAGGGCGAGCAGCATATGGTCATCTGGGATTCTAGTAGCTTCACCTTACTTCACCATCACTTTATTGATGATCAAATGTAGACTGATGAGGCAATAATTTGCCCAGTTGGATTTGTCCTGCTTTTGTGTGCAAAACATAACTGAGCAATTTTTCATATTGCTGTACAGATGCCAGTGTTGTAGTCGTCCTGGAACAGCTTGGCTTGGAGTGTGGAATGTTCTGAAGCACAGGTCTTCAGTGCCATTACTGGAATGTTGGCAAGGCCTTGTAGCCTTTGCAGTATCCAGAGCTTTCAACCATTTCTTGATATCACGTGAAGACTGACAACTATGATGCTGGGCCCCTAAGGATGAGGCGGAGATGGATTGTCCACTCAGCATTTTTGGCTGAAGATTGTTGCAGTTGTCTTTTGCACTAATGTGCTGGATTCCCCAATCCTTGAGGATGAGGATTTTGTGGAGTTTTCTCCTCTTCCAATTAGTTGTTTAATTGACCACCATCATTCATGATTGGATTGGCTTAGGTCTGATCTGGTGGTTGTGAGATCACTTAGCTCTGTCTACCACATTGCTGTTTGGCATGCAAATAGTCCTGTGATTATTATACTATGTGCTTGCAAGTCATTGCATTGAAAAGGAGCTCATTAAAGCATGGGTTAACATGTGACTGAAGAATAGTATTACCCACAATATGATGTATACAGTTACATGGTAATAAGCACAGGGAGAACATTCTGGAAGCTTACTGGCATGGGGAAGCAGCAGCATACATGACAATGGTTGTAATTCTCTGGCTGTTCACACCGGCAGGATTCTCCAGTTCTGCGACAATGTCTGCGGGTTTCCCATTGGCATGGGGTGACATTAATAGGAATCCCACCACTAATAAACAATGAGCCACCTTCCACCAGCATGCAGCTGGGAGACAGGAAATATCTAAAATCTGTAAATAGAATCATCGAATAACAGAATCCCTATATTGCAAAAGGAGGCTGTTTTGCCCATTGAGTCTGGACTGACCAGAATTCGACCTAGCTCTGTTCCTATAACCCCACATATTCATCCTGCTATTCCCCTGACACAAGAGTAAATTTAACATTGCCAGTTGATCTAATCTGCACATCTTTGGACTGTGGGGGGAAACTGGAGCACATTGGATTAAGCCCAAGCAAATACAGGAAGAATGTGCAAACTGCACATAGACAGTAACCTCAGGATGGCATTGAACCTGGGTTTCTGTGCTGTGAGACAGCAATGCTAACCATTATGGCACTGTGCCAACCCATCACTGTGCCACAGTGCTGCCCCAGCTAAAGACTAACAATCTAGTTAAAGACCAACAAATAGTTTGAGTTTAAATATATATCTCATCACGGAAACATCTAAAGTACCTGTATTAAAACAGTGACTAGTAGAAAAATACTTTCCCCAATTCTATCCCCAATTTACATGGGTAGCAGCATTTCCATCTTGTCATTTATGAGAGAGGATTGATGGCACACATGTTTAGTGTGGAGTTATATGCCTCCATATTGTACTTACTTTCATTTCGATTTCTCTTACATTTCTTGCCCACTGGCTTATCAGCCTTCTGAAGGTTGGAATTACATTTCTTTAAATTCATTTACGGGATGTGGGCATCATTGGCCAGGCCAGTATTTATTGCCCATCCTTTGTTGCCCTTGAGAAGGTTATGGTGAGATGTTCTCTTGAACTGCTGCAGTCCCTAAGTGCTGTTTAGAGAAGGAGTTGTAGGATTTTGACCCAGTGACTGTGAAGGAACAGCAATATATTTCAAAATTGATTTTTGGGTCCTCATTGTCTACGGGGATAGTCATGATGTAGAGATGCCAGCATTGGACTGGAGAAAACACAGTAAGAAATCTCACAACAGCAGGTTTAAGCACAACATCGAGGGCTGAAGGGTCTGTATTGTGCTGTACTGTTCTATGTTTTTATGTTTACGTTTCTATGATGTAACTTTCTAAGACTGGTTGGACTTAAACCTGGTGTTTTGAGACTTCTTACACGGGGATAGTGCCAGGAGACTGGAGAATGGTGAATGTTGTTCCTCTGTTCAAGGAAGGAAATAGGAATGACTCTGGTAATCACAGTCCAGTCAGTCTTACTTCGGTGGTTGGTAAGTTAATGGAAAAGGTCCTGAGGGATAGGATTTATGATCATTTGGAAAGATGCAGCTTAATTCAGGATAGTTAACACAGATTTGTGAAGGGTAAGTCTTGCCTCGCAAACTTGATTGTATTCTTTGAGGAGGTAACTAAGTATGTGGATGAAGGTAGAGCAGTAGATGTTATATACATGGATTTTAGTAAGACGTTTGATAAGGTTTGATAAGGGCTCATGGATAAAGTAGGGAGGTGTGGTATAGAGAGAAATTTGGCCAATTGGATAAGTAACTGGCTATCTCATAGAAGCCAGAGGGTGGTGGTGAATAGAAATTTTCAGACTGGAGGCTAGTTATCAGCGGTGTACTATAGAGATCAGTGCTGGGTCCTCTGCTATTTGTAATTTTTATCAATGACTTGGAGGAGGGGCTGAAGGGTGGGTTAGTAAATTTGTTGATGACACCAAAGTTGGTGGAATAGTGGATGAAGTGGAGGGCTGTTGTAGGCTGCAGAGAGATATTGATAGGATGCAGAGCTGGGCCAAAAAATGACAGATGGAGTTTAACCCTGATAAGTATGAGATGATTCATTTTGGTAGGACAAATTTGAATATGGATTACAGGGTCAATGGCAGGGTTCTGAGGAGTGTGAAGGAACAGAGAGATCTTGGGGCTCATATCCACAGATCTTTGAAGGTTGCCACTCAAGTGGACACAGCCATGAAGAAGGCCTATAGTGCATTAGCATTTATTAACAGGGGGTTTGTGTTTAAGCGCGTGGGGGTAATGCTGCAACTATACAGGACCTTGTTGAGACTATATTTGGAATATTGTGTGCAGTTCTGGTCACCTCATTATAAGAAGGATGTGGAAGCGTTAGAGAGAGTGCAGAGGAGATTTCCCAAGATGCTGCCTGGTTTGGAGGGTAGGCCTTACGAGGAAAGGTTGAGGGAGCTAGGTCTTTTCTCTTTGGAGTGGAGGAGGATGAGAGGCGACTTAATAGAGGTTTATAAGATGATGAGGGGAATAGATAGAGTGGATGTGCAAAGACTATTTCCTTGGGTGGATGTAGCTGTTACTTGGGAGCATAACTATAAGCTTCATCGTGGAAGATATAGGAGGAATGTCCAAGGTAGATTCTTTACTCAGAGAGTAGTTGGGGTGTGGAATAAACTGTCTGCTGTGATAGTAGAATCGGACAGTTTAGGAAGTTTCAAGTTGTTATTGGATAGGCACACGGAGCACACCAGAATGATAGGGAGTGGGATCGCTTGATCTTGGTTTCGGACAAAGCTAGGCACAACATTGAGGGCCTAAGGGTCTGTACTGTGCTGTTCTATGTTTCTATGTTTATGTTTTTATGATGTAACTTTCTAAAGCCTATAAGAATTTGTTTACGTCTTGTGTAGCCTCTGATATTTTTGCACTTCAACTAGGGTGATTCTGTGGTTTCCCATTCAGCCAGCTGCCCACACAACACCCAAACTGTGCAGTCAGCTATAAATAATGAATTGATCCTGCAGAATTGAAGTTTCAGCTAATTACAGAGTTCGTCTGCAAAATTGTGTCTTCCAGTTCTGTACATGCTTACCTGAACAGTTTAAAATATCAGCAAAGAGGATAAATGCCAACATAGGGTGACTGAGTGAACTGATTTGTTTCAAAGTTGCTTTTTCTATGTAATTCTGTGCAATACTTTGGCTCCAACAATAAGCAGAAGCAGTCAGCCATTGCTCCCAGTGTTAGCGGAGAATCAAACAGCAAAACATCTTTGTATGGGATTATTTTTAAAGAAACAGACAAACAAGGATCTATATCATCTTAACTGAAAGGGTTCATTGGTTCTGTACACAGTGTATAGTGAGTGAATGGACAAGGAAATGCTATAGTATGGAGGGTATGAGAGGCTATAAGGGTGGATGGAGGGCATAGCTTGGCATGGAGGGTATGTATCTTTCTAAAGATATCCTAATCCAGACTATGGTTCATAACACTTCTGAAGGGTTGTGAACCAGGAGTCCTTTCAACGTTGGGCCAATTCCATGAAAATTGTGAGGCCAAGGAAAAGCCCATCCTTGTTATAGAATCAATCAGGTTGGGAGTGCAGGGGGTAAGCTTGTGACTCACACCAATCCAAACCGTAACTCGCACTGGTGAACATTGGGGTGTTGAGAATGAGGTTAGTCTGGTAGTGTGACCCTTTAAGGGGTTGGGGGGAAACATTACCTGAGGGTCACGTGATCAGATTGAAACCTAAGGATTGTCAAGGCAGGAAGCTGAGGCAATCAGGAGCGAGGGCATATACCCTGGGTGGAGGACATCTTGCAGTTGGAACCAAGGAGAAGAATTATTCAATCACATTGTAGTCTGATCTTTTGCATGGAAAATTATTTTTTGTTAGCAATAAAGCCTTTGTTAATTCAAGCTACATCAAGTTGCCCTCCATTGATTCTAATCGGGAATTCCAGAATTGGGTCATGATTGCCATTTTTTTTCATCTCCATGGTATCTCGCTGACTCCATGAGAATCCAGCCCAATACTAAGGGTAAACCCATGTTCAAGAAAGGCTCATCATGACCTCCTTTGCTTGTGCTCAGTAGCTCTATTTATAAAGTCAGGATCCCACTGGCCTTTTGAACTCTTTTTCCACCCAGGGCATGCTGTATCACGTAAGGAGTCAACCTCAAAAATACATGTTTTACAGAAGTACTCAATCCCACAGGCAATATGGAGTGTTGCAAAGATGTGCATCAGATGCTGATGACATTTCAAAATGGTGACCACCCACACCTATGCCAGCAGCCTCCTTTTATGCAATAGATGGATCCCCACATATGGAAGGATATTTTGAGGCTTCAAATTTCAACTCGTACACTGACATCGATGGTACATTTAGGAGGTACTAGGTTTTAAGAAGTTTTTTGTAAGAGAGATGCTTAAGAAGAGAATTCCAGAGTTTGGGCTTAAACAGTTGAAGGCATAGTCATCGATGTTGAAGTGATGAAAATTGGAATTGCTTATGTGACTAGAAGTGTAGGAATGCAGAAATCATAGATCATTGTCATTCAAGAGGGAGCTTCAGAGATAGGGAGGGTGAGGCTACAGAGGGATTTTGAAACAAGATGAGAATTTTAAAGTCAAGATGTTGTTGGACCAAGTTCATCATCTGGCGGTGTTGCTGGACTGGGTTCATCATAGGTCAATGAGCATAGGGGTAATGGGTTAACTGGCATCTGGAGCTAGACAGGTGAGAGGAAGTAAGAGGAGGACATTGAATCCCAAACAAGACTGATTGAAGAGTAGAATATACCATAAGCTGTTAATATGACAGTAATTCAAGGATATTCAGGAGTTAAATACCGGAAAATGACAGAATCAGAAAACAGGATATGAATTTACGAAAGAATATGGTAGTACTAATAAAGGAAGAAATATTAGCTAAGATGTCGAGAGAACTTACTGCTCTTCTAACAGATAGTAGATCAGATTGTTAACTTCCATCTGAGCAGGCTAACCAGTACATTAGTTAAAAATGTCTTTTAAGTTTAGCATTTCTGTTACTGTTGCTTTTCCTCAGTACTGTCAGCGACGATTATAAACACAAGTCCCGCAGTGAGGTTTGAATTTGACCCGATGTCTCAAAGGGGAGGGCATCATACCAACTGAATTACATTGGAACAAGGTCAATGTTCACATCTTTGTTCCCATCACAAATCTCATCTACCTGAAATACACATTGAGAAATTTCAGATGCATTGCCTTTGACATTCCATAGCCTTGCTGATGCCCAATGCTGGTAGCTGAGGTTATATGCCAGGCAAAGACTTTCTGGACTCCACAAGAATTAGAAAATGCAGCCCAGAAAATAGCAAAAATTGAAGATTTATAAGGGAATAATGAATGTGCCCTCAGGAGCCATCTCCCCATCCAAAAAAAGGATCTTGTGGCTATTTGCATATTGCGTAGCAAAAATTTGTAAATTGGCCATCTCAGAAAAACACATTTCTTTGTCAGCAATGCAACTGATGGAGTTTTAGGCATAGTTTCAAATTAGATTATAACAAGTACTTTCAGTATATCACCATTTGATTTGTTTCTCTCTACTCGTGATAGGTTTTGAGTTGTCAGTGAGATTACGTTCATAGTTTTGAAACTAGTACATGCTACTTGTGTAGCTTGGTTTAAACTGCACCTGCCTGTTTCCATTTTCTGCAAGCTAAATGCTCGTTTGGAGCGTTTTGTGTGTTTGTTGATCTTTGCGGGAGAGGGATACTTTATTACTCAGTGACATTGATTGCTTGTTGCTGTCTGACTCTCAGTGCTTTAGTAGCAGTTGATTGTGACTTAAGATGTGCTTGGTGCATTAATTTTCCTGCTGATTTAAACAGTGTACCAATAATTACTGAAATTGCATCTTAGATCAGAGATCAAACACAAAAACTCCAATCGAGTCAGCATAGGAATTGAGTTTTGCGGTGAATTGATTTGTTGCAGTGAGTGGAATCTCCAATTGAACCCCAGCCACATTCCTAAAATACTCCATCACAGCCTGCTTCATGTCATGTTTCTGAGTTTATGTTGATGTGCATTTGTTTATCTTTATCTTCAGCTGGATCAAACTTGGATCAGGAGAGTAAGAGGACTGCTCACTTCAAATCGTTATGGCAACAGAATGTAAATGTGTTCGGCTCCTCTTCCAGACCACCCTGTGTGGAGGAATTACATCAAGAGGCCCAGCTCAATCTTCAGGCTCTGCTTCAAGGTAAGAAAGGCATTAAAGAGTATGACCTGTGATTGAAAAGTCAGATTAAACACATATATAGATTATTGGGTGTATTATATTGAATTAGGGGAAGGGATAGCGTGTTCTCAACAACAGCGACAGTCATTGCTTTTTCCACTTGTTGCCACCTCCTGTGCTAATGTTGTTGATACTTGTGTGTTCTGAAAATATCTAGCACCTCATCAAAGTGTTTGTCTCTGAGGCTAAATAGTCATTTTAACAGTGAATTATGTTCTGACCAAATCCAGGCTGCTTTCGTGTTATTTTCCTGCAAATACTTACTTCTCTTTCTCTCTCCATGGGTTCCTGAGCCCAGTTGTAGCACCACCAACTCATGCCCAATAAAGGTCTGAAACGATACATGAGCCAGTGCCAAATCAGACAGCAGTTTAATTTTTGACACTTCCTCTCGTACTGGGGTCCACAGACCAATGATAACTCACAAAGAGCTGCTAGGGTCCATGGCGCAAGGCTTGGCAACTATCTGGGGCACTGTAGACAAGAGTAACAAATTAATGTTGGCCACTGTTATTCTCAGCTCGTCATTAGACCCTGTTCTCCTTCTCCTCCAGAACAATCTTTGGTCTCTCTCTCACTCCTGCTTTCTGTCTTGCTCCCGCTCTCTGTGCTCCTGCTCTCCCAATGTGCTCTCACTCTCTCTCTGTGGTCCTACTCTCTCTCTGTGCTCCTGCTGTCTCTCCCTCTGCTCCTGCTCTCCCCCTGTCATCCTGCTTTCTCTCTCTGTGCTCCTGCTCTCTCTCTGGGATCTCACTCTCTCTCTGTGCTCATGCTGTCTCTCCCTCTGCTCCTGCTCTCTCTCTGTCATCCTCCTTTCTCTCTCTGTGCTCTTGCTCTCTCTCTCTCTGTTGTCCTGCTCTCTGTTTCTGTGCTCCTGCTCTCTCTCTCTGTGCTCCTGCTCTCTTTCTCTGTGCTCCTGCTCTCTCTCTTTGTGCTCCTGCTCTCTCTCTGTGCTTCTGCTCTTTCTCCCTCTGCTCCTGCTCTCTCTGTTATCCTGCTCTCTCTGTCTGTGCTGCAGCTCCGTCTCTGTTCCTGTTTTCTCTGTGATCTCACTCTCTATTTGTGCTCTTGGTCTTTTTTAGTACTCTTGCTCTCTCTCTGTGCTCCTGCTGTCTCACTATGCTATCAAATTGAAAGAAAATGCATACAAAGTGGTAAAGATTAAAGGATTGGGAAATCTTTAAAGATCAGCAGAAAGCCACAAAAAAAAGTTATGTAAGAAAAATAAGATGGATTATGAGAATAAACTAGCTTAGAATATAAAAACAGATAACAAAAGTTTCTGGAAATATATAAAATGAAAAAGAGCAACTAAAGTAAATATTGGTCCTTTAGAGGATGAGAAGGGAAATATAATAACTGGAAATGAGAAAACAGCTAAAGCATTGAACAGGTATTTTGTGTCGATCTTCATGTGGAAGACACAAATAACATGCCAAAAATTAATGATAGGAAGGGTATGGAAGGTTGGGACCATTATCACGAAAGAGTGGTGTTGGGCAAATTAATGGGACTAAAGATAAACAAGTCTACTGGTCCTGATGGAATGCTTCCCAGGGTGCTAAAAGAGATGGCAGGAGAAATAAAAACTGCATTCGTGGTAATTTACCAAAATTCACTGGACTCTGGGATGATCCTACAGATTGGAAAACAACAAATGTGGCACTACTGTTTAAAAAAGGAGGTAGACAAAAGGCATGTAACTGTAGGTTAGTTAGCTTAACTTCTGTAATGCTTGAATCTGTCATCAAGGAAGAAATAGCGAGACATCTGAATATAAATTGTCCCATTGGTAAGACGCAACATGGGTTCATGAAGGGAAATTCATGTTTGACTAATTTGGTGGAATTCTTTGAGAACATTACACGTGCAGTGGACAATGGGGAACCTATGGATGTGGTATATCTGGATTTCCAAAAGTCATTTCACAAGGTGCTGCACCAAAGGCTGCTGCGTAAGATAAAGGTGCACAGTGTTATGGGTAATGTAACAGCATGGATAGAGGATTGCTTAGCTAACAGAAAGCAAAGAGTGTGGTAAATGAGTGTTTTGCTGATGATGTGCCTCAGGGATCAGTGTTGGGACTGCAATTGTTTATGATTTACATAGATGATTTAGAGTTGGGGACCAAGTGTAGTGAGTCAAAATTCGCAGATGACATTAAGATAGGTGGCAGAGCAAAGTGTGCAGAGGATGCTGAAAGTCGGCAAAGGGATATAGATAGTCTAAGTGGATGAGGGTCTGGTAGATACAGTACAATGTTGGTAAATGTGAGGTCATCCATTTTGGTAGGAATAACAGCAAAATAGACTATTATTTAAATGGTAAAAAATTGCAGCATGCTGCTGTGCAGAGGGACCTTGGTGTCCTTGTTCAGGAATCTCAAGGAGTTGATTTGCAGATGCAGCAGGTAATGAAGAAGCAAATGCAATTTTATCTTTCATTGCTAGAGGGATGCAATGAGGTTATTTGCAGCTATATAAGGTGCTGATGAGGCCATACCTGAAGTACTGTGTACAGTTTTGGTCTCCTTACTTGAGAAAGGATATACTACCACTAGAGGGGATACAGAGATGATTCACTAGGTTGATTCTGGAGTTGAGAGGGTTGGCTTATGAGGAGAGACTGAGTAGAGTGGCATTATACTCATTGGAATTCAGAAGAATGAGGAGAGATCTTATAGAAATATAAAAGATTATGAAGGGAATAGATAAGATAGAAGTAGGGAAGTTGTTTCCACTGATGGTGAAACTAGAACTAGAGGGCAAGCCTCAAAATAAGGGGAAGCAGATTTAGGACTGAGGAGGAACTTCACACAAAGGGTTATGAATCTGTGGAATTCCCTGCCCAGTGAAGCAGTTGAAACAACCTCATTGAACATTTTTAAGGCAAGAATAGATACATTTTTGAACAGTAAAGGAATTAAGGGTTGTGGTGAGTGGGCGAGTAAGTGAAGCTGGATACACAAAAAGATCAGGCATGATCTTCTTGAATGGCGGAACAGGCTTGAGGGATCAGATGGCCTACTCCAGCTCCTAGTTCTTATGTTCTTATGTTCTGATGTTCTCCTGCTCTCTCTCTCCGTGCTCCTACTTTCTCTCCGTGCTCCTGCTCTCTCTCTCTCTGTCTGTGCTCTTGTTCTTTCTCTCTGTCTGTGCTCCTGCTCTTTCTGTGCTCTTGCTCTTTCTCTGTGCTCCTGTTCTCTCTCTCTGTGCTCCTACTCTCTCTGTGCTCCTGCTCTTTCTGTGCTCTTGCTCTCCCTCTGTGCTCCTGCTCTCTCTGTGCTCTTGCTCTTTCTCTGTGCTCCTACTCTCTCTGTGCTCCTGCTCTCTCTGTGCTCTTGCTCTTTCTCTGTGCTCCTGTTCTCTCTCTCTGTGCTCCTACTCTCTCTGTGCTCCTGCTCTCTCTCTCTCTCTGTGCGCCTGCCCTCTCTCTCTGTGTCCTGCTCTCTGTCTGTGCTCCTGTTTTCTCTCTTTCTGTGCTCTTGCTCTCTCTCTGTGCTCCTGCTCTCTGTCTTTCTGTGCTCCTGCTCTCTCTCTCTCTGCTCCTGTTCTCTCTCTTGCTCCTGGTTTCACTCTCTCTCATTACTGCTCTCTCTTTCTATGCTCCTGCTCCCTCTCTTTCTGTGCTCCTGCTCTCTCTCTGTGCTCCTGTCCTCTCTTTCGCTCCTGCTTTCGCTTTCTCTCACTATTGCTCTCTGTGCTCCTGCTCTCTCTGTGCTCCTGTTCTCTCTCTCTCTCTTTCTCTGCTCTCCTGCTCTCTCTCTCTGTTCTCCTGCTCTCTCTCTGTGCCCCTGTTCTCTGTGCTCCTGCTCTCTCTCTGTCTGTTCTGATTGATTTTGACTGGCTTTGCAACTAGTTTGGAAACAAATGAGGATTTTTGGAGTTCTATAAATTTCAAAAGAAAACAGAGGTTGGTATAGAAGGTGATGAACTTGGTTCTGACATTAAATTTTCTGTGTTGAACTGCCTACATTGCAGGGTCACTGGGAGAGTCAAAGCCCAGAAACAACCTCTCACAAGTACCAGCATAGAGAAAGCACTGAGAAAGCAGAATATGAGGACAAGGAATAGAGCACACAAAGGCCTGAGCAGCAGGACAACAGGGCTTGGACAGAGTAGTAACTTGGAGAGAGCTCGAGCATGAGGTGAATGGGAAACCAGAGAGAGCAGCAGCACAGAGAGAACAGAAGCACAGAGAGACAGCAGGAGCACAGAGAGAGAGCAGGAGCACAGAGAGAGAGCAGGAGCACAGAGAGAGAGCAGCAGCACAGAGAGAACAGAAGCACAGAGAGAAGCAGGAGCACAGAGAGAGAGCAGGAGCACAGAGAGAGAGCAGGAGCACAGAGAGAGAGCAAGCACAGGAGAGAGCAGGAGCACAGAGAGATGGCAGGAGCACAGAGAGAGAGCAGGAGCACAGAGAGAGAGCAGGAGCACAGAGAGAGAACAGGAGCACAGAGAGAGAGCAGGAGCACAGAGAGAGGAGCACAGAGAGAGAGCAGGAGCACAGAAAAAGAGCAGGAGCACAGAGAAAGAGAGCAGCAGCATAGAGAGAGGAGCACGGAGAGAGAGAACAGGAACACAGAGAGAAAGAGCTAGAGCTACTGCTCTTGCTCTGCACTCTCTCTGTGTTCTTGCTCTTTCTCTCTGTGTTCCTGTTCTCTCTCTTTGTGCTCTTGCTCTCTCTCTCACGCTCCTGCTCTCTCTCTCTCTGTGCTCCTGTTCCCTCTCTCTCTGTGCTCCTGTTCTCTCTCTCTCCGCGCTCCTCTCTCTATGCTGCTGCTCTCTTTCTCTGTGCTCCTGCTCTCTCTCTGTGCTCCTGGTCTCTCTCTATGTTCCTGCTCTCTCTCTCCGTGCTCCTGCTCTCTCTCTGTGCTCTTGCTCTCTCTCTGTGTTCCTGCTCTCTCTCTCTCTCTGTGCTGCTGCTCTTTCTGGTTTCCCATTCACCTCATGCTCGAGCTCTCTCCAAGTTACTACTCTGTCCAAGCCCTGTTGTCCTGCTGCTCAGGCCTTTGTGTGCTCTATTCCTTGTCCTCATATTCTGCTTTCTCAGTGCTTTCTCTATGCTAGTACTTGTGAGAGGCTGTTTCTGGGCTTTGACTCTCCCAGTGACCCTCAATGTAGGCAGTTTAACACAGAAAATTTAATGTCAGAACCAAGTTCATTACCTTCTATACCAACCTCTGTTTTCTTTTGAACTTTATAGAACTCCAAAAATCCTCATTTGTTTCCAAACTAGTTGCAAAGCCAGTCAAAATCAATCAGCAAGTAACCTGAAGGCAGTTTATACAGAGCTGGTTAGTGTGTTCCAGCTGCTGATGAATTAGTGTGCACTTTGGCATCATTAGGTCAGGACGTTAGCTCATGTGCTGTGTTCTTTAAGGCAATGCTGATGTCAAATCACAATTGGACACTAATTAAAGGCCTCACCAAATACAATTCCATCATTTCCTTTCTGCTTCTGTAATCTATACCCTTATTGATATAGATGAATGTGGTGTATGCCTTTTTCACCACCCTACTAATCTGCCTTTCCACCTTCAGACATCTGTGGACAAACGCACCAAGAGCCTTTCAAGCGTCAGTGCAGACTCGATGGGCCAAAGGGCCTGTTCCCAACTGTAATATTCTGCGATTCTGCGTTCCTTCACTACTCGCCTATTTTACATCCCTGCTTTCCATTACTCTGTGATTGACAGGCACGTCTTCTGCTGCCAAGGCCCAAAACTATGGAATGTCTCCCCTGACCTACACTTCCCCTTGGCCTTAAGGCGTTTCTCAGAAACTACCTTTGTGACTAAGCTTGACCAACTTGTACCTATATCTCTTACCGTGACCTGTAAATGTTGCCTGATAACATTCCATTGCAGATTCTTCTACTCTGTTAAAGGCCCAATATAAATGCAAACTGTTCTTGTGAGAAGTGACTACTCCCTTTGGCTGCTAAACTCAGAAGCCAATTCAATGCATCAATGTAACCCATTGAGATAATACCATGAAATGAGCACATCAACATATGGAACTGGCTCACTATCAGCCTTGTGGCTCACCATTATAGTTTCTGCAAGTCTGTATCATGATAAGATAAATCATTGCTGGTTCCAGCAGGGCAGCTGAGTGTAGATCACAATAAAAACAAACAGGAGAGCACAGACAAAAAGAACCATGGAGAATATGGTTTTTGAGGGGAAGAGGAGGGACAAGGAGAGAACTAAGGGAACAGTTGCACACCATTTTCATTGTAATACATTGATATCATTGTGTCACCCTGACGAAGAGAACATCCAGCCAGAACCATTGCGACATATTTGAGTAGCAAATAATCTGAGCAATGTTACCCATCAACTACTTTACAGAAGGGTGTGAACCCATTTAAAATGCATAGCCTCTGTTAAAGTGGTGGAAAGAGGAATCTGATGAGGGTGTTTTCCAGAAGTGAAAATGGGCAGTCTTTATAATGGAATGGCTGTGTGACTGGAAACTCAGTTTGGATTAGAGATTGAATAAAATGCCATGGTTACAAATATTCTGATTGAATTTTAGACTATAAGCAGGGAGGGAGAAAGGTTCAGTGACAAGGATGTAAAAAATCGTGGCTTTAGTCATTGTGATGTATACCTGAAGGAAATTGTGGCTCATTCAAGACAGGATGTTTGGACAAGATGATATTCCAGCTAGATGGACCATTTGAGAAAAGTGGTGAAGAGGTAGTGTTGCATGGTGAGAATATACAAGTGGGAGCTAGTCCCATCAATTGCTAATGTGGATAAAGAACAAGTGAAGGCCAGGGATAAATCCTTGAGGCACCCCATAGATAACAGTGATGGGATGGGGAGAAAACTCTTAGTGGAAGCTTTTCCAACAAATTGACAGGTAAGAATGGAAATTAGTGAAGGCAGTCCCATTGAACAGGACATTGGAAGAGGTGTGTCGGAGGAAGATGATATGGTCAAGTCAGTCAAAAGCTACAGATTAAGAGAGCCTATACTCTGCTTCCAGATGATGAATATATAAATGTTCTGCAATAAGTCATAATGCGCCTCCTTGGTTTGGAAGGTAGCAAAGTAGTGTTCCCACTCTGATCCTACCCATTGACTGTAATTGGAAAATATCTGTAACATGATATGTAGTCTATTGGGAAGCTGGAGCTACTTGCATTCTCAAGCCTTCAACTAAAATCGTAGATTGGGCCTGATTATGTCGCATTTAAAACTGCCTTGTCAACTTGGAGTAGGAATCCTCATCACTACTCCAAGGAGCAAGTTAAAGTTGAGACATAGCAGGAAGACACTGGGATCAGAATCATTGCCTTCATTCCAACTGCTAGTTCCTGTCTGATGAAGAGGTTAAAATTGGGATCCTAATGTTTAGGTTCCTGTATGAAAAATAACCATTTGGATGAGGTATCAAAGCACTGTGAACAACAAGAGCTAGGCTGTTTAGAAATAAGAGAAGGAAACTATACCAGAGTGAATAACTGAAAGGATGGTGTAAGGGGAGAAATTGTAATAGGTGAGTAAAGATTTTTAAACCATTAGACATTAAGACACTGGGAGAACTACCAACACAAAGTTAAATTACATTAAAACAGACTTATAAGCTAACAAGAAAGCTATTTACACACATATGAAATACAGTCAGAGATTTAAACAAGTGATTATGATTTAAAATGCATGTACTGATATTTTGAATGTATTCACTTTAGCCAAAGGTAGATTATTGCAAAGCACCATGGTAAAGGACATTAGGACCGAGCCATTTTCTGAGGGAATACTGGGAATATGTAAGATTTATCAGCAGAGTTTCTAATGGTAGGAACATTTCAAACACTGAATCAGACTTCATGAACAGGTTTTATTCACTGTCCGGATAAGATAGATGCATGCTCAGACATAGATCCATATGATAATCTGGTTTGACATTGACTTTAACTTATGGGAATGTTCATTTGCACTTTGTGGCTAGCATCTGAGGCCACTAGGCAATAAAATAAGTGGGGTCAGCCAAGACAGCAGTTAGCTCTGGATCCTACAGACTAATTAAATTCCTTACCTATTAGATAAGAAGCTAAGGTATATGACAGGTATTTTTGTTGATTTATGCATGTTGAAGATGATTGATTTAAAGCTAATGAAAGGCAAGAGCAATTGGTAAGAAAACCAAAAATAGTCCATTTTGAATTGTATTCATCAGAATTTATTGGAGAAGTCTAGCTGTTTCATCTTGGGAGTTGCTCTGAACCTTTGATGACTTCCCTTAGTAGCTGCTGGTCAAAGTAAAGGCTATGTCTTTAAACTGAGACACTGACTTTGTGACTCTTGCATTGTCTGAAATTTTGGTGATACCTGGCCATCTCAGAAATCCCACCAACAGGTAGAATCACACAAAAGGATTGTAAGTTCATTTATCTATTTTCAAAACCTCATTCACAGTTTGCCAGCATCACTTAATATTTTGTTTCCTGTTTCTTAATTTATGTCAGTCATCTGGTTGCACCTGTGCAACATTTACCTCAGTTATTGTGCACTAGCCCTTCCTGTACTGCTTACAATTTTACAAGGAGTTTTTTTTTTGACATCCTCTCCTCTCTTTAAAACACTGAATTACACTCAGCCTCTGAATCCACAAGCACTAACAATGTTTTAATAACTGTTGTATGGATTCTGTGTGAGTTGGATGGTGCATGTCTTTTGATTATCAATGTAGCAGTATGGTGGTCCAGTGGTTAGCACTGCCATCTCACAGTGTCAGAGGCCCAGGTTCAATTCCCAGCTTGGGCACTGTTTGGGTGGAGTTTGCACATTCACCCTGTGTCTGTATGGGTTTCCTGTGTCACTAATAAACTTTTTTACTAAAGCAGTTTACTTAATCATTACCTTATTGCAATTGGTGAAATCTTACTGTTCACAAATTAATTGCTGCATTGCTGACACTACAATAGCAATTATTGTAACAGCATCCAGTTATCAAAGCTTCCTGTTGCAAATACACAGAAGCGGACAACAGCATTTCAAGATCATTCACTTGGAGCACCTTGCATAATTCTGTTCTCCATATTGTCGGAATGAAATCAAGGCACTGAAGAACCTTCAAAACAGATGTTAAAGGATGAAAACAGAATTGAGGGGGTAAGTATCAGGAGGGACAGTGCAAAGAAGCTGGAGTCAATGCCAAATAAACTAACAGTTTCCAAAGGCTGGCACTAACAAGCAGCTTTATAGAGATCTATGACACATGAAGACCAGAACAAGTGCAGTGATGACTTAGAAATTATGGATGGACTGTGTGTTCTGAAGGTGGGAGATTATTTTTTCTGTGGCTTTGTCCCCACTGGGTGATTTCTATTTTGTTATCTGATTAACCATATTTTTCAGCATTTTGAAGCTAATTGATAGAAATCTTCATCTATTTATTAAATTAACTTGCATCCAAATTTGAGACTAACTTCCCATCAGTTTATTCCAAAGTGTTGCAGTTCCACAAGTTCAATGAAATAAATGAACCAATAAAGCCAAACAGGCACCAGGGAATTGCCATCTTATCTCTCACCCACCCCTATGCCCACTATCACCACCCTCTTCCCTCACCCTCCAGACACCCACACAAAGCAATGCAGCCTATATAGAAGGAGACCAACCTTCATGATTCAGGCAGTGGAAGTGCAATTCTCCAGCCAGGACAGAATTATTTATTATTTTTAGAGTCTTTATTAAAATAAAGCAGCTAAACATCAGCCCCTTGTGTAGACAGAATCAGTGGAAGGCTCACAGCAAAAAAATTCCAAGTTCTGTTTTGACCTTCCAGACAGGGTCTCACTAAAGAAGCGCAATAGAACTAGGCTCTTTGAATTTTCATGGCCCTGAAGTTGTGGCACTAAGTGTCCCCCAAACATCTTGAAGAATTCTGTTCCAGATACTAGGGGGTAAGCTTGATAGTCTTGAGTATATGAAGAGCAAGTTTTCCTTATCAACTATAGACATGTTCACAGTAAATATATATTTATATATATGTACAGGAGGGCATATGTATGAAGCTGATTCTTTCCTAGGTCTTTGCACATCTTTATCCATTTCTAGACTGACAATGGGTCGTGTCTCTTCTTACATCACTGCGTGGGCGGTATTATATTCAGTTCCACATTAATCCTTTATGTACCAGACCCTTCTATTACACCCTCACTCCCATCACGTCCCTATCTTTACCCCATAGATATTAGTTTACTTCAAGCCTCACGTTATTGTAAGTGTTGTGCATTTACCTTATTGTTACAACATTAATAGTATTCCAACATTATTGCTATCACAATATTAATATTCCCCCTTCAAGTCTTGAATTAACAGGTGCAGGTGATCAGGTTAAGGAGGCTTATAACCTTTCCATATCTCATGTGCCATTCTTTCAGAAGAGTGGCAAGCTCTGGTAGTTTTGCTTCTTGTTGCTGGCTTGGAGTTTTGATTGGCGTTTGGATATGTTTTCATCCATATCTTCTATTGTTTGAAGTTAAACCATGGCCAGTTGGTCTGATGTTGGTGGTGCATTGTTGTTGTTACTCCTGATCACTTTTTATGGGGAAGAAGAAAGCATTATTTGTCTACTTATTTGTCATGCTCACTTCTGTTTTTTTGTTGTAGACTGAGTAACAACTATACTGTGATTAATGTAGTGGTATCACTAACCTCATAGTGATACTGCTATGAGGTTCCAGCATGATTGTAGTTCCAGCACAAGTTGCTGTGTGCACAGTGATTGGCATAACTGCCAATTGTACCACCTTCGTAAGTGGAGGTGGATGGTTCTCCTGCTGGCTGAAAGAGATTTTGGGTGATACAGGCGTCCCTGCTCGAAAGGGAAGAAGGCTGATTCTGGACAATGTACATCAGCTTAGAGACGTGTTTGTCACCATTTCTTAGTAGTTCAAGGATCATGTTGATGATCAGGACTGGGACATACCGCTCCATAAAGGCCATGGAGTGGATGGTTTACTTGTCTTCCAGGACTGCCACATTGGCATCTGAATCTAATTTCAAATGTATTAGATTACTATTTACCAGGATGTCAACATTCCAAAACGAAGACCGTATTCTCTGACATCATCCAAGAAGCGTGGTTGTGCGCCTTCAGGATTTTCCGTCTTGACCATGGATTATCTTTGGAATGTCTGTGCGGTGCTGGGATTTTGACCTGACCTGCACAATTTACCAATTGCCTCGGTCAGTTGCAGTGTAATCATTTGGCCAAGCTGGCATAACAGTGATCTTTCCCATTAAGGTATTCTGTACAACAGTGCTGGACTGTTCAGGAATTGCTTTCCTTGCCTGTATTTCCGTAACCTGACATGGAGAAATAAGGATTGGTTTCTGTCCCAAGCAGTGTTCTTTACCCTCAGGATAGCCCTGTATTGTCCCAATAGTTCAGGAAGTCTAATTAGCTGGACTGCCTTATCTAGGGTAAGATCACCTTTAACTTCTAAGAGGATAGAAAGTGAATCTTCTACAACACCCATCATGATTCTGTCTCTGATTAACTTAGATCTCAGAAGCAGCCATACTCATATCTTTCTTCCAGTTTGTAGCAATTGTTTATGAAGGAATCAACAAGTTCCTGAGGCATTGGGTGCTTATTAAATTTGACTCTTTCCAATATATTGTTGGACTCAGATTGAAATGAATATCAAAGGATTTCAAAACAACATCAGATTTGGGAAATAATTCATTGAGTGCTTGAATACAGTGATATCATCTGCAATTCGCCCATCAAATGATGAAGTGTATTGGCTTGTTCTGCTTCTGACTTTTTGTTTAGTCTTGCAGTATCTTAAAAATCTTTTCTTCTAAAGGTTCCAGTTCTGTAATTCGTCTGTACCACGGCTGAATTCCAGTAGAGCCAGAACTGTGAAATTGTGATTCATTTTGACTATTTTCTGGAGCATGAGTGCAGTTTTAAGAGGTTATATTCTTTCAAGATGGCATTGCCATTCACTGCTGAACATTGGATCTTGCCACGCTTGCTGGTTCTGGCTGACTTTCCAAAATGGCATGGTGTGCGTCTGCTTGAAGAAGGGTTTGCAGTGCTATGTAGGTCGACCAACTGCCAACTTAATTCAATCAGCTGTACAATGTTATGAATCAGGATGCATAGGAAAGAACTGCAGGCTTATTGTTTCGGAAATTGAATGTTTGTGAGGTACCCAAAGTATACAAAATTATTATTTTTTACTTTACTGAACTCTGGAGTCGCATGTTGAGACCTGAAGTTGGGGATTGTGATTCGTGATGGATTTCTTTCAAATGACTCTCCTGACTGAATGAATGAAAAGGAATTTCTCAGGACTGGCTGGCCTAGAATTTTGAATAAAATCTTACCCTTGTAAGCTGGACCTCGACATGCTGAAGCTGGACTTCCAAGGGAGATTCAATAGAGTCTTCTTTATATCATTGTGTGGATAATACCGAGTTCAATCCCATATTAACCTTGCATGTACCAGATCTACTGCTACTGATCTATCTTTGGCTTATTCTATTTCTCATTTATATGCCGTCCTTTAACAACATTATTCAAAGACACATAGCTTTCACAGGTACATTGATGACACCCAGTGTTATCCCACTTAACTCCTCCGCTGTTGCTAAATTAGTAAACTGCTCATTTGACATCCAGTCCTGAATCAACAAAAAATTTGTCCAATTAAATCTTGGGAAGACTGAAGTCTTTGTTTTCTGTCCCCAGACTCTGTTCCTGAGCTATGATTCCATCCCTTTGCCTGGTCTCCCAGTCTGAAATTGCCTGTCTGTTTAGAGCTTTGTTTCCCAGATGAGTCACCACTTTCATTCAAATTCATCTATTTCTCTGCTCACCTGCTGTTTATGCCTACATCCATGCCTTAATGTCCTTTTGACTATTTCAGTGCCCTCCTGGCTGGTTTCCCACGTTCTACTCTCTGTAAACTTGAGGTCTGTCAAAGCTCTGCTTATGTCTTAACTTGGAGGAAGTCCTACTCTTTTATCGCTATTTAGCTCACTGACCTACATCAGTTCCAGGTTATCAGCATCTTGATTTAAAAATTCTCACCTCTCTTTTCAATTCTGTGGCTCGGTGCCATATCTTGTTTTATAATGCTCTTGTGAAGCATCTTGGAACATTTCATTAGGTTATTATATAAATGTAAGTTGTTGTTTGAAGTTAGTGGTAGTAGGTTATAGCATCATGGAGATTAATTACAATTCCTGGAGACTCCTGGACAATTCTGGAGGTTTGGTAGTTGTAACTTGTCATGGATAGTTGAAAAGTCTTTTCAAGCTGAAGCGTTGTCTTGATTAATCTGAGTTTCTTATTTTTGACATTGCATTTTCTTTCATTCTGTCCTCGTTCCTTGGTAAGTGTTGAAGCAACTGAAAAAGCTGATTTGATTTATTATTGTCACATGAATTGGTATACATGAAAAGTATTGTTTCTTGTGCTGTACGCAGACAAAGTATGTGGTTCATAGATTATGTAGGGGAGTAAGAAAAGAGCGGCTGCAGAATGCAGTGTTTCAGTCATAGCTGGGGCGTAGGGAAAGATCAACTTAGTATAAGGTAGGAGCATTCAAAAGTCTAGTAACAGTGGAGAAGAAGCTGGTCCTGAGTCAGTTGATACATGACCTCGGAGAAAAAGTGAATCAGGTGAGTATAAAATGGACATCCAATCATTCATTGCCCTTTGAACACTATTGCCCAAGATGGACTTCAATCCTAAGACCTTTCTTGACATTGGATGAAAGCAAATTACTGCAGATGCTAGAATCTGAAACCAAAAGACAAAATGCTGGAAAATCTCAGTAGGTCTGGCAGCATCTGTGAGGAGAGAAAAGGGCTAAGATTTTGAGTCCAGATGACCCTTGGTGAAAACTTTGACAAAGGGTCATCTGGGCACGAAATGTCAGCTCTTTTCTTTCCTTACAGAAGCTACTAGACCTGCTGAAATTTTCCAGCAGTTTTTCTTTTGGTTACTTTCTTGACACTGCCAGCCTAACCTTTAAACAGAAAGAATTAAAAATAGAGCATGCATTTATATATTGCCTTCTCTCACACACTGCAGTGTGTGTCACAGTGAATGAGTACATTTTGAATTGTAATTTCTTTCTAGTGTCAGGACACAGGGCAGCCAGTGTATGTACAACAAGATTTCACAAACAATGAGCTAAGTAATTAAAGAATCTTTCAGTGACAGCTCTGGAAGCAGTAGCACCAGATTTATAAGGGGGCAGCCTACCTTTGATCTGCACTGATCAAAAGTGCAGTCTTGTCAGGCAGAATCAGTGCAGCTACCTGCAAAACATTATGGAAAATTTCATTAGCGAAGATGGATTGAGATGAGGGGAAGGACTAACACAAAATGTTCATGTTTTTCTGATGCTACTTGAGAACCAGCCAAATCCAGTCTGAAATTGTAAATACTAAATGAACAACACTAACTAGGACCCTCAAAAACCAACAGGTCATTTCCTGCCTTGCCAGTTTCTCCCAGTCAATGTTTTTGACTGACTCAAAACTAAACTGGATCAAGCATGCCAACACCAAGAACAGGAATTGGTCACTCTGTAAAGGAAAATGTCTATTTCGCAATTCTTAAAGCCAATACAAAGAACAAAGAACAAAGAACAATACAGCACCGGAAACAGGTCCTTTGGCCCAACGAGCCCGCGCTGCCCTCCTAACGTCTTAATGACATATAGGGACCAATTTGTTCCCCAGTGTTCAGGATTATGGTGGAATATAATGAGGGGTGGAGTTATGACAGTTCTCTAAACTAGGGGATGTTAATAATGCCTCTCTTTCTCTCCAGTTGATGATAACGCATTTAGTGGTGATCTGTGGCAGCTCATTTGTAATTCCCACCACTGAAATTCACAAAATCAACTCGTGGAGTACAAAGTGACTTTCCTCGTTAGTTTGCAAGTTGTTTTAAAAGTGAAAGAACCATGTAACATTGGAACTATGATACACACAACCTATTCCTGAAGGTGAAAAAATTTTGAAAGGTGGGTGTATGTACAGGATATCTGGGCTGTTCAAGAGTGCTGGAGGGGACAGAGTGCTTTGTTTGCTCAAGTTGTGAGCTATTGTGTCTCTTAACTCCAACACTGCTAAGCAACCAGCCTTCATCAGTGTGCCATTTGTATTGTCATTTAGATAACTGGCAACCTTTAGACAGTCAAGAATGAAATCATTCTTGTGCCACCAGTGAATGGGATTCAGAAAGTCTGACTCTTAAACTTTGAACTGTTTAGAATCTCAATAACAGCAATCCTTTTCAGTCCATTTCAACAGCAGGCTCTCTCCAATGTACTCTGACATGTCGAAATGTGCTTCTTTCTTCCAGAAGAGTTTGGTGAGCCAACGATACAGAACGAAGTAGCTGCAAATACCTTTGGACACAAACCAGTTCTCAACAGAGATGTTGTTCCTGACAGCTGTCCCAGAAAAGGAGAGAAGCGGATGGAATTTGTGTTGATGGTAAGAAGTCCTTATTGCACTATGTGGTATGTTAGTGAGAGTGTAAAGTACAGCACACCTGATTGAGGAGGATGTACAGGAAAACACAAAACTATCAGAGTTTTACATATGATGCAGAATAACATCATATATAATGATGTTAGTCCAAGCTGATGTGTGTATCTGTGTGAATTTTTTTTATTCAATTAGCTTGGGTATCACTGACTGAGTTATCATTTAATTCCCATTCCTGATCGCCTCTCAACTAAATGCATTGCTAAGCTATTTCACAGATACTTCAGAGTCCAACCACATTGCTATGAATCTGGAATCACATAAAGGTCAGACAAGGAAAGGATAGCAGATTTTATTCCCTAAATTTAAGAATTACTGTGTATGTGTGTCTATCTATATGTCTGTGTCTCTCTGTATGTATCTGTGTGTGTATGCCTATTTGTTTTTTTTTGTGTCTCTGTGTGTCTGTGTATATCTATATATCTCTTCATATATCTGTTTGTAAGTGCATATCTCTTTGGATTTTCTAGCCATGCTCACTCCAGAACCGAAAATCCCGATCCAAGGTCAATGGACCTTTTCATGGCCTGCCCCAGCAGGACAGGACTGGAAAATTCTGCTCTTTGTGTATCTGTATGTGTCTTTGTGTGTCTCTGTGATCTCTATGTGTATGTGTGTGTCTCTATGCATGTGTATCTATATGTGGTCTCTATGTGTTTTTGTGTGTCTGTGTGTGTCTGTATGCCTCTGTGTGTCCTTGTGTTTATGTCTTTCTGTGTGTGTGTGTGTGTGCATGTGTGTGTGTGTGTGTGTATGATTAGGATGGTGCTCAGTTCTGATGTTTGTTACAGTTAAATCGTAAACTGACAATTAAAGTCTGGGTTTTATATTTAATGTCTTTTATCTGGTTTATGAAAGATGCCACATGCTTTCAGGACTTAGAGGTGAGGAAAAAACATTCAAAAAAGAAATAAAATATGACTGAAAGTACAGAGGAATGTGGCAGGTATCAGTGTATACAGTGGATCTTAGTCTATATGACAGGTACTTGCCTCTGAATATTTTGGGTGTAAGTCACAATGTGGACAATGGTTGCTTGTCTCAGTGTGAACAGTCAGTCCATATTTCACTGTATATGATGCGTGCTAGTCTCTGTGAATATGAGAACGTACAAAATTGGAGCAGAAATAGGCCATTTAGCCCCTTGAGCCTGTTCTGCCATTCAATACGATCATGGGTGATCTATTTGTGTTTAGAATTCCACATTCCCATCTACCTCCGCAATAACTTTTCATTCCCTTGCCTAAAAATAATTTATCTCCTCTTTCTTAAGAATATTCAATAAACACACTTTCACCGCCTTCTGAGGTGGCAAGTTCCAAAGACTCACAAACTTCTAAGAAAAAAAAACTCCTCATCTCTATCATCTAAGGTTGACCCCTAATTTTAAAGCAATGTTCCCCTAATTCTGGATTCACCCAGAGAAGGAAACATCCTTTCCACATCCACCTGGTCTGGATCATTCAAGATCTTTTATAATTCAATCAAATTAACCCTCACTCAGGTAAACTCCAGTGGAAACAAGCCCAGTCTGTCCAACCTTTCCTCATAAGGCAACCCTTCCATTCCAGGTTTCAGTCTAGTGAACCTTCTCTGAACTACCTCCAATGTATTTACATGCTTCCTTAAATAAGGAGACCAAAACTGTAAACAATGTTTGAGATATATTCTTACCAATGTCCTGATTAACTGATGCATAGATTCCTTGTTTAATTCATCTCATGATAAAGGATAGCATTCCATTAGCCTTCTTGCTTACATGCTGTGCCTGACATCAGATCCCTCTGCACCTCAGCATTCTGCAGCTATTCTCCTTTAAGGTCTAGTCTTTTTTTTATTCTACCTGCCAAAGTGATTGGTGGTTGCCTCAGTATTTACAATGCATGCAAGTTTCAGTATTTACAAAGGGTGTATATGATGGGTGTCAGTCTCAGTGCATCTGCTGGATCTTTGCCTCAGTGCAAGCTTCAGTGTATATGATGGGTACTTGTCTCAGTTTATATAATGTGTTTTTGTCTCAGTGTATGTGCTGGATCCTTGTCACTGTATACATGATGGTTTCATATCTCAGTGTATATGATGGATACTTATTTCAGTTTGTATAATGTGTGTTTATTCAGTGTATGTGCTGGATCCTTGTCTATATACATGATGAGGTTGTGTCTCAGCGTATAATATGGATACTTGTCTCTATATATATATGATGGGTGCCTATTGCAATGTGTATGATGAATAGTTTATCATGATGATGAATCATTTTATACAATGGTTGCTTATTTCAGTGTGTATGTTTAGGTACTTGTCCTTGTATACATGATGGATACTAGTCTTGTTATACGTGTTTTGTGTTTAGTGAGACAATATAGCAGAGATCTTGTTTTTTTTAGCCCTCTCGTGTTCCTCTTATTCTGCTCTCCTGTGGCCATTCAAAATTGTATTACTGGCCAACGGCCTGGCAGCTGACTTGTTTCCCAAGCCTACAAGTGCTCCTTTCATCAGTGTTTGGCCTGGTTAAATGGTCAATGTCAAATCAGTGTTTTATAACTGAGCAAAGCTGGGGTTCCAGTTGAGTTAGCATAATTGCCATCAGCCAATCTCCTTCCATCTGACTGCTATCAAATAGTTGCTGTTGGAGACCAAGTTCAGGTGGCTATTAGGTGAGAACAGGATTGGGAGTGTGATACCTTCGCAGTATGCCTAACAATCGTCTTATTTTCTTCTTATCCATTGCAGAAGTAACTGAAAGCAAGCATGCAGGTACAGTAAACAGTTAGGAAGGCAAATGGTATGTTGGCCTTCATCACAAGAGGGCTTGAGTTCAGGAGCAAGGATACCTTGCTGCAGCTTTACAGAGCCTTAGTGAGACCACATCTGGAGTATTGTGTGAAGTTTTGGTCTCATTATCTAAGGATATACTTGCCAGAATGGGAGGGCAGCAAAGATTCACCACACTGATTCCTGGAATGGCAGGATTGTCTTGTGAGGAGAGATTGGGTCAATTAAAGCTATATTCACTATCTCATTGAAATGTAAAAAATTCTGACAGGATTGAACAGACTGGATGCAAGAATGTTATCTTCTCTAGGAAGAGAGTTTAAAACAAGTGATCACAGTCTCAGGACACAGAGAGGACCTTTTAGCTCTCAAATGAAGATCTCTCAAAGGGTAATGAACCTAAAGAATTGTCTACCACAGAAAGCTGTGGAGAACAAATCACTGAATATATTTAAGAAGAAAATAGATATATTTCTACACTCTGAAGGTGTCCAGGATTATGGGAAGAGTGCTGGAGTATACCTTCTGAGATAGAAGATTAGCAATAATCATAGTGAATAGCAGAGCAGGCTTGTAAGGCTGAATGGCCTGTGCATGCTCGATTATCTGTTTTTATCAGTATTACAGTGACCATCCAAACAGTAGGCAATCTCAAACTTTGGTTCCAGCTGGCAGTTTTGATCATTCAATTCTACTGTTTTTATCTTTTAATGGTAACACATATATTCAGACATACTGGGATCTTTCCCTGTGTTACACATCACATTCAACACATTTGCCCATTACACCCACATTTCATACATTTTCTCATTTTGTACACACCCACTTCCTATTTCAAATGAATGCACTTGTATCATTTTTCTGACTTCAGTTCTTTTTGTATTTCAAGTACATGTGTACTTTTTCCAAGTTATCCTGCCGCTCATGCTCTTTTCCAGTTTTACTATTACGTGATTGAGTCCTTTCACTAGCTAGGCCATAGATGATCGTAGCTGGCTTGAACATGATACAGCGGTCTTTGAACTGCTGATACCATCCAGTACGTGTCTGGAGAAAAGTATTCACCCAAATCATTAAAAGGTGCAGCCCAGTCATCTGAAATCTCTTTCTTAAACAAATTGTTTAGAAGCAGTGCTGCATTTTTCGTAGGTAATTTTTTATCTTTGGTTTTTATGTTTTGGTGAGTTAGCCAAGCACAAGATCTAATAGTGAGGATGAGACAACCACCATTGGTATAAGACCACAAGAACTACTTCTGAACTCGCCATCAACACCAGATAAGTGGACCCAGCCTGTACCACCGTCAACACCAGAGGATAAGAAGTGGTACCACACACAGACTGTTCAGGCGGATCTTGTACCCATCAATGTGACTGGTATGATACATTCCTTTTCCTGTTTATTACAGACATATTGGTGATGGGATGGTGATTGGTGATCGGTGAGAAATGTAACAGAACTGTCAGGTTGGTCAGTGCGAGTATGGCTGGGAAGAAAATCAATTCGTGCAGAGAAGAGCAGGGGATATACACTCACTGTGATCACAGGGCCTGCCTTTCCTGCCCAACGATCCCTGTTTGGGACCCCTTCCCACCACCGTCGCAGTCTCAGTGAAGCCATGTCCATGGCGCTAGCAGCTTTCTCATGCGGTTGGGGCGTGAGCGAGGAAAGGGGGTGCCCTTTTTTTGCCACCAGAAAATGCTTTCGTCCAATAATCCTGCTACCTTGTCCACCACTGGGAGATGCCCCTGGTGGAAGGAATGGGTTGGGAAGCTCCCCACAGTTTTCCTTGCCTCCACTTCCATGTCCATAATCCCAGGGCCAGGAAATTTCTGTCCTTAGAGTCAAATAGCTTCACCAAGCTTAGAGCTCATCACAGTTATGTATTGTCCTCACCCAGTTACCATGCACATGGATAGTCAGCAGGAGTGGCAATCCAAGCTGATCCAATTACTTCCCGGACTAGGAATCTTTAAGAATATTTGCAGCAATCCAAATATTATCTTGGCTGGGATAAGTTCTGAGACCTATCCCACACTGGACAGGTTAATGAACAACTGAAGCAGAAAGTGCTGTTCTTTGCAACAAGCTAGTCCTTATTCAGCATTACTAACTCCCCAGTGCATGGTAACAGGATAAATAGCTGCTGCATATGACGGAAGATCACTTAAAGAGAAATACAAAGACCTCGGACACCCACAAACGCACACCCTGGACTTCCTTTGAAACAAGCAAGGAAAAGATTGGGGGATGACAGTTGAGGAAAAATGGATGACTGGGAGGGAGATTAATTTGTTTTTATCTTTGTTCTTGTTCAGGGGAAGCCCTTGAGCGGCACGCAAACACACACCACTCTTTGTTCAACACAGAGACAGCGATGAACCCAAAGAGTACACTAAGGAGGAGACGAACCGTCACTGGCTTGCACGAGGCAGTTCAGCCTCAGCAAGGTGAGCAGCCATGTTTGGTCAAATCCCAGGGGATTTATGCTGCTTCCTGCACGTTGAGGAGCAGAGAAGATCAACGTGCAGCTGAATCTGAGGATAATTATTTTCTGTTGCTGATAGTTCCTTGCTAAAGAATTGGGACCCACTACAAAAATGATGTTGTGAGGAAAAGGTCAAATTTGTGTTTGTCTTATAGCATTTAAATAGTAACTACAATTTAGTTTAATTTGGAACAAAAGTGGTGCAGTATTAGTTTGTGCAGAGAGACGCATCAAAGTAATTCCTCCTCCCGCCTTTGAGTATCATGCCCTAAGTGGATGATAGCGGCCATAAATTTCCATTGGACTGCTCCACGATTATACTTGGCAAAGTACTGTAGTAGTTTGCGATTTTCTTCTGCAGTATGGCTAAGCAGGAAACTCGAACTCCCTTACCCCCTGCCATCAAGCCTATCGAAAGGATTTATAGGCTGATAATCAACCTGTTTGGCCTCATTATGGACAGATTTGGCCATCAAGTCCTGAAAAGGGACTTGAATCTGGAACTTCTGATGCAGAGGTAGAGATGCTACCACCACCTGTCTTTTTAATCAAAGTTCTACCCTTTCTAAAATACATACCAAATCTGGATTGTACTCAGCCCCCAGAACAGGAGACAAAAAGATAGCATATCATTGGCAAAGGCAGTTATTGCTTGATTTAACTATCAGGGTGGAGCTTGTTCACAGACATTTCATCCATTCATAATTTGCCATCATTCACAAAGGGCTGTAGGCATCTTATCTATTCAGTGTATTTCTGGCTGCCAGTGTTATTTCACTCTCTATCCAGATGTTGTCCACCCATTCAGTCCTTCTCCAACCTGAACTGTTCTTTCTTGATGTTTCACCCTTCTATTGTCACCAAAACTCCACTCTCACTTTCTACTTCTATACTTCAGCTGAATCTCCATGAGCACAAGACATTGATTTTCTTGTGGACAATCTCATTGCTTCTTCACTTTGTCCAAAAGACCTTTTGCTAGAGCCATTTTTCAAAAGCTGTAACCTCTTTGCTATCAGTCTTAATGAGAGTTTGACTCTTGGTTTATTCTCGCTGGAACGACGGAGGATGAGGAGCAACCTGTTAGAAGTCTACAAGATTATGAGAGGCATGGACGGAATGGATAGTCAGAAGCTTTTTCCTAGGGTAGAGTCAATTACTAGATGGCACAAGGTTTAAGGAGATGTGTGAGGCAGATCTTTTACACAGAGGGTGGTGAGTGCCTGGAACTCACTGGTGGGGGAGATAGTGGAAGCAGTAGTGATTTTTAAGGGCTTCTTGACAAATACATGAATAGAATGGGAATAGAGAGATATGGCCCCTGAAAGGCTGGGGGTTTTAGTTCAGTCAGGCAGCATGGTCAGCGCAGACTTGGAAGGCCGAAGGGCCTGTTCCTGTGCTGAAATTTCTTTGTTCTT
This sequence comes from Sphyrna mokarran, assembly GCA_024679065.1. Classification (NCBI taxonomy): domain Eukaryota; kingdom Metazoa; phylum Chordata; class Chondrichthyes; order Carcharhiniformes; family Carcharhinidae; genus Sphyrna; species Sphyrna mokarran. The sequence continues at coordinate 90,627,017 of JAGIQG010000004.1, forward strand.
TGTTCATTCTGTTGACAATTTTGGAGTGACAATTTTTGCTAATTTAGTTCTGGTTTCAGTAACACCTGCTTCATTTGTGTTCACTCTCAATCTTATCAATTCAAACTGATTGACACTGGCAATGGTTGTGGAGTGGATTATCACACTGCCCTCACCACAACTGCTCATCAATGATGTCTCGTTGTTGATGCTTAATCCAAACTTCAGACTTGACTTCCTCGGCTTGTCAGCTTTCCTGAATGTTTTTGGCTGTCCTTGGCCATAAGAAAACTGTCATCAGCATATCAAATGTTCCAGACTTTACCCAACCACAAATCCAAGTTGAAACATCACTTTGCGCAGTGCGACTGGAGAGAACCTTTCTCAGTTGTGTCAGTGGTACGCATTGTCAGTTATGAAACAGCTCTGGTATTGCTCTGTTACACACAATCTTGCAAATGTCAAATGCCTCGCTTCCTGCTGTTCCTGAGCCTCTGACTGTGCTAGTTCAGACGCAGTATTAAAAAAAGCAGTATCTGGAGCTGGATCGTAAATGTATCTATTTACCATCATTTGGGATACAAATCCAAAGTAGTGCTTAATACATATCTGCAACATTCATCCTATTTTCACAAGGACAGGTTATTTCTTTTTAATGATTTAACATCAATGTAAAAATAATGCAATGTAAACACATTAAACATTTTCATGTAGACTTAACAGCAAAATCAAAATCAAATATTGCATTCAGACGTGTTGCTGGAACAATTCAATCCAATATTCTTATCTCATTGTTTCCCTCTGTTTTTCTCTTTGTTTCTTTATTTCCTTTATATTAACTGTTACCAATAGAAGCATTCTGCTGTCTTTCCCCATCTGGGAAACACTCAATCACAATTTCAAAATTCAGAGACCCAGAACCTGCACAGCGTGGCAATGTCTATTGGAACTAGTGTCTGAACTAGCAATCTCCGTCAGATTGCCACTCTCCACAGATTGCTGTAATTGCAGTTTCTGTCTCGCCTAACCTTCCACACTCAGGCAGCATCCTTTCTTATGACAGTATCATAATCATAGAAACTCTACAGTGCAGAAAGAGGCCATTTGGTCCATTGAGTCTGCACTGACCACAATCCCACCCAGGTCCTATCCCCATTTCTTTATATATTATACCCGCTAAGCCCTTTAATCTACACATCTCAGGATATTAAGAGGCAATTTGAGCATGGCCAATCAACCTAACCCACACATCTCTGGACTGTGGGAGAAAACCGGAGCATCTGGAGGAAATCCACTCAGACACGAGGAAAACATGCAAACTCCACATAGACAGTGACCCAAGCCGTGAATTGAAGCCAGGTCTCTGGAGCTGTGAAGCAGCAGTGCTAACCACTATGCTACCGCGCCTTCCATGTAGCAACTGTGAAGGGGATATTTAAAAAATGTGAGGCCTGGAAGGTGGTGTACCTAATGGAGAATGTGGGTGGGAAGGGACCCAGAGTGGGATAGGTTTTGGAGGAGCCGGATGTGTTCCCCATCCGGGTGAGAGAGTTCCAGATAAGGTGGAATAGGGGGAGAGGCGAAGAGGTTCCCAGAGCGGAGTTGAGAGAGGAGGGGAGTTGAGCATAAAGGAAGAGGATGAGGACAGGGATGGACTTGAGGGGATATCAAGCCAGGAGGGGGGGTCTGATTGGAGCCGGAGGGGTCGTCAGGGCAGCCCAGCAGAAAGTGTGGGCCGATAGGGGAATGGTGCGGTGAGTCCCCGGCAGAGATGGGTTGAGATAGTTACCCTTGCATTAGAAGGGATTTTTTTTCCTCTAATTCTATCAAAGGAACTCTCAGGGTAAAATTGGCAGAAGCATCTGAAGTTAATGATTTAAATCATCTCTGTCAGATGGTTCTCAGAAAGAAGTCTCACAACACCAGGTTGAAGTCCAACAGGTTTATTTGATAGTAAATGCCGGCATCTCCACATCAGATGGTTCTCAGCCCAGAGGAAGTTAACACTTCTGGGCAATTGCTGGGTAAACCTTTATGTGGGAACATCATGGAGGGATTCCTCAGTACATCAATGGGGTATCTGTCCAATATGACACTAGGAGATCTGGAAAGGTATGGGCCATATTATTTTCATGTTTTGTTGTATTGGCTCAGCCTTTACAAAGATTTCCTCCATGCAATCACTCAATACGTACAATGCTCACAAAGTACTGATGCTGTAATGGTCTGCCACCCACAGGCCATTGACACATAATGCAGCTTCAACTGGTTTGCATTCGGCGAAGCCACAGTATCCGATTATAGAATCCTAGAATTCCTACATTGCAGAAGGAGGCCATTGGGCCCATCAGTTCTGCACCAACTCTTCTCCACAGCATTTCATCCAAGCCCTATCTCCATAACTCCATGTATTTACTCTGCTAATCTCCTAACCTACACATCTTCGGACAGTGGGAGGAAACTGGAGTACACTGGGAGAATGTGCAAACTCCACACAGACAGTCACCTAAGATTAGAATCTCTGGCACTGTGCAGCAGCAATGCTAACCACTCTGTAATGTGCCACCCTTTGCTCAGTTATCCACCACAGAGGCTGCAGTATGGTTGATAGACTATGGTTGACTTTCAGAGGGGTAAGTTGAAGACCTTGTATGATGCTGTGTTATGTATTCACCAGTTTGCTGTATACTTTAGAGGTCTGAATTATCCCAGAGCAATGAGATCTGTTCTAAATCTACAAAAGTTCTACAATTTATCTACATTTGAGACAGGACAGCAGGTATGTGCTCCATGATGCCACTTAGTTACATATCATCTTGCTCAGCTAGAGAGAAGGAGCCATGTATTACACTGTATCTTTTGATATATTTCCAGCTGATTGGCTGGAAATATGTGGAAGCAGATGCATCATGTGAAGTTACATTCACTGACCTTGACCATTGTAAAATCATTAGGCTTTTGCAGCAATACTGTCAGGCCGTCTGCACTATATTCCAGGAACCAATTTCCTTGGTCAACTGCTCATATTCTGTTCTGAATGTTTGGCTTGAGGATATCCTAGCCCCTGTAGAACTTAGATTTCTCTTCCCCATCAATCTCCAACATTAAGCCTGTAGCACTGCGTCCATTAATGTAGGAGTCTTTACCTTGCTTCTCTAGTGTATGCCTCCTACTTGCAGATAGTTTATTGCAGCGCCTATTCTCTGAATGCAGTTCCCCTTTAAAAGGGTCAAACTATCAGAAGCACAGGTTGTTTGCATCACATACTGTCAGCGCATGCTGCTTGGTCTGCTGCTGAGTGTTTAGGCAGCTACAACACGAGCCCTGCTCGGACTAATACTATAACGAAGAGACAGTTCCAAACTTATATGCTTCCTACCACAACAGAAAGCAATCGTGACCCCACCCCACCACACCCCACTCCCCTATCCCCAACTCAAAAATGGCTGTAAACAATATTTATCCCAAACTCCTGTCTTTTTGCTAACTAATTCAAAGAAAAGAATTGTTGCACTGGACAAAGTTGGGCACTGTACTGTGATTTCAAAAAGAAACCTTTGATTTATTCATTTTTTTCATGGCTCTAACTTGCACCTTTCACGGAAAGTTTACTTTTTGTTAGATCAAAGCGCCAACTACAGTCACAATCCATTTTATAACATGCCAACCTTACATTGTTTTAACATATCATAGATAATTCATGGCTTGTATGAACCTCAGTTACAAAGTGCTATTGCTGCTATTATTGCCTTGTTAAGTGCTTTGCTATTGAAGTAGAACAAAGTTCCATTTCATTTATGGTATGGAGCTCCTTTGAAGTAGTTTAAATGATCTTCCTGCAATAAATTTAAATTTGTCAAAAGCAACATTTCAATTTTTTATGTCAATTGGAAACATTGACAAGAGTTCTGTAAATTGTGGGACACAAGCTCTTCTAGTAATTAATGTTATTTGATCTGTGTACAAAGTTCATCAGATCAACATTTTCTGAAGTTTAGTGATTATCATGTTTGCTTCACAAGCACAAAATCCCCAATTTGAAACTGGATAGTAACATTAAGGGATGGCATGGTGGCACAGTGGTTAGCACTGTGCTGCACAGTGCCAAGGACCCAGGTTCAATTCCTGGCTTGAGTCACTGTGCAGAATCTGCACATTCTCCCTGGGTTTGAATGGTTTTCTTCTGGGTGTTCCAGTTCCTCACATGGTCCAAAAGATGTGCTGGTTAGGTGCATTGGTCATATTAAATCCTCCCTTAGTGTACCTGAACAGGTGTCAGAGTGAGATGGCTGGAGGGATTTACAAAATTACTTCATTGCAGTGTTAATGAAAGCCTACTTGTGACATTAATAAAAAAACTTTTTAAAAAATTCTCTTTCATTCTAGGTTCTTCGACAGAATGTTCCATATCTCCCCAACTGCCAATGAGTGCAGAGGCAGCCCCACGTCTCTTTACCTTTGATGAAGATATGAATATTACCAATGGGAAAAGGGATGCAGTCAGCAACCTTGGAACAGGGCAATCTTTCTCTACAACGCTCAGGAAGGTACATAGTGATCTGGGTCAGATTAACAACCCGAATCTGTCTCAATCTTCAGGGAATATCACATTCACGATGAACAATACATCAATGGTGCACACATCTTTAAGCGAACATAGTTTCTCTTCACTTAATTCTTCATGGGATCAAATGAGAGGAATTACTTTTTCTTCTTCCTGGAATAATTCAAGTGGTGTAGACGCACCAAACTCTGTGTCAACAGAAGCCATGCATGTTGATGGATGTGCTCTAGGTACGTTCAGTCAGACTCAACACAACGGCCAGTCTCACACACAACAAGCAATTTCTTCCCCTGCTCAAAAACAACTGGTGCCTCACACTACCACACCCAATCCAGGAGAACCATGTCATTGTTCAGATAACCGGGTGGAGGGTCATCACATATCCAGCGGAGCTTGCAATGGCAACAATTACATCTGTGCTCCTCAGATTTCGGACATGGCCCTGTCTGTGTCACTCCAATGTTTGAAACATTCTTCAGAATGTGACTCAGAACTATCACTGAACACAGGCTCTCATTCGGACTGCAATGTTGCATTATCAACCTTTTTTCCGGGGGAAGGCCAAACACAAAATACCAGAGGTCCTGTGTTTGGATCTTTCATACCAAGTCGAGGGGAAACATCAGCGAAAACTCAGAACCTTAAGGATATAAGAACCAACCATGAACGAATTATCATTTACACAACCAATGACCCAGATGAAGAAAAAAGCTCAAACCTGGAACTGTCAGGGCATTCTAATACTGAGGCTTGCAAGTTCCGTGAGAGATCACTTTCAACCCCAACAGATTCTGGATCATGTTGTTCATCCGAGGCTGTAAGATGCTATGAGTCCAAGAGTTATGAGCACTCCCGGCGACATAGCGAGAATTACATCATGCGTTATCCAAGTGCCAGCTCGGAGGACAGCCAAAGCACTGAGAATGTATCTGTGATAACAGATCAAGAGGGATCACAGAAAACAAGGACTCGCTCAAGAAGTATCTCTTTGAAAAAGCCAAAGAAGAAGCCTGTTCCACCAGTGCGTAGCGTCTCTCTGAAGAAACATGGAATTAATCTTAATCTTGAGGGAACTGCACCAAATATCTCACCTGGAGATAATAGACCTACAAAGCTCTTTATCCCTTCAGAGAAGCAAGTGGCTGAAGTCGAATCAGTGGACACCAATGAATCGGATGCTAATTCTACTTCTGTTACACCCACATTGAGAAATGGAGAACCTATTCGGTACCCAGAACATTGGTTCCTTAATGACTGGAAGTCCAATGATCCGTATAGATCATTATCAAATTCTAGTACTGCCACAGGTATAACTGTCATTGAGTGTACAAAGTCTCGGGGTAGTTCTGAATCCTTAACATCTCCATCTATTTCAAGAGCTACAACACCATCCCAATTATCTGTGGAGGCTGAATCTAAAATGTCTTCTCCCGGGAAGCTTCCTGGCCTGATGTCACCATCCAGTGGTTACTCAAGTCAGTCAGAAACTCCAACATCTGCTTTCCCTATGTCTGTTTATCAAGGTCATGTAACACAGCCAGTTGGCAAAGCAAAACCCAAGGTGCCAGAGCGGAAATCTTCATTGCAGCCAACTTCCCCAAGTGAGAAGAGCCCAAAGTCAAAGCGAGTCTTTGATCTGCCCATTTCTCCACCTCCTCATTTGGATCTGTCAGGACTTAAGCTATCTTTTAAAAGCAAATCCAAAGCTAGCAGGCGGCATTCTGATTCCTCAAATAGCACTAAACCTAGCCAGAAACATAGCCCTAACCAACCTTCTATGCCTGTCATAACACAGACTGTATTGGAATCAGTACGTCTACGCTCAGTCAGCAGATCTGAAACTGAGGATAACACAGAAATTTTAAACACACCACAGGAAGCCCACATTGAATCCTCTGAAACAGTTCAGAAAAAAGTCCGACCACCTGTTCCTGGAAAGCCACCATTGTCAAAGAGGCCTTTGAGTATTATGCTGAAGAGTTCTCCCACTGAACCAACTATCCCTGTAGCTTCACCACTTTCAGAGACACCTTCAAGGAAAGGTTTTGCCACAGTCTTTAGAAAGGTTAGTGTAAAGAAACAAGAGTCTGTGGAAGAAATAGCAAATCAGAAACCTTTGGCATCACCGGAAACTGCATCCCATCTCCCCTATCACCTTCAAAGTAACCACATGGGTAACAAACAAATAAAAGGAACTCTAGCCACTACAAATGACAGCCAAAGGCTAACCAAGAATTCCACCCAATATACTGAGAAGAAGAAAACTAAGACTCCACCCCCTGTCCCTAAGAAACCAAATGTGCTGATTGTACCAACTCATACAGCACACATACTCGTAGTCAAAGAGAAATCAAAGTGGAGTCCACTACATAGCCCAGCTGCCACTCCAGATTCCAACAGTGCCAATGTTTCATTTGCCAATGTTACATCTGAAAAAGATTTAGAAGCTACCAATGTTATTGCATCACATGATCAGAACGTTGATCCAAGCACAGAGACAATACAAAGAACCAGCATTCATTTCGAGGGAAACAGGAATAAAGAGTGCAATGATGGACATGGACCATGTCAAAATATAACACTGAGCACTGCTCAAGGTCAGAATACTACAGGTAAGCAAGAAGTCAAAATCAAAATTGGTCCTTTACAAATTTAAAATTAGCAAATTTCCTGCTGCTATTCCTGCCATTGTTAATGGTTTGACCTGGGAAACTGGGAATTAGAAAATACAATTTGCATTATTCAGATTGCCAGAGACTTTACACTTTGGTGTAGTTTCTAGTAGGTGGCGACCACTGGTGAAGGGGACACTCATCTCAGGCAGGTGGGTAATATACTTAAACAATAATTTTGTGGTGGAAACATTGCCATACAAAATTGTGGCATCTGCTAACAGGGCATTTGATGCTAAGAGGCAGCATAAAGTTGACCACTCAGAGACAATAAGGGTCAGCTGTCCCCTGAAAGCAAGCTCCATCTCCTTATGGCTAAGCAGAAATGATGTCTTATAAGGAGGATGTCGTGGAGAAGCACAGTGTGTCATCTTCCTTAAACCCATCCACACCTCCACTGGCACCAAAATAGTTTGGGATCCTGGAAATCCATCATTTCCAGCTCTGACAAAAGGTCATCCAAACTCCAAACATTGGCTCTATTCTTTCTTCACAGTTGCTGTCAGGCCTGCTGAGATGTTTTAGCACTTTCTGTTTTTGTTTTAGAATCCAGCATCCGCAGGAATTTACTTTTATTGATCATTTATATGTTGTTTTCCATTAAATCTTGCCTGTCACAGCTTGATTCCTCCCACTTCAGTTTTGGCAGAGGCTGGATTTATTTGAGTTGCCTTATCAACAGATCAGAAAGCAATTACAATTTCAGTCACACTATTCCAGCACTTCTTGCTAATTCTCTTAGACCATAAGACATAGAAGCAGAAGTAGGCCATTCAGCCCATTGAGCCTGCTTTGCTATTCAATGCGATCTTGACTGATCTGATATGATAATCCTGAACTTAATTTACCTACCTTTTCCCTAAAAACTCTTGATTCCGTTACTATCGATCTTAGCCTTGAACATAATTAATAGCCCAGCCTCCACAGCTCTCTGCATCAGATTTACTTCCCCTTCTTGAATCTTTGCTTACTCTGCTTAATTATATTATATATTTCGAAATGCTTTTCCATTGTATCCATTGTAATGGACACATGACATTATCCCGATGACAAATGTTAAGTTAACTGGCCTATAATTACCAGTTTTTTGTCTCCCTCCCTTTCTGAATAAGGGTGTTACATTGGCAGTTTTCCAATCCTTTGGGATGTTTCCATGATTTAAGGATTCTTGGAAGATTACTACCAGTGCATCTGCTATTTCTGTATTTAGTTCCTTTAACATCATAGGATGCAGCTCATCAAGTCCAGGAGGCTTTAGCCCCAGTAATTTCCCTAGTACTTTTCCTTTAGTGATAGTTATTGTATTTATTTCTTCCTTGTCTTTTGCCCTTAGATTATTTAGCAGTTTTGGAATGTTATTAGTGCTTTCCACCATGATGCTGATGCAAGATATTTAATTCACTCCTCTGGTATATCCTGATTCTCCATTTCTATTTCCCCAGTCTCATTTGGGATCTCTGTACACTTCGACCTCTCTTCTCTTTTACGTTTTACTGATATAACTTTTTTCAACTCGCATCCATCCAAATTTGTTCCTGAAGTTATAGAACAAATGAGCTTCAAAACAAATTGATGCAAATTAGAGACATTTTGTTGAATCATTCTAAGACCCATCACTTCAAAAGTAAAGTGTTGCTATTTTGTTTTAACTTGTTGGATATTCTCTTAACTCTTTTCCTGCCTTTAAATAACATTGTTTAATTGTGATGTGAAGATGCTGCCATTGGATTGGGATAAACACAATAAGAAGTCTCACAGTACCAGGTTAAAGTTCAACAAGTTTATTTGGTAGCAAAATCCACTAGCTTTCAGAGCGCTTGCTGCTCCTTTGTCAGGTAACGAAGGAGCAGCCAGCGCTCCGAAAGCCAGCGCTTTAAAATACCAAAGAAACCTGTTGGACTATAACCTGGTGTTGTGAGACTTCTTACATTGTTTAATTGACCATGGGGTGGGTGTGAGAGTAGAGAAATATGTGATACAAATGCTCGTGAAGAAAGGTGAGGGACATAAATAAGGGAATTATTGATGACTTAGTCTTACATCAGTTGTTGGGAAATTGCTAGAGTCTATCGTTAAAGATAGAATGATTGGGCACTTTGAAAATGTTCAGTATATCAGAATGGATTTGTAAGGGATAGGTTATGCTGACAAACATGATTTCATTTTTTTTTGAAGAAGTGGCTAAAGTAATGAGGAATGTCAGTGAATGGTATTTTAATGGACGCCCAGAAGACATTTGGTAAGCCCTTCATTAACAGCAGTTAACTAACGTTGAAATTTTAGAATTGAAGGTAGAATTGAATTTCCTGGACAGGGAATTCATTGAATAGCTGGAGACAGAGAGAAGGGATAATGGCAGGATGTGACTCATGGTGTCCTAAAAGGATCTGAGTTGGATCCTTACCAATTCACTACAATCATTAATTTTTTTTTGTATTCATTCATGGGACATGGGCATTGCCAGCTGTCCAACATTTATTGCCCATTCCGAGTTGTGCAGTTGAGAGTCAGCTACACATTGCTGTGGCTCTGGTGTCACATGTAGGCCAGACCAGGTAAGGACAGCAGATTTCCTTCCCTAAAGGACATTAGTGAACCAGATGGGTTTTTCCAATGATTGACAATGGTTTCATGGTCATCAGTAGGTTCTTAATTCCAGATTTTTTTTAGTGGATTCAGATTCCACGATCTACAGTGGCAGTTTTCGAACTGGGTCCCCAGAGCATAAGCTGAGTTTCTGGATTGTTAGCATAGTGATTACTGCACTAGGCCATTGTTTCCCCTGCATGACTTAGATAATAGGGTAGAAAATGCTTCCATTTGCTGATGACACATGGATAGGTGGAATTGTAAGCAGTATAAATGGAAACATAAAATTACAATGAGGTATTGATAGATTAAGTGAAATTGTCAAAACTGTGGTAAATGGATTTCAATGTGTGCAAATGTAAGGTAATCAAACTTAGATTTGAGAAGAATCAAAAGCTATAAACTATGGAGACTTGTGAGTCCAGGTCCATTGATAATCAAAATGTTATGAAGAGGTACAGGAAATGATTAAAAAAAAGTAATGATATACTGACCTTTATAATAGAATGAGAATTCCACTGGACAGAAGTCATTTATCACCCTGGTTAAACCATACCTCAGTAAGAATTTAGCAACACCAATTTTAAATCCAACCGATTTATTTGATAGTAAATTTGTGAGCTTTCGACACTCTGTGTCTTCGTCAGGCAAATGCAGTGTTCTGGTCTGCAATAGCACACATCAGCACAGACAGTCAGAGATTGCTGATTAGAATGCGAATCCTTACATCTAACCTGCTATTCAATTGTTAAAGTGGCTAACAATGTGTGTGAAGGGAATCCTGAGCATTGGTTAGAGAATTGTGTATTTTCTCCAGATAGCACAGTACGGCCTAAACCATACCTGGCATACAATGAGCAATTCTGGGCCCTACAACTGATGAAGCATAAATTGGCCTTCAAGGGGAGTTGAGCATAGCATACCAGAGTAATATCTGGACTCCAAATGTTAAATTATATGTAAATTTAAGTGAATCCAGAACTATATATCCTGCATTTTAAAGATTTGGAGGTGACTTGATTAAAGCTTATAAGATATTAAGGGAAATAGAAGAAGTCGATAGAGAGAAATCATTTTCACTAATTGAGTAGTCTAGGAGCAGAAGGAATCGTCTAGAAATTGGAGACAGACAGTTCAGGAATTAAATCAAAAAATATTTCTACATACAAAGGGTGGTAAGAGTTTGCAATTATCTATAAAGCTTGATATTTTAAAGTGACTAGAGCTAGAATCCAAATGGAGCTGATGTCACCAGACTAACAAACTTCTGTTATGATAGTTATTGCAGCGAAAAGGGAAATCAGCTGACAGTACAGAAATGTGAACAAATCAATTATAAATTTTGTACCGTGGTTGATGTATTTTTGTTATCCGAAGATATTAAGAGACATACCAAAAGCATAGACATGGGGCCTGATTTTACCACCAAGTTGGGCCTGTTTTCAGGCACAAAAACTTGGTAAAGTCGAGCGTGAGGCAAGTAGCACAATCTGCTACTTTACCAAAGGCTGAAAATGGATGCCATTGGGACCAAACCCCAAAATGTACGCAATGTCAATTTAAATTTGCATGCATGTAAATTCACTTAATGTGCTGCATGCCCAAGCTTACTGGCACTACCGTCTTTACCACCACATTCACTGGTCCAGATTTGACATGGTCTGCAAAGGTCTGACTCAGGCACTCCAACTTTTGAGAAGGTAAGTTCAGAGCTTCTGTTGGCTCTCTGGCTCAAACTGGTGGTGGAGGGGAGCAGGTGGAGGGGATCAGATGGCTCCCTGGTGGAAGGAAGGGAGGCAGGGGTTGTGGGGGGTCCACTGCCACTCTGCGCGCGAACGAACAGTAGAGGGAAGGGAGGTCCATTGCCATTCTGCGTGTGATTGATGGGATGAATGTGGGGGTCCACTGCCACTCTGCATGCAATTGATGGAGAGGGGAAGAGGTGTCTGGTGCCAATCTGCTTTCAATTGGTGGGGGTGATTGGGGTGGGGCCCACGATCAATCTGGATGGTGGGATAGTTGGGGAATAAAAGGAGTCAATAATATTGTGGGGTGGGGCAATGTCTGTGGAGCCAGGAAGAGGCATTATCCGGCCCAGGGAGGGATCTAGCAAGGGAACTGCATTCTACCATTGCTTTTCTGTTAATGTGAATTTGGAGGCGCTGATCGGAGCTGCAGGGTTTGGGTGCATTAAGCTCTGTCCACAGATTTGTGCAGCACGATTCAGAATTGCTGATATTTTCTCAGGCAGAGTACGAATGGGGGCACCTGAGAATGAGTCTGAAAGTCAGATCTGAAACACCCCAGTTTCAGGTCCATCCAGAACTTAGAATCAAAATGGGCTCATGGAGTTAGATGCGGGTTAGCTATTATCTCACTGAATGGCAGAACTAACTCAAGAGGCTAAGTGACCTACTCATGTTCCTATGTTCACATTCCTGCACCATCAGCAGATTTCTTTGCAATTTTTATTGAAACAAAAGACTGGTGGTAACAACTCAACTCAGATTCAAGCCCAAGTATTTTTTAAACAACGTGCTTTACTTATATTGAGTATTAACAGTATTAAGCTTTATATATCCATTCTACATTATTATATTAAATGGCACAATGAGATGCAAATAAGAAAACCTGACTCCCAGATCCTGAATGATCACTTTCAGCTCTTTGGCTGCCTGCATATTTGTGGGCTTCCTAATATAGTAACAGAGGGCCATTTTACTATTTTGATTCTAAGTCCCAGGCAGACTTGAAATTGGGCCTGTTTCAGATCCAGCTTTTCGGCCTGTTCTGAGGCACCCCGATATGCACACTACCTGAAAAGATATCAGAGAGTCTGAATTATGCTGCAGAAGCCTGTGGGCAGGGCTTAACATCCCTGAAACTCTGCAGCTCTGATTGGCACCTCCAAATGCGCGTGCACAGAAAAAAAATGATAAAATACTGCAGCCCTGGCACATCCCTCCCAGACTGGATTATGCCTCCCCTGGCCCCCATAGTTGTTGCCCCTCCCAACAACATACTGACCCCCTTATTTCCCTCACACTTCGGCCATCCAGACCAATCGTGGCTCCGTTCCCCCTTCTCCCCACCGATCTCAGGCAGGGTGAATCATCCTCCCCCTTTCCCTACCCCTGACCCTCCTGCAAAGACCCCCATCTCCTCCTGACTCCTGATAGCTAGATGACACCTCCCTCTCTCTCTCTCCCCTATCTCCAACCATTGAGGCACTGATCTCTCCGCCCTCCCCATCAGCAGACCTGCAAGTTCTCACTTGCCTTCCCTTCAATACTAATAAGCAAACCGTGTGGAACTTGCCAAACTTATCTTAAGTAAAGGCTGTAATAAATTTTTGGAGCTTTATTTCATCTTAACATGACTCCTGATGAGTTGGCACAGCGTATGTAAAGGCAAAGGGTGGCGGCTGGGGAGTCATGGGTTGGGCATGTGTTATTATTAACTTGGCATAAAGGCCATGGGGAATGGACAGGGGTTGAGATGATGTGGTTCAAGGGCTTGAAACATAAATGAACAACCATCCTGAAGTCCCAGAGAAGTGATGCAGGCCTATGATCAGCCTAATACAGCACTCAGCAGCTCTTCTGGCCACTCTGAATCATATCTTATATAGGATTATATAAAGAGATATTTCTTCAGTCAATATTAGGAATTCTCTACTTCAGAGGATTGTGGATGTGCCATTATTGTAAAGCTCAGGTAGATGGATTCTTGGTCTTGCTGAGTATCAAGAGTTACTGCAGCGAATAGAAAAGTGGAGTTGAAGTCCTAGATCAGCCATGATCATATTGAATGGTAGAGCAAGCTCAATGAGTCGTATAGGGTTCTCCTGCTTCTATTCTTTTAAATACTTGTATTGTGCATGCATGTTTGTGCAGGCCACATATTTGGCCATTTACCCGCTTTCGCTTTCATCTATGCTCTGCTTTGTTTAATTTTGGCTTCCTTGTGCTATCTCCTACTATGTTTTGCAGTGTCTCATGAGAAAGGGTGAAATGACTCTCCCATTCTGCCACTCCAGGTCTGACCATACAGGTTTATTTTGAATTGATAAGGATGAAGGTAGTAACTCAATACCTGTATTTACCTACTTATATGCTGATTCATGTCCTAAATATGTAACATACATATACATACATGCACACACACATACACTCACATGCATGCATGATCAACAATTAAAAATAGAAAGTTCACCATTTAAGAGTCCTTTGCTTGCATCTGTGCCTGAAGCAGAATTTCTCTCCAATAATGTTGATACTGCAATGACATTGAAGCCCATAGCTGCTGCAAATTCTGGAGACGGGGGGGTGGTTTTCCACGTGCTCATGTGCAGATTGTGCTGGGGCCATGCAAGGCCAGAGAATGCTGGAGGAGGGGCCTACCAAATTTAACATCAGCACGAACCTTCTCATTCTCCGACATACTAGTGAGGGCCTGAAGGGGAACCCATTGGGGTCACTCCAATGTCCTGATGTGGAGTGATCTACATTGGTGAGTGTGACAGGAGGAATCAGGCCAACATTTTATATTGATGGGAGGAAGAAACATGCCATCATTGAGTGGGAGAGGAGTCCCAATGTCCATTTAAATATACTGGATTCTTGTTGCTCCCCAGAGTTTTCAACTCTCAGGGACAGCAGGAACCCGCCATGAATCACTACTGCTCTCCACAAACAGAAACCAGGCATGATGGCCATACCAAGGGGCTTGGAGGCCATTGAAGTCCAGTTGGGTCAGTGGCTAGATAGTGCAGCATTACCCTGGACAGGGGCAGAAGGGCGGTGGGGGGGGGGCATTGTGTGGAGGTGGGCAGGGGACAGGGTACCTGAAAGGAGGAGCCCATGGGGTGGCTCCTGAGGAGGGACATCGAGGTGTCCTGAAGACAAGGAAGAGCTCCTGATTGGAGGAGTTCCCCAGGGAGTGGGGGTGGGTAAGTCTTAGCCAGTGAGAAAAGGATGGGATAAGTGTAGGGTTGATTGGAGATTGGGGCCCTTTAAAGATGACACCCTGATCTCCAAGGGGTCAGTTTTCCCACTGGGGTCAACACATGGACCAGGATTTTCTGAACTTATTTGCCCTGCCACCACTACTAGTGAGAATGGAGAATGTGGTACTTAACTAGCCGCCGTTTACTTAGCCAATGAAATTAAATTTTAATATCGCGTGTGCACAAGTCAAATCATTGTGGTGGTATTTATCATTTCTAGTTTCCAAACTGTCCATTTCATACATTCGCAAGAGAATTAAAATTGCTAAAACAAAACATGTTGGGATACTTTGACCAATTTAAATCATTTTAAGAGACTGTTAGAAAATACCTGCCCGTATACAAGAGGCATATTCATGTCACATTTTCCCTTTAACAGGCGGCACAGTGGCACAGTGGTTAGCTCTGCTGCCTCACAGTGGCAGGGACCCGGGTTCAATTCCGGCCTTGGGTCGCTGTCTGTTTGGAGTTTGCACATTCTCCTCATGTCTTCATGGGTTTCCTCCAGAATCTCTTGTTTCCTTTCACAGCCCAAAGATGTGTGGGTTGGGTTGATTGGCCATGCTAAATTGACCAAAATTTCAAGGGAATAGCAAGGAAAATGTGAGGGATTAGGGGATAAGGCCTGTGTGGGATTGTGGTCGGTGCAGACTTGATGGGCTGAATGGCCCCTTTCTACATTGTAGGGATACTATGATTCAAACTAATTTAGTAATACTGGACACTAAAGGTGCCTGATAATAGATAGTCTGCACTGTTACACCAGGAATAGTACAAAACATTAGTGCCAATTAGGGTCAAGAGTTACTCCCAATAATTAATATCACAATGGGCACAAAAGAAGAACAGTGCATCCAATTGATGTCTTTCATTGGCTGCAATAAATTTTCAAATTGGAAGAAGTTGGATAAAGATATTTGGGGACACCAGCTGCTGTACAACCAGCCATTTCCTACTCTACCTCTCAAACCCACCATTACTGAACTCCCAAACAGAGGTGGCAGCATGAGTGACTTGCTGAAAATACTTAATTGGTTTGTCAGGGTCAGCAGTGTTTAGGATGGACAGTTGGACAGGTGGGAGTCCTGGCTTGCTAAGCTTTGCCGTGCCTTTATGGAGCATTTTGTGATCTAAACTAGGGCTGAGCTGAGTACAGTGGATGTGGACGGTGGGGAGTTGAGTGATTTAGTGGGAAATATCAAATACAAATATGTTAATTGAAGGCTAACTCCTAGAACTGGAAAAGCTTACAAGTAGAAAAACAACTGAAAATATAAGTTTTCCACAAAAGGGTTTTAGCATATAGATTATAACCCATTGTTCAATGAGTTGATCAATATAATCTTTACTAAAATTCATATCTATATTAATTTGTGCATTTTTTATTCAATAAAACCTGCTTAATAATTAAAAAGCTAAAACAATGTTTCGAAACTTTTAAACTTTTGGAAGATGAAAGAAGTTCCTGCAGAGATACAGTACCAATCCAGTGATCACAAAGTCTTAGAGAATGGCCTTCTCATTGTTGCCCTGGGCATTAGCAAGAAAGATAAAAATAGAAATCAGTGATTCAGAAATACTACTTAGACCAGTGTTGCCAATGGAATTACTAGGCAGTTTGAGTGCTGTTCTCATTCCCTTGACCAAATGAACAACTCTAGCTATTCAATTCCAATAAATGAGGGAAGAGAACAGCTCAAAGGAGGGGGAGTAAGTACCTCATGCAGTGGCATGGTAGTGTGCTGGAAAGTGAGACATGTGGAAAAGTAGATGATCATCAATGATAAAAATTACCATCCGATTCCCCAATTGGCTGAGTTTGTGCTCACAGTCTCGAGATAATTCATGGCATAGTGACTGCTGCCCTGGTTGTCATCACTTTACCTGGCATGGAGTAAGCATCAAATCGGAAACCCGAATATGACATTTAGCAGCATATTTACCCATTGTGTTATAAGAACTGTTCTGGGTTGGAAGATGGTTGTCTCAATTAATATCATGATATAGATGCAGTTTAGATCTGACGAGCTGATCATGGGACCAATTTTAAATTTCTTCTCTGTCTCTCAGAGTTCAGATTAATTTGCTTCTATATTTTGGATTCCAGTTGGAAGTCTCAGAACACCAGATTAAATTCCAACAGGTTTATTTGGAATCACAAGCTTTTAGACGTTGTTCCTTTACTCACCTGATGAAGGGGCAGCACTTCAAAAGCTTGTGATTCCAAATAAGCCTGTTGGATTTTAATCTGATGTTATGAAACTTCTTTCTGTGCCTACCCCAGTCCAACGCCAGCATCTCCACATCTTAGATTACAATGATTGGTAGTTAGAATTAAAGAATCGTACAGTGCAGAAGGGGGCTCTTTGGCCCATCGAGTTTGTACTAATCATAATTCTACCAGGGCATAGCCCCATAACCCCATGCACCTTGGCTAATCCCCTTGACACTAAGGGGCAATTTAGTACAGTGACCAATTCATTAACCCGCACATGTTTGGATTGTCGGAGGAAACCAAAGCACCCGGAGAAAACCCATGCAGACACAGAGAGAATATGCAAACTCTACACAGACAGTGACCCAAGCCAGGAATCAAGACTGTGAGGCTGCAGTGCTAACAGCAATTAACGGAATTACATTTTGACATTATCCATTGACACTCTTGCGCAGATGCCATTTTGTTCAAAGTCTAGGATCTTGCAACTTAGCTCATTCCTGTTCCCTTATCTTTAGACATTTCCTTGAATCCGACTGCTAAACAGAGAAGTCCCACAGATGCACAGAGTGGAATCATTGTAATGGAAGATGATGATGAGGTTTTTATCTCCCCAGGCATTCAGCGCTCCACAGAAGATCTCTTCACTGTCATTCACAGGTAAGACAAAAGATGAAACTGGTTTGCATTACATGAACAGACACAAGTGAGAGTTGATGAATACTCAATCTATTTGAGGTTTCTGCTGATCTGCCTCCAAAGATATGGCAGCAGATCAGGAGAATCACTGAGCAAATTCTCAGTGTTGGTATTGTAAATCATTATAACAAATTTGTGAATGTTATACTCCAGTGTGCTGGCTTGTCATTGATTGAGATCACAATCCATTACAGTGGGCTTATCACACACTGACTGACATTCAAACTAATTGTAGTGCTCTGAGAGTGGAAAATAAAACACAAATCTCATTATGGACTTTATAAATGGGGACCTTTTCCTTTTTTCACCCTTCTGGCGCACACATTAGATGCAGCATCTGTGATGGCATCAAAAGATCAGAACATTCTTTTATAACTGAGTTAAGTTAATTGATAATTGGGATGAAGCATTCTTACACCACCTCCTACACTATTACATTCTGAAAATTAGCATGGAAAGGTAACTCTGCATGATTTTTCTCTGCTCCCTAACCTTGGGAGATAATTGTAGATTCACTACTGACACTTTGACTACAATAGCCTAATTATCAAAAAACCTTCATTTTGCCAAAATGGCTCATTATCTCTCCATGGCTTATATCCCTTCCCTGTACCAGAGTTCCTATGAAATGACTTGAGGTCACCCTCTTGAAATGTTCTTTTACAATATTTTTCAAAAGGTCAAAGAGGAAGGTGCTGGGATGGAAGGAGCCTGGAGAACCATTCAATGTCAGACATGTGGCTGTTTCACCTGTCAAACCTCCTGCAACACCCCCTAACATTGGAATCAAGCCTTCTCCCTCGGCTAGTGGGAATGGGGCCAAAACCAGCACCAGCAACGAGAACTTTAAGGCCTTATTACAGAAGAAGGGCAGTAAGCCTGCATCTGGCACACGCATGTCCGCAGCTGAGCTCCTGAAAAGCACCAACCCACTTGCGAGAAGGATTGCAACAGAGTTTACTCAGGAGTCAGAAAGGTGCCAGCCCATTTCGGAGCCAGTTTCTCCTGAAAACACCCCAAGGTGTTAGAGCTGTATCAATTCCGGAAGGGCAAGGAGAGGCCATCAATGTTATTTTGTCTTGTTGAATGTAAATCTTTAATTTTTGTTCTATCAATGGAGCTATCAGTGTGGTAAGAAGAAAGGACGAAGCTTTGCACAATCTTGTGGATGCAAACTCGAGTGATGTGTTCTTCATTTGGAGATCTACAAAAAATTATCTGACAGATTTTTAATCCAAACGGTTACTTGGATCAAGAATTCTGAGGAAATTCCTCAACATAAGTTGGAGGATACAAAATAGTCTGATTGATCAGAGGTTAGTGTTAGACTGGAAAAGCTAGGAGCATTGTAAAAATGTACATTGGACAATATACATCTCAGCCTGGCAATCTAGGTGTACTAAGGCCTTATTGGAAACTGATCATTTTAAAGTATGTTTCACATGCGATACTATAAGCAGCCGTGCTTAGGTTCTGTTTTTAAATTTTACATGCACCTCCAGTGATTACTGCTCAGCAATGTTAACCAGTCCAGCAGTAAACTGATTTTGTGGCAATTTTTTTTAACCGTTACGTACTCCTAATATGATGATGGAAAGATTTCTTCCCAGACCCCTTAGAGGTCCACAAACTCTGATCGAAGGTGTTCTTATTGCAAGAAACTTGGGAAGAAAATGACATGCTTAGAGTCATGCTTCAGCTCCACACTGCCACTTGGTCCATGTGTATTCTGTGAGCCTCAGCCCACAATGAGGCTTCAGGAGGAGGACCCCTTTTTAAGATTGTCTGGAGTTGGCTTTTTGTTCTTTGACTGAGAGACTAAGCCCACATTTTCTGAGGCTCAAGAAATATTATCTTGTTCCCCATTCCCCCCCCCCACCCCCCCAACCTTCCCACCCCATCCCGCCACCCCTCTCTCCCCAGCATCTTCCCTCTAAAGAAAGCCGCAGAAACAAGAGTAGAGGCAAAATGCAGGTTCTTGAAAATGGATAGTAGTGTGCTGATTTTTTGCCTATTTGCTTAAGAGCAGTTGCTTGCCTGATCTGTCATGTTTATTGAAATAGTGCCTCCTATTAAGTTGTTAATTTTATCGATATACTGTAATATGTAATATGGCATTGATATATAAGAGTTATTCAAAGTTTTTTGGTTTTAGATCAAAGGAGACACCTTTGAATTTGGAAGCTTTCAAAAGGCCGAAGTGCTGCCTTTTGCTGATCTGAATGTAGAAACTCTGGACTTATTTTAGTCTTGTTTTGAGGGGAACTGTTGTTAGCCCACTGGTTCTAATCATACATATGGTTTAAATATTTCAGCAAGTCTTTCTCCTTGTCCCTCTTTCAAATAGAAGGCGAATCGCACTTTGAGGTAAAGACTCTCAGTCCAGATTCACAGCCACATCTGGATTCATCACAACCATAAGGAAAAGTATGCACTTTTCAGCTCACAGCCACTGTGTGTTTCTCTGACCACCCACAACCAGTGCTGTGTTCCTTTGTCAGCTCACTGTCAATGCTGTATTCCTCTATCAGCTCACAGCCAGTGCTGTGTTCCTCTGACAACCCACAGTCAGTGCTGTGTCCCTCTGTCAGCTCACAGTCAGCGCTATGTCCCTCTGTCAGCCAAAAGCCAGTGCTCTGGTTCTCCGTCAGCCGACAGCTAGTGCTGTGTCCTTCTGACAACCCACAGCCAGTGCTCTGTTGCTCTGTCAACTCACAGTCAGGGCTGTGTTGTTCTATCAGCTCACAGCCAGTGCTGTGTTCCTTTGTCAGCCAAAAGCCGGTACTGTGTTCCCCTGTCAGCTCAGGATTGATGCTGTTTCCCTTTATCAGCTCATAGCCAGTGCTGTGCAGCCATGTTGTGTTCCATTCTGCTCATAGTCAGTGCTATGCTCCTGGCACCCTAGATCCTGGGTTATGCCTATTTTAATCATTGGGCCAAAACTATGATTATTGTAGTGCCACACTAAGATGCATCTTTCACAATGCAGAGACAAGGTTGTTCTGCCGCCCATCCATGGTTTTGTCTATTGCACCTTCAAACCTCATTTGTTTCCCTTCCCAGCCATATGTTTATCTCAATCCACAGTAACAGTGTAACTATCCCTACACTGATCCAGTGCTTTGTCCATTCCATTCTAGAACCATAGTTGTGGCTATCCCAGTAGTGAACTAAGTTTGTGCCCTGTGGCACACTAGTTGTTACTGTTTTTGAAGCAAGAGACAGAATATTTAATATACACATTTCTACTGATAATTAGAAACCTTAATTCATGTAAATAAGTAACAGAGATTTCTTATTACATTTATTTTGCTCCTACCACTGAGGACAAGCTGGATATCACCATCTCATCCACTTGAGCATACCTCCCAGTCCCTGTCTGAGTTTCATATTTAGGGTTCTCAGGGTACTCTGCGTCTGGAGGAGATTCAATTGATTAATGAGTTAAGTATCTCTGATTAGTTAAAAAATATATTGGTAAGGATAAAACTCTGCTTTCACAATTAGAAGAGGGTGCGTTGTCATCTGAGTGGGTTACGCTTTATCGGTTAATCAATCAAAACTTTCTGTAAATATTCCTATTTTATCTTACTTTTGAATGTATGAGATTTTCCCCATCCGCCCCCAAGCGTCACGCATTGAAAGCATCAACATTTCTTAACCAGACTATGCTAGCGATGTCGCATTGTGGTGGGGATAAACAGTCAAATGCACCTTGTGATAAAAGCCATGTTCCACCATGTCAGACTGCAGTGATCATTTGTCCTCTGAACAAGAAGAGATGAGCGCACTTAATTTGAGAGAAGTTCATTGCTTTGCGTCTGTGATGTCTTGCACTTAAATATTTTGAAATGAATTGTGTGCTTTAAAAGTGACTCAGGAAATTGGGATCAATCTATAGTTATTTTTACATATATTAGAAAATGCATTTGCTTCCCCCATAGCTTAGAGTGATAAATAAATATTAATTGTATAATCTTTTGAGACAATCATTAAAAAAAAACTTGAAGCAAATTTTATTTCAAGTTAGTTTTTCTTTCTCAGACCCCTCGTCACCTCTTTAAAAGATTCTAGAATCAAAGTTTATTAAAGTTTAAAACTGCTCTGAAGCAGATTAGTTTTGATTAAGTTGAAAAACAGTCTTGAATTTAAAAATAATACTTAATAATATTTTAGATTGCATTCCGCTTTCTCCTAATGATAGGGTACAGTTTGTATGGGTACCAGCACCTTGCTAGAAATTTGACATAGTTCACATTTAAACCTAAACTGTGATTGACCAGTGGCCTGTTAATAGGATCATAACCAAACATGATCCTAATCTCATCTGACATGTACACATATGTACACATACACACTCACACATCCACATTTTCCAGTAGGGCCTACTGTTTAGTATTCACAATTGAAATCCGTGGCTAATTCATCCCTGTCCCACTTTGGGAAGGCTAATGTGAGTTATAATAACTTTACTCTTGGTTTGGCACATGGGAGATAAACCAGGCGTCATCCT
The DNA here is from genome assembly GCA_024679065.1 of Sphyrna mokarran. Taxonomy (NCBI): domain Eukaryota; kingdom Metazoa; phylum Chordata; class Chondrichthyes; order Carcharhiniformes; family Carcharhinidae; genus Sphyrna; species Sphyrna mokarran. Next base: position 90,649,256 of record JAGIQG010000004.1, read on the forward strand.
GATCGTTATGATTTAGGACCATATCATGTTATTCATTTATTCTTTGAGCCATGAAGCAAACCTCATGGTAAAAATAATTTTCCCTGTGTCTGCTGCTAGTCTCCCACTAGGACATGCCACCAAGCCTGAGGGAGCGGAGACTCCTGTGATTTTACTGACATTGTTATACCAGCTGCTTGGAATCATCTGTGAGAGGGAAAGCCGTTGATGACTATCCATTTGGTTTCTTAATTATCCCATTGAAGCTTAATTGCCAGGTCATCAGTATGAGTCTCACAACAACTTGGTTCTTCACCAACAGCTATGTAATGTAAACAAAACTAAACTTGTTTCAAGAACAGTTGAAGTGAGACAACAAACTGATTATAAATTGTAAGTAACATCCTGAAAAAAGTCTCATTATTCCATTCCAGTGATATCAGTGCTGCTCACAGACAATTATACCCAGGATGTTAGTGGAATAGAACTTAACAAAGTCTTATTCAACTCCTAAACTTCGTCTAATGAGCACATTGAAGATGCAGGAACCATAGATAACTTAGATGCAATGTTAATTGTAGAGATATCTTTTACTAGCATTATGAAATTATATAGTGCTTCAATAAAAACCATTTGCTTTTATAGTTCCCAATACAAAGCAATTAGTGTACCCTCCAATTGATACTAATCATCAGGAATTAAGAAGGAACCTGGTCCTTACAATGGTTAATGTATATTTTATGTAACCTCTTCAGTACCAATAATATCTCTTAAAACATTTATGGCAAAATCTTATCAAAGAGTGGCAGAGTGTTGGTTCTGGTGTGAAAGACACAGGCTGGAATTCTCCCATCCCACCTGCTACTGAAATTTTAGCAGGCGGGTTGCGGACAACGTGAAACCCCATTGACCCCAGTCAGGTAGGAATTTCCGCTTTTAGACCAGCACGGTCGAAGAATTCCATCAAGAATGATTCTGCCAACAACACCGATTTGTTTTCGGGCCAAATCCCATGCCTCATTAGTGATCATATTTATGCCCATAAGCTTCATGTAGTTCCAGGAACGACTTGATGGCACAGTGGTTAGCACTACTGTCTCACAGTGCCAGGGATCTGGATTTAGTTCCAGCCTTGGGTCACTGTCTCTGTAGGTTTTCTCCTGGTGCTCCTGTTCCTTCTCCCACTCCAAACACGTGTGGGTTACGTTGATTGACCATGCTAAATTGAACTAGTGTTGGGGAGGTTAGCAGGGTAAATATTTTGGGGTTATGGGAGTAAATCCTATGTGGAATTGTGATTGGTGCAGGCTCGATGGGCCAAATGGCTTTCTTCTGCACTGTAGGGATTCTATGATTTTATGATTCCAGCAGCGTGTTCCATCTGATTTGCCCATTTGCAACAATTTAAATGGTGCAAATAATGGGGAGCTCCATATAGTATTTCCCCACCACTCTCGAGCACTTGTATCACAATGACTGCAGGGAATGGCAGACAAGAAGGCAACCCGGTGCTTTTCAGAAGGGCCCTCACAAGGATGCTGGATGTCGTGGAGCAGAGGCGGGATACACACTCTACCCCAGCTCCAGAAGACAGCCTTTCAGGAGGGTCACCACCCCCCACCTGGAATGCAGTGGCAGCACTGGTCACTGCAAGTGCACTCCAGAAGAGGATGGAGCAGCAGTGTTAGAAGAAGATGAATGATCTTCACCTAGCTAGGGTAAGTGAACTACCCCCAAACTCCCAATGGACTTTCTCGCATATCCCTCGCACCCCAAACTCTTTCACTCACTCAGCCACCTTGGCCTTTGCCAACACCAGGTACCAGATACCGCCCTCCCTCCCACAATCACCATGTTCCCCCAGTAGTTGCTGTGGTCCGCACACTCCAAGTACCACGCCACACCTCATCACTGTCCTAAATGTCCCCCCATCTGCACTCTTCCTATGTCATTGCTGGACAAACTCAACCACTACAAATATGAATGGGTGCAGCTATCTAGAATCATGCCCGAGCCCTGAACCCTCACACGTTTTAAAGAGTGAGCTCTTGAGCTGGAATGGAAGGAGGAAGAGTGTGCCTGCATTGCTGGTGAAATGGGGGCAGAAAAGATACATGAGAATCCTCAACACATATGCTGTCAATTCTCAAGTCTCAAGTGAGGAATTAATGTTCCCCCCCCCAATCCCCTGCACTGATGCCATGTCCCTTCTCTTGCAGGTTGGATCATCCTCGTGCCCCATGAAACATTTGGACATCAGCAGCTCAGAGGGGGACTTCATCAACCCATCGTTGAAGAGTCATCACCGCTGCCACCCACACCTAGCGCCAGTGCAGATACTCACATCTTGGTGGGATTATTAAGTACACAGGCTTATGGTACTCTCTGGTGAGCACTTCACAGCTGGAGATCCACAGCTGGCGGAGGCAGGAACATCCCAGGGAAGCTGCATTCAGAGGGAGATTGGAGCCCAGGACTCTACTGAGCCCTCTGCCAATGATGTGTCCCGGGGCCTGGTCATTTCACAACTGCGGGAGCTGCAAAGACAGAATCATGAGTATCAGGAAGGGGTGATAGCAGCCCCATCCTCGGAGTGCAAGGCCAACTGGAGGATCCAATTGCCTTTTACCTGAAGCAATGGTGCCATTACTGTGGAGCACCAAGACAAACACTGCAAGGTTGGCATCTGCAGCAGAGAGCTTGGCAGGAGACATCCAGGTGCAGGGGGAATCTGCAGGTGTCAGCGTTAGAGGACGATGGGGCTTCTGGATCTCACTCCATTGTGTTTCCCATCCATTTGACATCCCCTCCATGCGAACGACACGCCTCCAGCCCTTAACTCCGAGGACGGCAGCAGTCAAACATTGTGCTACCGGAAAGCAGGTCTGGATCCTCAAAGTTCTAGCCCCACAGCGGATCTCATCTAAGACTTCTCCAGGCACAACGGTGTGGAACTCAGCAGGTCACCTCAACCTCACCTGTGGATCCTAAGGATATACTGAGATGTAGTGAGAGGGTCGGAAAATTAAGAAACCATAGGCACTAAGTAGGCAGGGCAAATATAGGCATTTAGTTTTAAAATGTTTGGCATTTAATTTCAGATTGTTCACCCAGAGAACCTCTACCCCCTGTTTGTTCATGCCACCAAACTTGGGGAACTACTGTGCTCACCTAGTGCCTCATTCCTGTGGAGTGTGAGAATGACAGTGCTCTGTTCCTGCCAACCCCCACTGTGCAAAGGCATTCCCTCAGCTGTGATATAGACAGGAATCCAGGAAGGAGGACACAGGAAGTTCTGCCAGCATACCAGCCTTCACAACCACTTTAAACCAAGGCACCTCCCAACACGAAGGAAAGATAAGGCCTCTAAATGGCCCCTCGCGACCACTGTCCCCACAATGGTGATTTTGGGACCTCCATTCCTGGCTCCGAGTTGAACTTGTCCATGTCCCTCAAGTTCTCTGGTGTCCCCTGAGCAGTGCACACTGCGGAGAGTGCTGGCTGGCTGAGTGCTCACCTCCAAAACCCCCCTCAGAAGTGAAGGTGCCAGGTTCACTCTTAGGTAGAGCTGTTGTAAATGGCACTAGCATGACGTCATGTCGGTGTCTGCTGAGTATCCGGTGAGGAGGGGAAGTCTTGGAAAGAGTGCTCGCTAATGACATGCTAATGTATTAAAAAGAGCTTTCTTCGGTCCCGCGGCATGTTTCCCACCAATTCCACTGGAGAGAGGTCAGTAAGATCAGAACTCGAAAACCCTCTGGCACGAATGGTACTCTCCGGATCATTCCTACCAACAGAGAGTGAGGGCTCAAAATGTCATTCCTTTGAAGCCATCATTGATAGCTGTAATATTATTTGGCCGTAAGTTAAGATCAGTGGTGTGAGTTTTTGGGGCAATGTTGATATTTTTAATGCTGTGGCTGAATCCTACACAGAGAGAAGGAAAAGCTACAAATATGTTAGCAGTTGGATTTTAAATTGTTCACTTCTTTATTATTGAGTAACCCACATGAAAGGACAAATTATGTAGTGGTAAGTGGTGAAGTTTGAAAAGTCTCTTGGAAAAGGCAGGCTGAACTAAGAAATGGACTGGAATTTTACACTTCCCTGCCAGTGGTTTTTATTTTTTTGGAATGGAGGGGGAAGGGGTGCAACGTGAAATTGAAGCAACAGAATTCCCTCTTGGTTCCAGTCTGCTCCAACCTTGTCGCAATTGTATTCTTGGGCAAACATGGTCTGAGACAGGAAACCCGCTCTTGCTCGAATTAAGGTCCTTAATTTGCAACTTGAGGGTTATTTCCCCCCTCCCCAGCCTCAGTTTTTAGGCTGCGGGAGAACTGACTATGCACAGTGGAAGTCTGAAAATCACCGGACATAGGATTCGGGAGGGAGGTTGGGCAGTTGAGTGCCGTTCCCTCCACTCATGATCCGATGGTTTCTGGACCTCCCTCATCCCTGTCCACTCCCCGATCATCCGCTTCATCTCTCATCCTAGGCCTTTCCAACCCTGGGACCCCTGGTGCTTATCTTGGCCCCCAGTAGCTGGATTGACTCACAAGTGGCCTCGTGCAATTCCTTCTCAGTTCACCTCAGCTCTTATTGCTGCAAGAGATTAAACGGGCAGCTTCCTGAGACAGGACTTCCTCCCGAGCGAGGAGCACAAGTTCCACGAGATGTTCATTTGAGCATAAAATGGTCATGGAGCACTCGGAGTCAGTTTTATGTGGCGGGAAGCGAAACACCGGCAGCTGAAAAGCTCAGGACAGAGTGTTTGGATGATTACAAGGGTTGTGTTTTAAATCCTGGTTGAGATTCCCTGATCTCGCCCACGACTGGGATCCCCCAGTCCCGCTGTAGTGAATGGAGTTTTAGCTGCGTGCGAAATTCTCCATTATCACTGGCAGCGGTGGTGGGACATGCGGCATTCAGGAATTCTCACCCTATCTGTTGCTGGTGACTGAATGTTGAAAGAGTGAGTTAACATCGAAGATGATTCAATGAATCATAATTTCAACATTCCATCAGATCAGTTCCTAGGCATCATATACCTATTCACATTATCAATATGGGGAATCTCTCAATGAACTATGTGGTTGGCATGCTTAGGCAGTATAATAAAATATTTCAGACCATGATCGACCATTACCTTACCTGTATTTTAGTGCAACTGGTTGTGGAACTGGTTGTGTGTCCGGTTTGTGCATTACCTAGATGCTTCTCTGCCCAATACTAAAGACTAGGATTGTGAAAATAGGTGTACTAGTCTACACCTATTTTCATGATCCTAGTCTTTAGTATTGGGCAGAGAAGCATCTAGGAAACGCATAAGCCAGATACACGACCAGTTCCACAGCCAGTTGCACTAAAATACAGGTAAGGTAATGTCTGTTTTTCCCAGAATTAGGTACTGCACAAAGCAACACCAAGTACAGGGTAATCTACCAGGTTTTATTCTGGTTATCTATCATACTGCCTGTTACTTTCAATGTATTCACCAGCTGAATATTGTCAGATAAGATAAATACAGGGTAATAATAAACATTGTGCCAATGCTTAGTACAAATTTGACCATATCCAGAGCTATGAAACTAACTTGGTGCATCACGTCTACTTTGCAATATATATCTGTTAATGAAATGTTTATTTTACAGGTTAGTAACAAAGACCATAGGGGACTAACAATAAAAATTAAAATGGGTCATTTTAACTTACAGTATTAGACATTGGAATAGAAGCATTCTTCATGAGATCATGAAGCCCCACCCATTGACATCATGAATAGCTATGCATGATGGGTTGAGTTAATCATTCATATTGTCAATGGGCAAGAGTTAATAATATTTCAGGAAAACCAGACCTCAGGCCTGCTCCCAGACTGTCCTTAAGCATGCAATAACGTAAGTGATGTGAGTAATAGATGTTGAGAAATGTACGTGTGCGTGTTTATATACTTAGGATTATTTAGTAAAGTCTTTTAGTTTGGTGTAGATTGTTCCACTTTTTTAAAAAAATGCAAGTACAGAAAGAGCTGATTAATTAGTACCAAATGATAATTGCACGAGAGTCAATCCTCAAGCTTTTTGTCAGATTTTATATTTTTGTTTGATTATGTCTGTTCCTTAGCTATCTGGGTTTTTTTTGTTGTATTAGGAAGTGTAGGTCAATAGAATTTAGAATTACCAATGATCTAGTCTTGAGCATTGAGTCAAGCTTTTCCCACTTCCTTATCTAATGTATGCTTTAGATAATCATGTTATCAATAAAGTTGCATCAGTATCAAAGTCAGCATCAAAATTTAAACTAGGATTAAAACTCGAACCACGATCCATCTAAGCTTGAAAAAATAAGAGGCAAATGCCATTGTGTCCATGCAACTAAAAACTATTTGGCCCAACATATCTCTGCTGGCTCTTTGAACGAACAGTTCCATTTTCCTGACCTTCCCCATAACTTGCAAATATTCAGTAAAGGCACAATATCTGCCAGCTGATTGTGTGGAGGAAGATGGGGATTCCAAAATGGCCTTTACTGTAGTTAGTTAACTGTAATTCTGAATTAATGCTTTTAAAGTAAAGTTTATTTATTAGTCACAATTAAGGCTTACATGAGCACTGCAATGAAGTTACTGCGAAATTCCCCTAATTGCCAACTCCAGTGCCTGTTCAGGTCAATGCACCTAATCAGCACGTCTTTCAGACTGTGGGAGGAAACCAGAATACTGGGAAGAAACCCACACAGATACGTGAAGAACGTGCAAATTCTACACAAACAGTGACCCAAGGCAGAAATCAAACCCGAGCCACTGGCACTGTGAGATAACAGTGCTAACAACTGTGCTACTGTGCGTCCTCAATCTATGCTCAACCTGGTAGTGTTAGGGCACTTGTAGAACATTTGGAACATTGCTAGTGAAGATTTAAGCAGATACTTTTTGATTTGGACTACAAGTATAAAATTAGCTCGAAATTAATAAACCCCAAGTGTTACAAGGAGTTAAAAGATCCTTTTTTTGCCACAAGGCTGCGAAACAGAAAAATGTAAATGCAATCAATGAATTAATTTAACCCTCCCAAAGGAAAAGAATATTGGCTTGGATACAGAATTGCAGGTAATGGGGAAACATATAGCTTGCACTGATAATCCCACAGCGTGCCATGCTTCCTGTTTTTGATTGAAGGAAGGAATGTGGTGCTTATAGAAGTTGTAATTCAGTGGTTTAGATATCATTTTATTTAAAGTGCTTATGAGCAGGATTATATAACAAATAATAAATGCAGGTGGTAAGACTGATTAAGAATAATTGCTCTTAATTTCACTGAAATTTATGTGGTATCCATCTGTTTCAAGTGGGGCACAAATCAAATGTGAAACCTAGCACACAGATTTAGGCTACAAATGTATCAGTAACAGCAGAAGAGGATAGGTGCTACAGGTTCTGTACCTTGGAGCGCTTTCTGGAATAAATAAGTGGTATGGGGATAGTCTCCATTTTCAAATTCCTTCTGTAGAACTGAGATAAATATTGAAAAACCTAGGTATAGATTTGACGCCTTAATGATACTGGTGCAGCGTTCTTAAGGTGGGAGGACTTATCAATATCCATTGCATGATGTACAATTTCGAGTACATATCTTAGCAAACCTTTTCAACAAAACGCATGGAAAAAAATCTGATAAAACTGGACATCAATCTCTTCCTTCTTTTCCAATTTGTTTTCCCAGTGAGTCCTTTCCAAATTATAGAATCTTGTGGATTAAACCAAATTACTTTTTCTGACTCCACAATTTCTTTTGTTTTAAAAATCTAGATAGTGATTTTCACTGCCAAAGTTCATGGAGTCGTGGAGAGTTAAGGAGAGGGCCTCGTGATCAGATCTTCAAAGGATTGTGGGCAAATCTGTGCCATCTCCTTGAGGAAGACTCATAATACTACCTGCTTTGAGCTGGGGAGAGGAATAGAAGTTAGTTAGTTGGAGAGGGGAGAGTGGTTTGATAGATCCCACCTCAGGAAAAGGAATTCAGCTCCTTTTAAATATATAAAAGAGAAAGTCTTTAACCATCAGAGTGTAGATATGCCCCACTTCTGCTATTGAGCAATGTAATCTTGGTGAGGACAGTCATAGCAGTGGCAATAATATGCTGGGTTCTAAGATCAAAGAAACTGGAATAAGGTAGCTCCTAACAGCCTCTGCATCCCACTCCTACTATTGCCCATTGCCATTTACACCAATGACCTTGGAAAGGTGAGCATGAACTTTCTCCACAGGAAGCATCCCATAAGCCCCACAAACCTGGTGTATTGAGGTCTTTGCTATTTGTAGTCTTTTGACTGAATTTCTGCATGCGAAGAATTCTGACTGAGATCTGTTTCTGTAAACTGGCATTAATTGAAAGTTGATGCTTCATTCAGCTCAGGACAGAACATACCATAATATGGATTGATAAAAGCTGGTTCTATCCCTTCCCCTCTTCGTGGTTCAATGTTGCACATTTTAGACTTTCTTTCAGATGAGAATGGTTGGGATGAGATGTAAGTGTATTTCACTGAAGGGTTAAATAATGATGCTCTTAAAGGCAGAGACATGTCCTCTTGTTGTGGTAGTTTCATTCCTGCCATATTTTGTTTCATATTAAGGAATGACTTGAAGACAATGTGATAGCTTAGAATTTCTACTAGTGAATCCATTAATAGTCGTTACTTACATTATTATATATTAATGAGATCGAGCAAGTAAGACTTCATGGCAGCACAGCAGAGGATAGTTCCTTTATAACATGGGTATTCCAAAACTCCATCCAACCAGCAGATCAAAAAGAAAACACAATAGGCCTGATTTATCATCGGGTTGCGCCTATTTTTGGGCACAGAAACTTAGCAGAGTCAAACGTGAGATGAGTAGTATGATCCGTGCCCACCTCTGCTCCCGTTCCTTCTTTACAAGGCCCAAAAATGGTTGCGATTGGCACTGCACCTGAAATGAGTGTGATGGCATTTCAATCGACTTAATGGGCTGCACGCCCAACCTTCCCCTTTTTCCACCGTGTTCGCCCATCCAGAATTGGTGTGAAACAAACATGCTCTACAAAAAGTCCAATTCAAGTACTCCAATTAGCGAGGAAGTAAGTGTCGAGGGTCCGACGGCTCTCTGCTTGAGATTGGTGGGGGGAGGGGGGTTCAACAGTTCTTTGCATGAGATCAGCGGGAGGAAGTCCGCTGCCACTCCGCCTGGGATCCATGAGGGTAAGGGGTGTCTGCTGCCATTCTGCCCGGGATCGGTGGAGGAAGAGAGAGGGGCCTGTGATTGGTCTGGTTCATGGGGAGGTTAAGGAGGTTAGTAATGTTGTGGAGATTTGGGGCAATGTCTGTGAGGGCCAGGGGAAGCAGTAACTGACCAGGAGAGATGTGACAGGGGAGTGGCATTTTATCATTTTTTTCTGCATCTGCGGAGTTGGAGGCACCAATTGGAGCTGCAGGATTTCAAGCACATTAACCCACACCCACAGGCTTGTGTATTGTGATTCAAAATTGCTGATATTTTTTCAGGCAGAATGCGCATGGAGTGCCTGAGAACAGGTCTAAAAATCAGATCTGAAACACTCCCAGTTTCAAGTCCGCACAGCACTTAGAACCTAAAGGGTAAAATAAGGCCCAAAGAGTAGAACTATGGAGAAAGACCGGGAAATATACAGGGAACTTGCTGTCTCTTCAAAACATTGAATATGATGTAACATCTTATTTGTAAATACTTCTTCTTTAATACCTGCACAAATGATCTCTCCAGTTCTTGTTTTATAAGATGCAAAGGTAGGGCAAGAGGGAGTATGTATACAATCAAATGACTTGGGATGTTAAACTAAAATTCCAGCGATTACAAGTTACTTTCCCAATGATGCTGTGAAATATCTCTGTTCCGTTTGATTTCATCTGGAGTGGGTGGGAGGGGGAAAAGGGAGATATTGCTGTCATTCTTTTTCTTGTCTTGTGCTTCTCTCAGGTAACCTCCCTTCAGATTTCTGCCACTGGTATTCCGACCAACTTCTATGTTAAGGCTCTTGGATAAACCAAGACAAGCATGATGGCATGATTTTTTTTTTATGATACAATTGCTATGTCAATGTTGTTTTCGATTCTATCCTGATCTTTCTGATAGATTTAGCTTTTTGTTTGACAAAAGCCAAAGTTGGCAGAGTGAGTTAGTATTTTTCTAATATGAGTGTGAGTTTAAATCTAAATAAAATTTTCCTGTCTGCTGACTGGAAAGGTGCTAAGTGAAATGATTCTTGGTGGCTTTAAAGTATATAATTAGTTTCAGGAAAAAATAATGTTTTGGCAAATGAATTAAAGTTTGTTAGATGTGGGTATAAAATAAGCACACAGACACACACAAACACAACACACACACACATTTAATTGAATTGGAACACATTATTGCATCATTTGAAGCAGAGTAAAATATTTCTATCTTAGGTTTTCCTCCCAAAATATGCAACTTCTACATAAAGATATGTCCCTTCCACTAATATCGTTTTTCTTCTTGATCCATCCAGACAGAACTAAACTACCCTTAATTTGGCGCTTCTGAACATATTCCTAACCATCCTTTAAAACTATAAGAGAATAAAAATCTCTCACTAGCACAGTTGGGATATTGTTTTGAGAATTTGATTAAGATACAGAGATAACTCATGCCATATCTGGCTTGATAGCATTATATAGAGAAATTATTGTTTTGCATCTAATCCTTGTTATTTTCAGAGCTGGAAGTTTTCAGTACTAACCAGAGTGCCAAAAAAAGAGTCCTATGTAAATAAAATTTAAAATAAAGGCCCCCATTTGATTGTAATGTATATCCATGTACACAGAAATTGTATCTTTATGCTTCTGTACATTTGTAAGCTTGGTGTACTGTAAAATATTTATTTTTTTTGAGTACAAATGGTTGGCCTTATTCTGCCGTGGAAAGATTGCTTTGTCAATAAAATAAATCATATAATTTCAATGGCTTTATAGAATTGTTATTTCTGTTTGACTTGTATTAATGCTCAAAAGGGTGCACATAGTAATTAGGAAATGTTCTGAGTGTGCCGATTTATGAGGCCAGCAACAACACCATGAGAAACTGCTGAGTGACAAACACCATTCACCACCCCACAGGTCATGCACCACTTACATGGGAGCAGTGATACTGGCCACCCTTACAAACCAGCCAAGGGACTGAGAAGAGTCTGGGGAAAAGGAAAAGCTGAAGAAAAAGGTGCAGTTTTTCTCCTTTCATAATCTCCACAATAATTTAAGTGAAAAGCTTTTTGGAGGCAATTCCCAGATCAGAAGCTTTTCGTTTGACTGCTAAGCAAGAAGCATGGTGAATGGAAACCCTATATAGAAAGTCAGTAATAATGCCACTTTACAATAATTATTTACACAAGGTTAAGTGGGTTCAAAGCTTCATGGTTTTTGTCGCTGACACTTTAAAGGACCTGCAAGATTGACATTTTTGTTGCCCAGTAATGAAATGACTTTCTGAAAACAGCAGCAAGTTATGAATGATTTAAAAGAAAGGTTGTGGTCTGCAATAAGACCAACAACTAGGTAGCGATCTTACTGACCCACTGCACCAGTTGATTGGCATGGCAAGCCAGAAAGAGGCCAAAACTTCAGTTTGCATTTGGTGCAGTTTGGTACTGAATGCCATCTTCTTAAGTCCTGTTTTGCCAATGGGATCTCCCAGAAATGGAGAGTGAGGATAAACGGGTCTTTTTTTCAGAATGTTAGCCGGTGACTAGTGGTATGCCTCTGGGGCTTGTGCTGCGATCACAACTTTTGACAATACACAGTAACAATTTGGAAGAAGGAACTTGAAGGCACTGTTGCTAAGTTTGCAGATGATGCAAAAATATGTAGAGGGACAGGTTTTGGAGAAGCAGTGGGGGGGGGTTCTGCAGAAGAACTTGGACACGGTAGGAGATTGATTAAAGAAGTGGCAGATGGAATACACTGGAGAGGTGTGAGGTTATGCACTTTGGAAGGAGGAATATGAATGGAGGCATAGACCATTTTCTAAATGGAAAAATGCTTAGGAAATCAGAACACAAAGGGACTTGGGAGACATTGTTCAAGATTATCTTAAGATTAACATGCAGGTTCAGTCGGCAGTTAGGGAGGCAAATGTAATGTTAGCACTCATGTTGAAAGGACTAGATTCCAAGAGCAGGGATATACTTCTGGGGCTGTAAATGCTCTGGTCAGACCTCATTTGGAGTATTGAAAACAATTGTGGGGCCTATAGCTAAGGAAGGCTGTGCTGACCTTGGAAAAGGTCCAGAGAAGGTTCACAAGAATAATCCATGGACTGAAGAGCTTGTTGTATGAGGAACTTTGGGTCTAATTGTTGGAGTTTAGAAGGACGAGGGGCGATCTTATTGAAACTAATAGGATACTGTGAAAATTGTATAAAGTGTATGTGGAGAGGATGTTTCCATTAGTCGGAAAAACTAGAACCACAGGGCACAACCTCAGGCTAAAAGGGACAATCCTTTAAAATAGAGATGAGGAGAAATTTCTTCAGCCAGAGAGAGGTGAATTTGTGGAACTCTTTGCTACAGAAGATTTTGAAGACCAGGTTGTTGAGTGTCTTTAAATCAGAGATAGATAGGTTCTATATTAATAAGGGGATGAGGGGTTATGGGGAAAAGACAAGAGAATGGGGATGAGAAAAATATCAGCCATGATTGATGGAGCATTCTCGATGTGCTGAGTGGCCTAATTTTGCTCCTATATCTTATGGTCTTATGGATACAGCAAGTATTGCCTGCAAACCATCCACGGAACCTCTATAAATCAAACGGCTCAGGGACATGATGGACACCTAAGAATTGCAAGCAACCCCCAACCCCCAGATAGTGAGATTGAATGCCCCTGGCTGCGAGTTGCACTTATTTGGATTTCCTGCATTGTCTCTGGTGCCTACTCTGCAATTGGCACCCTGGAGAGTGATAGTAACCTGAGTATTCACCTTCGCAGGCAATAAAAATCTATTGTTTTTATAGAGCAGTACTAAATCACACTGGTGTCACGTCACGCTAGTACTTGATAAATATTCAATGAGGGGACAAGTCCTGACAGAGGATTCACTAATAAAATGCACATATATTTAAATGAGAGTCCTAACCTAGCATGGCAGGATGCTTGTTACATCACTGGTGAGGGGCCTGAAAATTGGGAAAAGCAATCTTGCTGGCAATAGTCACGTTTTCGGATTCTCATTGTATTTTGCAACCACATCGCTGTTCCCACTGATGGTACTTATGTGACCTGAAAGTTGTCCCTATGACTCTAAAATACTGGATGTACTCTGCAGGTCAGGTAGTATCTATGGAGATAAAGTTAACATTTCAGGTTGATAAATCTTCAGATAGTGGTGAATGGTTGGATTTTTTTGGACTGAAGGAGACATGTTGTAAGATTTCCCAAGGATCAGCATTCGGGCTGCTAAATTGCTTAATCTCTGTTGAAGACCTAGACTTTAGGGGAAGGTCACAATTACACAATCTGATGATGAGACAAAATCTGGACATATTGTAAATTAGGAGGTGAACAGTGATAGACTTCAAGAGGACAAAGCCAGGCTGGTGGAATGGGTGGATGAGCAAGAGATGGAGCTTAATGCGAAGAAATGTCTTTCACTTTCAGAGAGGCCCATTATGCTGTCTAATCCACACAGATGCTTCTGTCTGCTCAGAGAGGACACCGTGAAGTCCTATCTCTTGGCAGGCAGGACTTGTATTAATTCCTGGATATAGCAATGGGTGATGAATTGTGAGAAATGTGCCATGTTGGCTATTCCAGCTTTAAAGGATCACAATGTGTAGATTGCAATGTATAGATAGAACATAGAACAATACAGCACAAACAGGCCCTTCGGCCCACGAGTTGCGCCAATCACATCTACCAATCCACAGACCTATCTATAACCCCCTATCCTATTCTTTTCCATACACTCATCCAGAAGTCTTTTAAAAGACCCCAGCGAGTTTGCCTCAACAACCTCCGACGGCAGCCGATTCCATTCACTCACCATCCTGAGTGAAAAACTTACCCCTAACATCTCCTCTGTATTTGCTTCCCTGACCTTAAATCTGTGTCCTCTTGTAGTGACCATTTCAGCTCGGGGAAATAGTCTCTGAGAGTCCACTCTATCTATTCCTCTCAACATTTTATAAACCTCTATCAGGTCGAGATCACAATGTATAGAAGGTGAAGGCCACAGTCATCTCCATATTTACTGCGGCATTGAGACTATGTGGTACTAAACATTGTTGCTTAGCAACTGAATACTCTTGAGTGCTAATCTTTAGCTGTGTCTGTACATGTAATCAACTTCAGGAAATCATAGGTTGCAGAATTAGCAGACAAGTGGCAGCTTATTTATTGATCAATGTCACAAGTAGGCTTACATTAACACTGCAATGAAATTACTGTGACAATCCCTTGGTCCCACAGTCTGGCATCTGTTCAGGTACACTGAGGGAGAATTTATCATGCCCAATACACCTAACCAGCACGTCTTTCAGACTGTGGGAGGCATCTGGAGGAAATCCAGATTGGAGGATTAAATTAATGCAGAGAAGTGTAAAGTGATGCATTTTGGTAGGAAGAATGAGAACAGGAAATATGAAATAAAATGTACATTTCTAAAGGGGTTGGAGCAGAAGGTTTTGGGGGTTTCTGTGCATTAAACATTGAGGGTGGCAGAACAAATTTGGAAAGTGGTCAATAAAGCATAAGGTGTCTTGCGGTTTTGAGTGAAGTATCAAATAAGTTTTCATAGAAAAGATGGCACACTGCTGCCTCACAGCACCAGAGACCTGGTTCAATTCCATCCTCAGATGACTGTGTGGAGACTGAAGTTTTCCCTGTGTTTGTGTGGGTTTCCTCTGGGTGCTCCTTTTTCCTCCCACAGTCCAAAAACTCGCCATGTTAAATTGCCTCTTAGTGTCAGGAAGATTAGCTGGGTAAATATGTAAGTTTATGGGGATAGAGCTCGGATGGGATGGCTGTTGGTGCAGACCTAATGGGCTGATTGGCTTCCTTCTGCACTGTAGGGATTCCGATTTGTCTGTCCTCCACTGGAGTATTGTGCTTAGTACTGGGCACCACATTTTAGGAGGGATATGAAAGCATCAGAGAGAATGTAGGTATGATTTGTGAGAATGGCTCTGGGGTGAGGAACTTCAATTATGTGGATAGATTGGAGAATCCAGTCTGGAGATGTTTCCCTTGGAGAAATGACAATAAGTAGATATTGCATAGAGCTTTTCAAAATCATGAGAGGTCTGGACAGTGGAGATAGGGAGAAGCTGTTCCCATTCTTTACCTAAAGGGTGGTTCGGGAGTGGAATGCCCTGCCTGCAGCAGTTGTGGATGCACCAAGTTTGGTGGCGTTTAAGAGGTTAGTTGATAAGTATATGGAAGAGAAGGGAATGGTTTAGTTTGGAGGGGCATTGCTTTTTATATTGGTCGGCGCAACATCGAAGGCCAAAGGGCCTGTTCTGTGCTGTAATGTTCTATGTTCTATTAGAGTAAATGTTGAGAACGAAAGGATATTGGCAAAAGCACAACTTCAAAATAAGGAAAATCTTTTATATGCAGGCATATTTAGGATCTGGAATACTCTGAAAGTTTGACAGAGTCAGATTCAACTGTGGTTTTCTAAAGAGAAGTGGATAAATATATGTTTTTAAAAAATGCAAGTCTACAATGAAAAGGTGAGTAAATGTGACTTGGTATGTTGTTCTTTCAGGAAGCTAGCACAAACACGATGGGCTGAAAGACCTGCATCTGAGCTCTGACCATTCTATGATTCTCTGATAATATTGCAGACTGTGAGGTTGCCAAAAACATGTCTTAAAACTTTTTTACATCTGTAGGCAGTTGCAAGGTCTGGCCACTGAGTAGCGCTGTTAGACAATATTTGTTCGATTTTCCACTTTCTCATTCCCCATTCTGTAGCATTTCTTGTAATTTTCTGTATCTCACCAAGGCACTTTATCCATGGCTTATTGTGCAGCTGTTGCTGCTATTTCTTATGATCGTGCAAAGTCAGAACAACAGGAGACCCTTGAATTTGCTCTGCCATTCAGAATAAGTTACGGCTGACTTTGTGCACGTATCCCGTTATTCAGTTATTCTCTTGGTATCCGAAAAGCTGTGAACTCCTGTCTGTTGATGGTATGCACTTCCTCTCTCTCTCCCAGGAATATGATGATTGTTGGTGTTCTGAGACTCCTCACTGTCGTCCACCATGTCTGGGCCAGTAATGATCACACGCCCCTTTCCTGGATCATTCATTATCACCTCAGATGGTCAAGAGAAAAATAAAGAGAATAATTACGACTGTGGGCAGGAGCAAGAGAGATTTAAGGAACAGAGACTAAAGGCAGAATTTCCTCTCAGACAAGAGAAACAGGACTATTTTGGGATCTTGAAATCTACCTGCCTGGGAAGGTTCAACAAATAGTAGGTCCAGACTTACACAGGAATAACCAATTAATGGCCAGAGGAGAGCTTGCCTTCCTGTTAAAGATGGTAACAGGGCACTTGGAGCTGGATGACAACTGTAGGACCTCCAGCTTGAAAAAAGATACAGGCTGTGCGTAATTGAGAGAGTGTGTTACAGAGTGGAGGTGCCCTCTCTCCAACTTTTTAAAACAAATTAAGATGTGTCTTTTGCAGCCAGGCCACAATGTTGGAGGGAGCCCCTCTACAGAGTGCTTTGTGTTCCTACACCAAGGGAGACGGAGATGGCCTCTATCCTGCCTCGACCTCTGACTGCGGGGCCATTGGGGGCCATCTCCAGATAGGTAAACTAACCCCTGCCACCAGTGGGAACCTGGAGGCCTAGAGCAAAATCTGAGTCACCTTCCTTTAATTGAACTCAATGTGTTCTCAGTGAGGTATGTCAGCTGTCCATCATGTGTGGTTGGGTAGCCCTGCTGCACACCCCCCCACACCCCCCTCTCCCCACCTTCACTGCCACCTCTGCATAAATGGTCCACAGGTGGGGCGGAGCTGGGCAATTGACATGCTGGTCAGAGGGGCTATTTTGAGCCCCTCCAGACACTAGCCACGGCAGAAGAGATTCGGGGCACAGGAAAGTAATGAAGTCAACACAGTCAAACCACTACCTTCTGCATTAAATAGTTAGATCAAAATGTCTTTTCATTCTCTCCCTTCTAAATGTAAGTTTTTAACCTTTTTAACCTTATTGTAAAAAACTAAGAACACGAAGCTAGGAATAGGAATAGATCAAGCAGCCTGTCGAACTTGCTCTGCCATGCAGTACAATCATTATTGACCTTGGAATCACAGAATTATAGAATTGTTGCAGAAGGAGGACATTTGTTCTGTCACATGTGTGCTGGCTCTCCAAATGTACAATTCACCAAGTACCATACACTGCCTTTCTCCCTGTAACCCTGCATATTCTTCCTTTTCAGGGAATAATCAACTCCCTCTGAATGCCTTGATTGAACCTGCCTCCACCACATTATCAAGCAGTACATTCCAGATTTTAACAACTTGCTGCATGGAAAGGTTTCTCCTCATGTCTCCATTACTTCTTTTTCCAATTACCTTAAAACTCTGATTCTTGATTCTCCTACCAGTGGAAACAATCTTTCCCTATCTACTCTGAGCACATTCCTCTTGATATTGGATACCTCTATTAAAGTCTTTAACTCCACTTTCTTGCTTCTCCCAGATCACTTGATTCCTTGAGGAACCAAAAATTTGTTCATTTCAGTTCAGATACATTCAACAGTCGATTTTAAACACATTAATATTTATTTTGCCAATGACCTTTGTTAATCAATAATCTTGATTACCTGAATATGGGGTAAACAATCCCAGCCTCTGCAACCTCTACCTACAGTACTGATAACCAATTCATAGGAACATAAGAACATAAAAAACAGGAGCAGGGGTAGGTCATTTGGCCCCTCAAACCTGTTCTGCCATTCAATAAGATCATGAGTGATTTTTTCGTGGACTCAGCTCCACTTATTCTCCTGCTCACCATAACCCTTAATTCCTTTACCATTCAAAAATCTATCAATCTTTGCCTTAAGAACATTCAACAAGGTATGCTCAACTGATTCACTGGGTAGGGAATTCCACAGATTCACAACTCTTTGGATGAAGATGTTCCTCCTCAACTAAGTCCTAAATCTGTTCGCCTTACTTTGACAATTTGCTCCCTAGTTCTGGTTTCACCTGCCAGTGGAAACAACTTTCCTACTTCTATCTTATTTATTCCCTTCATATTTACATATATTTTCATAAGATTCCCCGCCCTTCATTTTTCTAAATTCCAATGAGTATAGCCCCAGTCTACTCAGTCTCTCCTTATAATCCAAACCTCTCAGCTCCAGAATCAACCTAGTGAATTTCATTTGCACACCCTCCAGTGCCAATATATCCTTTCTTAAGTAAAGAGACCAAAACTGTACACACTACTCCAGGTGTGCCCTCACTAGTACTTTATACAGCTACAACATGACTTCTCTGTTGTTAAACTCCACCCCTCAGGCACTGAAGGACAAAATTTCATTTGTCTTCTTAATTACCTACTGCACCTGCAAATCAACTTTTTGTGATTCATGCACAAGGACACCCAGGTCCCTCTGCATAACAGTAATTTTTTACTATATAGATAATAGTCCATTTTGCTGTTATTCCTACCAAAATGAATGACCTCACATTTATCAACATTGTACTCCATCTGCCAGAAACTTGCCCACTTAGTTAAACTATTTATGTTTCTCTGCAGACGTTCAGTGTCCATTGCACTTTTTGCTTTACCACTCAGCTTAGTGTCATCGGCGAACTTTGACGAACCACACTTTGTTACCAACACCAAATAATCCGTATAAATTGTAAACAATTGTGATCCAAACACCTATCTCTGAGGCACACCACTAGTCACTAATTGCTAACCAGAAAAACATCTATTTATCCCCACTCTTTGTTAGTTAACCAATCCTCTATCCATACTAGTACATTACCCATAACACAATGCATCTTTATCTTAGGCAGCAGTCTTTTGCGAGGCACCATGTCAAACGCCTTTTGGAAATCTAGATACACCACGTTCGTTGGTTCCCCATCGTCTCATAATGTCCTTAAAGAATTCCACCAAATTAGTTAAATATGACCTGCCTTTCATGGATCCATGCCATGTCTTCACAATGGGAAAATTTCTATCTAGATGTCTCACTATTTCTTCCTTGATGACAGATTCAAGCATTTTCCCTACTACAGACGTTGAGCTGATCAGCCTGTCTTTTATTACCTCCTTTTTAAACAGTAGGTCACATTGTTTTCCAATCTGCTGGAACTGCCCCAGAGTCCAGCAAATTCTGGTAAATTACCATTAGTGCATTTCTTATTTCCCATGCCATCTCTCTTATTTCCCATGCCATGCCATGCTGAATTTCTTTGTCCAAGGTCCAATTGTCTCTCCTTATCCTGTTGCTGCTTATTTAGATGATGGCTTTGGTGTTTATTTATCAAAACTCCCAAAGTCTTTTTCCTGCGTCAAATCCTATATTATTAAATCCATTGTTTACAAACACTGTGCCAATTCAATATTTTATTAAATGATTTTGTTTTTGTAAACTAAACTGATGGTTTTACGTAGGTTTGTTGATCCTGCTTTCTGGCATTTTCTGCCATTCCCAAAAGTGGAATCAAATATGGTGGGATTCTGACTCTTTTAGTATGCTGGGTATGCCATCTCTTTTAGTATGCTGGGTTGCATTCCGTCAGGACCAGAAGACTTGCCTACCTTTAGCCCCCATTAGCTTATATAACACTGCTTCTCTAGTAATAATGATCCTTTCTCAGTCCTCACCTGCTATGGCCTTCTTGTCATCAGTTCTTGGCATGTTATTTGTTTCTTTCACTATGGAGATAAGTTCAAAATATCTGTTTAACCATTTCCTAGTTTCCTATTATTAAATCCCCTTTTTCATCTTCTAAAGAACCAATGTTTACCTTAGCCACTCTTTTTCTTGTTTATATATTTGAAGAAATGTTTGCTATCTGCTTTTATATTCTGAGCTAGTTTACTCTCATAATCCATCTTACTTTTATTTATAGCATTTTACAGTGGCTTTCTGTTGACCTTAAAGATTTCACAATCCTCCAGTTTCCCACTAATCTTTGTCATGTTGGATGCATTTTCTTTTAATTTGATACCCTCCTTTATTTCCTTAGATATCCATGGCTGATTATCTCTTTTTCTACGGTCCTTCTTTATCACTGGCGTATAAACTATTGTTGGGCACTGTGAAGGATAACTTTGAAAGTCCTAATAGAGTCATATAATCCAAATAATGCAGAAGGGGGCCATTTCACTCATCAAGCAAGCATTGACTACAATCTCAACCAGGCCCTACTTAGCAGACTATTTACTTTGCTAATTTCCTGACACTAGAGTCAATTTAGCGTGGCAAATCAACTAAACCGCACATCTTTAAACTGTGGGCACCCAGCGAAAACTCACACAGACACTGGGAGAACGTGCAAACTTCACATAGATAGTGACCTGAGACCAGAATTGAACCCAGGTTTCTGGTGCTGTGAGGCAGCAGTGCTAACTACTGTGCCACTGTACTGCTCATAGGCAAAATACTTTGAGTGAGCTTGAAGTCAGCAGTTTACAAACTGGAGTAATTTCCTGGGATTTGTGCTGAATTTCTTTGTCCAAGGTCCAATTGTCTCTCCTTATCCTGTTGCTGCTTATTTAGATGATGGCTTTGGTGTTTATTTATCAAAACTCCCAAAGTCTTTTTCCTGCGTCAAATCCTATATTATTAAATCCATTGTTTACAAACACTGCGCCAATTCAATATTTTATTAAATGATTTTGTTTTTGTAAACTAAACTGATGGTTTTACGTAGGTTTGTTGATCCTGCTTTCTGGCATTTTCTGCCATTCCCAAAAGTGGAATCAAATATGGTGGGATTCTGACTTGAATTCTATTAACCATATCTTGCCTATCAGCCTGGCCATAGAGGGTGCACTCACTTCGACAGCCCTCCACGCAGCAGAGAAGAAGTATGTGGCTTGCTAACCGTGTTCATTTTCAGTCATTCTCATGCGGGATAAGTAGATTGGAAGATCTCCAGGTGATTATGATCCCAGACTTGGACTAATGCCATTACCAATTCCAGGATAAATAGCTGTATTGACCCCCACTGGTAACTCAAATTTCAAGCTTTGAAATGTATCCAGATCTGAGTCAAACATGTGATGTCTACTGGAACACTTCAGTGCTAAGGGGTACTGCATGGGATTAACTGCTCCCTACAACCTAATCTCATTTGAATTATTGTTCATTCCTATCTCTTTCAATTCCAAAGTCATATTGGACTCAGAACATTAACGCTGTCTCTTTCCTGCTGAGTTTTCCTCATACTTTCTGTTTTTATTTCCAATCTCCAGCATTCACAGTGTTTTTTTAAAGTATTGTATAGTTACAACAGAATTTCAGTTCGACTGATCCTTTTAATGGTGATCTTCATCTGGACTGGAAGTAACTAGTTACTACCCATGGTGACTTCAGAATTATAGGCTGGAATTTTACCCCTCTCCATTCCCTCCACATCTTTTCCTGGAGTGCGCTGGCTGGCAGGCAAGGGAGAGGAGGGCATTTATCATGGACCCACCACCACTGGAATTGTACCAAAGGCAGGGTGGTTATCCAGCAGCCCACCCAACCTTAAGTTCACTGGGACCCTTAAGTAGCTAATTAATGGTCCCCTTGAACCACATCTGGTATTTTACCAGCAGCAAGGAGGGGGCATGCCAAGGTGCCAGGAAACCAGGCTGTAACTTGGGGAGGGTCTGTCCTAATGGGGCACCCTGTGCCCAATGGAAGTTTCCTCACATGGAAGTGGCTGTCTAGCTTGTCCCCACCAGTCACACCTCTGTCACCACAAACTACCATCACAGCATTCCAATCGTATCCTCCCCCCTCCTCACCTCCAATGTATGGGGGCAGCCTGACAGGTTCTGGCCAGACAATTCTGACATAACTCATTATCTGCCTCCTTCATTGATCCTCATGGGGGAACTGCTGCCATCTCAGCAATGGCCATGGCTTCCAATGGCACTGCTGGGATAGGAACTATGACCCACCTGAGTTGCTGGCAGCTTGGGGAGGCAGGACATCCTCAGGCAGCTGAGTACTAGATACAGATGGGGGTGAGGGGATTCAACACCATTCCTGATACTGATACGATACAGTGATTTGCTGGAATGGGCAAATGTGAGCTTGGGTGATTGGCTTGATAACAACCACTAGTCCACCTTCATACATCAGGATATGGAAGATTATTCCTGAGATCATATCACAACAAGAATCTATGCCTTTTGGGTAGTAAATGTGAGCTGTAATTCAATTTGGAAGTAGAACTTAGTATCTCCCATTAAATCACTGTGCTGTGCAATATTAGGCATTGAACTATATGCCTTAACAGCATATTCTGTTTTTGTTTCAGATTCCAGCATCCACAGTATTTTGCTTTGAACTATCTGGCTTAACTCTGCATTTGTTTAATGAATTGTAAAATAACCTGCATATCTCCTTATAATTTTTGGTGTCATACTGAGACCTAGAGATTTGAATCCAAGGCTGTGATATGTCAGCTAATCATAGCCAGCATTACAATTGACGTCATTGTCCTTGGGCTAGGAACAGAAAGAATCAGCTTGGATTTTGTTTCTGTTCTTCAGTGGCCTCTGCTGGATATGTCTGTATTCAGGAATAACCAGAATTAGACTTAGGCTGCAATTCTTTCTTTAAAATGAAAGACTCATGTCTGTATGATGTCGATTGGTGTGTCACAGAGATGTCCCAAAGTACTTTATGTACAATACGATATTTTGAATGCGATAGCTGTTATGTAAACAAACATGGCACTCATTCTGTACATCTCAAAAAACAGCTTTGGACTGGACCATCAGTTTCTTACTGTTGATAGTGTCTGAAGGAGATAGTTGATAAAGACACAAGATTTTTTTTGGATAGTAGTTTCATGTAGTGTAACGGATGTGTGTTTATTGTCCACCTGAACCATTGAAATAGACAGATTGGAGTTTGAACCTTGGTTCAACAGTATATCTAGGGGAAGATAGACACGTATATAGAGGTCATTTAATGACACTTTAACACCTCAGATTAATCTGTAAGGGTGTCTAAGTTTGACCCTGACTGGAGGCATATCCCGAACCTCTTCAATTAACACCTTACTGTGCAGTCTTGTTATTGTGTGCTGTATGGAAATGAGCCAGATTGTGTCATAATCAATGCACAAAGAGTTCTCTTTATTCATAATGTTATGTTACACCCAGCAGCATTTAACTTTTGCCATTACCATGAAAGTGCAGAACATCACATCCAATCCTAAAGTAACTGGCAACTGCAAAAGGCAAGTTAGAACAATGAGACATACATCTATCCAAATCCAGAAGGAGTGCATATTTAAAGAGAAAATATATTCTCCAAAATTATCCCTCAATAATTGTATTACGTGGGCAACATTCTATGCTGTTAACAGTATGCCTCAGATGTCGCTTGTTTACATTTAGAGAACCTTGAAACAGACATTTTTTGGATGGTGTTTTGTCATGTAACCTCATGAAGGGAAAATGATTGCTGTTTCTATTAATGCCATGTGGAAAGGAGCCTAGGTCTAAGAACAGCCAACAAGCTAGCTCAGGATGGCTACCTTGAACATCAGTATGCATTAACACTCATTTTCATAGAACATAGAACACTACAGCACAAACAGGTCCTTTAGCCCACAAGTTGCACCAATCATATCCATACCTACCAGGCCTATCTATTACCATCAATCCCATTAAATCCCATGTACTCATCCAGAAGTCTCTTAAAAGACCCCAGTGAGTTCGTCTCTACCACTACCGACGACAGCCGATTCCACTCACTCACCACCCTCTGAGTGAAAAACTTACCCCTGACATCTCCTCTGTACCTACTCTCCAGCATCTTAAACCTGTGTCCTCTTGTAGCGACCATTTCAGCCCTGGGAAATAGCCTCCGAGAGCGCACCCTATCTATACCTCTCAACATTTATAAACCTCTATCAGGTCGCCTCTTAATTTCATCTCTCCAGGGAGAAGAGACCTAGCTCCCTGAACCTATCCTCATAAGGCATGCCACCCAATCCAGACAACATCCTTGTAGATCTCCTCTGCATCTCTCAATAGCTTCCACATCCTTCTTGTAGTGAGGCGACCAAAATTGCGCACAGTATTCCAAGTGAGGTCTGACAAGGGTCTTACAAAGTTGCAGCATTATCTCCCTCTACTCAATCCCTCGATTAATGAAGGCCAGTACACCATATGCCTTCTTGACTACATCCTCCACGTGCGAGGCTAATTTAAGAGTCCTATGGATCTGGACCCCAAGATCCTTCTGCTCCTCAACACTGCTAAGAGATCTATCCTTGATATTGTATCCTTCATCTTATTGGACCTGCCAAAATGGACCACTACATATTTATCTGCATTGGAGTCCATCTGCCGCTTCTCCGCCCAGTCTTGCATCCTATCTATGTCTTGCTGCAACTTCTGACTTCCCTCCAGACTATCCACAACACCACCAACCTTTGTGTCGTCAGCAAACTTACTAACCCATCCCTCCACTTCCTCATCTAGGTCATTTATGAAAATGACAAAGAGCAAGGGTCCTAGAACAGATCCCTGGCACTCCACTGGTGACCGACTTCCATGCAGACTCCCATCCACAACCACTCTCTGCTTTCTGCAGGCAAGCCAGTTCAGGATCCATAAGGCAACAGCCCCGTGGATGCCATGCCCTCTCATCTTTTCAAGAAGTCTTGCATGGCGGACCTTATCAAATGCCTTGCTGAAGTTCACGTAAACCACATCCACAGCTTTTCCTTCGTCAACGCGTTCAGTCACATTTTCAAAGAACTCAACTGGGTTAATAATGCATAACCTGCACTTGACAAAGCTGTGCTGACTATTTCTGATCATACTAAACTTGTCTAAATGTTCATAAATCCTGTCCCTCAGTATCCCTCAGTAAATAGGAAGCACATCTGCAATCCTTCAATCCTCTGGAACCTCTCCTGTCTCCATCGACGACGCAGAGATCATCGCCAGCAGTTCTGCAATCTCTTCCCTCACCTCCCACAGTAACCTGGGGTACATCCCATCCGGTCCCAGCAAATTATCTATCTTGGTAGAATTTAAAAGTTCGAACACATCCTCTTTCTTAATGTCCACATACTCTATCTTTTCAGTCTGCTGCAAGCCTGCAGTACAACCTCCCAGATCATTTTCCACCGTGAATACCAAGGCAAAGTATTCATTAAGCACCACTGCCATTTCTTCTGGTTTCACACAGACTTTTCTCCCTTCACCTTCTACAGGTCTTATCCTTTCACTTCTCATCCTTTTATTCTTCACATATTTGTAGAACGCCTTAGGGTTCAAGCTATAGTAATTTTAAGGAGGAAAGTAGTTTCAATCTATTTTTCCAGCCCAGCATCTACTCCATTCTTAAAATGGCTGTGAGATTTTTTAGTACTTTAGTCTTTTAATACACCTGTCTTTTAGTATGTCTCAATGTGAAAGTCTTGTTGTTCAGTAAATAGTAGTCCTACCTCAGAGCCATAAGCTCTGCATTCAAGTCCCGCTCCAAGACTCATTGGCAACAGCAGGAACAATTAGGCTATAGCACAAGTCCTTTCAAAATTTCCCCACAAAGTGTGTGAAGATACAAAATAAAGAGTAACAGATTAGATCTTTCAGAATATTGGTGCATTGAGTTTAGATTGCTAGTGCACATTGCAGCCTTGAGGAAATTCTCATTTGTGCACAGGCGCTATAATTGCTTGGGAAGTTTAAACTTCTGTTGTGTTGATTTACTCTGTCTGGAACAGTATGAGACTGTCTCTTACATTGATCTCAGTGCTGGAGATTTGGACTAGATATATAGTATTCACACTAGAATGGTTACACTGTTTAATCCCTAATTGTTTAACTCAGTCCATTAACATAACCTGATAGCCCTCCCTCTGATTCAGCTACCTACCATATGCAATTGATCCTCATCTCCTGAATGGCTATGCTGAGGTTTGTTATTCCAGGTGTGATTGAAAGTTTTGGCTGGAAGAGTGCAAAAAGGTGAGCACATTTTGACCTTCACAATCAGTCGTGTTACATACAGCATGTGCCATGCAACATGCAGACAAAGTGAGAATGTGCAAACTCCAGACAGATAATCACCCAAGGCTGGAATTGAACTTGAGTCACTGGAATTGTGAGGCAGTAATGGTAACTAATTCTTTTACAATCCTTTTACTTCTTGGGAGAATAGCCGACAACCCCACACTATTTACAAATTTCCCAGTTTTGTCCACTGGTTTATCTGCCACTTATTTTTTCAATTACCTGAATAAGTTTCCTCATGTTTATTCTTGTATTTATTTCCTTCCATTCTAAGCATCATTGTTGAATACTTACTGTACTTATTGATGTTTACGTTTAATTACATTATGGTTGTTGTTTCCAGCATGCTTAAATATAATTCTGGAGTTACTTCTACTTCCATTAAATAAAAAAGGATTTACAGTATAATTGGCCATTCGAAACAGTGACAGAGAAATGGGAAAGGACGAGAGACTATTGATTTTCTGTTCTGCTCCTGACTACGTTAAAAATTTCAATCACTGACTTGTTTTTGAAAATATGAAACATGTCTATTCAAGTTTATTCCAATCTCAAATAAAAAGAAAGATTTAAACCCTGGTCTATGCATCAATAGAAACTAATACTAAAGGAACTCTATATAGTTATTTTAAATTGCTATGGTTCTGATCATCAGTCAGAGGTTGTGAGTTTAAGCCCCTGCTCCAGAGGCTGAAGCATAACATCTAGGCTGACTTACCAGTGTAATTCTGAGGGAATGCTGCATTGTTGAAGCGATTGGATGAGAAGTTGAATCAAATTTCCATCTGCCCTTTCAGGTATACATAAAAGATTGGAAGATTATTCTGAAGAACAGCAAAGGCATTTTGCCTGTGCCCAAACCAAACTTTATTTCAGCCTAAAGTGCTAAAACAGTTTATTTGAGTATTGCAGGAAAAACAGACATGTTGTTAAAAAACTTTTTGTCTTGCGGTGATCAAGACAGATGCAGGAATGCAAAACTTCAAAGGGAACAGCAACTTACACTTCATGCGAAAAGAGTGCTGATTAGTTGGCCAGTGAATACTGGTTGAGACTTTGCTTTGGAGAAGCATCAAGAACTATTGTCCCCATGAATTTAGACAATTCAAAAAAGATACAATTCTTGGACATTTCTGTAAAGGACAAGTCTCTGGGATTTAATATATATAGCTTCTAGACAGAATAACAGAATCACATTGTAATATTGATTGTTAATTTTAACTTGATTGTTAATGTAATATCTAACACATTGTTTAGCAACTATCTAATCATGGAATCACCTCCAATGTTAGACATTGGGTGGAATCATCCCCTCCAACCATCAGTAGAATTCATGGCAGGCAGGAGCAGAAGATATGTGCCAGAATTCTACAGCTCTGCCTGCCACAGAGCAGTGAGGGACGGACAATGGGAGCATCCGTTGACCTCAGACAAGACAAGAGCAAAGCCGTGAAATCCCACCATGGTGGGATGGAAAAAGTCCCTGACATTGGGAAATGTGATTGGGGTCTTCCTGTCCCACTTTCATGGCTGGCTGATAGCAGGTTGGCTTTCCCACTGAAGCTCAATGGGAACCCATCTCAGGCAAGACCTTTAAAACCCCAAAAGACTGGAATCATGCAACCTCCCCCACCCCCTCAACTTGAAAATATCTGACCTTGGTCCAACATTTAGAAAGCATAATAAACCATAGCTGGGATTTTCCTGATCCACTGCGGTGTATTTTCCGTGAGCAGAGGCAGCTCGCCATTGGCTACCAGTGGGATATTCCAGTTTTGCCAGAGTCAATGGTCATTTACATTACTTGTCAGCTGCACTGTTAGAGAACCCAAGGTGAGGGTGGGGAGGAGGGATCACTTTCAACGGGATCAGAAGATCCCACCAATGGGAAAGGCTAGAAAATCCTGGCCAATCATTATTGATCTGGCTTCACATGGTATAAGTTGGAATGATAACTGTTTGATCAAGCAAACACAGCATGGATTCATTAAGGGGAAGTCGTGCTTGACGAATTTATTGGAGTTCTATGAGGCAGTGACTAGTGCGGTAGATAGAGGGGAAGCGGCGGATGTGGTATTTTTGGATTTCCAAAAAGCATTTGATAAGGTCCCTCACAAAAGATTGCTGCAGAAGGTTAGGGTGCAGGGAGTCAGGGGTAGGGTATTAGACTGGATAGAGGATTGGTTGTCTAATAGGAAGCAGAGGGTAGGTATTAATGGGTGCTATTCTGATTGGCAGCTGGTGACTAGTGGAGTGCCCAGGGTTCGGTGCTGGGGCCTCAACTATTTACCATTTACAGAGATGATCTGGAGGAAGGGGTTAAGTGCAGGGTGACGAAATGTGCTGATGACATGAAGGTGAGTGGAAAAGCAAATTGCGTGGAGGGTGTGGAAAGCCTGCAGAGGGATCTGGATAGGTTGAGTGAGTGGGTGAGGATGTGGCAGATGGAGTATAATGTTAGCAAGTGTGAGGTTATCCACTTTGGTAGGAATAATGGTAGGAAGGATTACTATTTAAATAGCAAAAAGCTGCAACATGCGACAGTGCAGAGGGA
Organism: Sphyrna mokarran; assembly: GCA_024679065.1. Classification (NCBI taxonomy): domain Eukaryota; kingdom Metazoa; phylum Chordata; class Chondrichthyes; order Carcharhiniformes; family Carcharhinidae; genus Sphyrna; species Sphyrna mokarran. Next base: position 90,678,076 of record JAGIQG010000004.1, read on the forward strand.
CCTGGGGATCCTTGTGCACGAATCGCAAAAACACAGTATGCAAGTATAGCAGGTGATTAAGAAGGTGAATGCAATGTTGGTCTTTATAGCTAGGGGGATAGAATATAAAAGTAGGGAGATTCTGTTGCAGCTGTATAGGGTACTGGTGAGGCAGCAGCTGGAGTATTGTGTGCAGTTTTGGTCGCCACATTCGAGGAAGGATATATTGGCCTTGGAGGGGGTGCAGAGAAGGTTTACTAGGCTGATACCGGAGATGAGGGCACTGGATTATGAGGAGAGACTGAATAGGCTAGGTTTGTACTCTTTGGAGTTTAGAAGGCTGAGAGGGGATCTTATGGAGATGTAAAAGATAATGAAGGGGATGGATAGGGTAGAGGTTGAGAAACTCTTCCCGATTAGCAAAGATAGCAGGACTAAAGGGCACAGCCTCAAGGTTGGGGGGAAGGGGCGGTTCAGATCAGAGTTGCGGAGGGGTTTCTTCACGCAGAGGGTGGTGAATCTTTGGAATTCTCTGCCTGATGAGGCGGTGGAGGCTTCCTCGTTGAATATGTTCAAGATAAGAGTTGATAGGTTTTTGATTGACAAGGGAATTAGGGATTACGGGGAGAAAGTGGGAAAGTGGTACTGAACCACTACAGATCAGCCATGATCTTACTGAATGACGGGGCAGGCTCGAGGGGCTGGATGGCCTACTCCTGCTCCTATTTCTTATGTTCTTATGTTCTTATAAAGTGCTTGGGAAAAAATTATTTTAATGGCTATCATTAAAATCATTCTAACATGTTTGAATGCCATCACTGCTTATGGAAGCAGTCTCCTTCATTGCTAAATGATCATTAGTATTTGGAATTCAAGGTAATAATGGCTTCATCAACTCTGAAAAAAGGACACCAGCAAAAGCATGGTAAAGAGTCAGTCAACAATGTAAATAACAAATTAAAGGTGTTGAGAAACAACTGTGCTGTGAAATTAAATTTAAAAGTATATCACAAAACAAAAAAGCTAGCGACTCACAAAGCTCTGTGACAGCATGTTTCAAACCATAATTTCTACCTCGAGAAGGACAAGAACAATAGATGTTGCAGATACCACCTAAGCCTCACTCCACCCTAACTTGCCGTTCTTCACTGTCCCTGTGCCAGTCCTGGAACACCTTCTGAATAGCTCTATTCAATTTGGCCGCTGCTGTTGGGTATTGTTGAGATCTAGGGGCTAGATGAGCAATGTAGTCCAGGACAATAAGAAGACCTGAATCAACCTTCACCACTTACAGCTCACCATCAGCAATAATATGGAGCTCAGCTGGCTGCTGGGCAGATTCACCACATTCTAGTGTGGGGTTTTGTGTTCAATATCCAGAATGTACCTGCCCAAGAAAACCATATCCCAATAAGGGGAAAGATCAGAAGAAGGTAAAAGATACTGTGAATAGATTATTTTAAAGAAACTAAACGCTGCCTAATGCAACAAATGTGCAGTATGACCCTCCCCATTTCTTCTCAGATCTCACTTCCTCTGCTATAAACTATCATCATATTCCTAGATCTGATGGCACAGACTTTTCCCCTCCTGCACTTTCAGGCCTGGGGCAAATATACGTGTATCTAACTGTGCGTCAGCTCCCAATATCCCCTCAAGCCTTGGGCCAATACATGGTCCAAAATTAAAACTCAACTCTCTTCTCCTCCCCCTTCTCAATCCCTTTCCCAGCAAACACACCACTCTTCCCTCCAGTCTTGTATTCCACCCCTCACCCTTTCACACATGACCCATGTTTGTCTCTCTTGTGACCCATGCCATCAATATGTGAATTGTTCAGTTGTGTTTGACGTAAGTAATGGAGTTGATGAATAATAATTGCTGTCATCTGATTTTCAATTTTATTCCTCCCACATTGTACTGAAAGTTCAAAAAAATAAATTCAATCAGACTCAATCATTTTAAATTGTAATTACATTTATTAAACCTAAATATGGAAGGTGGTAGCAAGTTCAAGTTAAGGTATACAGGTTGGAATGAGTTTGATTGTGTAAGAAGAGGTTTGATTGTATAAGGGGAGATTTAAATCCTTTCATGGTATCTAGTAATCTGATCATAAAGTCTACGTAAACAATTTATTCCTTTCCGAAGCTGTCATTGTGTCATTTAACTGGATATGACATTTAACCTGACTTTCTTGACACCAAAAAGCATGATTTTGGATATAGATTAACCTTCTGTCTTATCAAATATGACATATTATACCTACACTATCAGGGACAAGTAATATAGATGCCTGGTTTGCACTCTAGGAACATGGGGTCCACTAGAGCAACTGGTGGAATTTAAATTCAATAAAGAACTCAGAAAATAAAAGGCTGGTTTCAGTGATTGTGACCATATAACTTATGTTGATTCAGCTGCTCTGGTTCACTAATGTCTTTCAGGGAAGATCCATAACAATTTAATTGACTCTTTACTCTATCAAGCTGCTCAAGAGCAATTAGGGATTGGCAACAAATATTGGCCTTGCCAGTGACATCTGCATCCCATGAAAGATTAAAAGAAAAGTCAACCTCAGTTTTTTTTTGCCAGGAAAGCATATTTTGCTGATAGTACACATTAAATTGGCACATGGGATAAAGAAGGCCGCACAGTCTGTGTTGTGAAGAGGATTACCATGAGTTTAAGGCACACCCATACATAGCAGACCACACCTGACATTGTGATGTACAGAAACAACAACTCCTGCAAAATGAATGAATTAGAACAGATAGTTTTAAGCTTAAAAGTTGTAAAAATTTGTTAACTTATTGTGGTGTCACCAGGGGCTGTGCGCTGAAGGGCAAAATCTTCCTCATAACGTTTTCCAGCTTTCTGACAGAACTTTCCTCCTTAAAAGATAGTCACAGGAGGCCAACCCGGAAGTCACATGGTAGTCTGATGGAAAACCCCTGTTAGGAATCGGTGCAACAGGCATCAGTTGTGTAGCTTTGCTGGACTATATAAATAGAGCTGTGAGCCTGCTAACAACAAAGCCAACTTGGTGAATGAGGTGAAGGTGGCATTTTCCCTCATTCGCCCTGAGGGTGAAGAAATTGCTCGAAGCATAACTGTGTACATGTTGCTGACATCAGTTTGTATCAAAACTCTGAGTTAGATTGAACTTTATTTGACCTGTATGAAAACTTGCTCTGGTAATCCAATCTCTCTTTGTCTGTGTTCTGACCTTGGTTTGCCCTCCTGAAAAACTGTCATTGTTGCAGACCGTGAGTTTTCACCAAGAAATAGATTAGACATCCAGGGGATAAATAAAGAATATATTGTATGTAACGTTAGACTGAAAGAAGGACTAGGTGTTTATTTCCTTTCTTTCCTATTTTTGCTGAGTACCTGAAGAGCTTTAAAAAAGTGTTTTTTTTTGTATTTGGACAACTGTGTAAGCTATTGAATAGAGTAAACTCCACCCGACCTGTCTTGGTCTACAGTCACTTGCAACGGAATATGTGAGAGGTTGTGGGTAATCATGGAGAACTTCATTCAACAATGGAAGCCTCAGTGCAACACCTTGACCATGCCATCTGAGTGTTGCAAGAAATCACTCAGACCTGAATGGAGATTAATCATTTGTTGCTAGAAGAGCAAAGGAAAAGTCGAATTCCATAGAGTAAGTACTGAGCTTATCAGTCAGATAGCTCAATCTCTCCCTATAATTCCAGGAGGTTCCGGTCTGCAAAAGATGACTGAGGTGGGTGATGGGATAATTTTCTTGAGGATATTTGAGCAGACAGCAAACAGGAATGCTTGGCCATGAGAAGATGGGCTGGAGTTATTGCCTGTATTTGGCTGGCAAAGCCCAGAAAGCATATTGTGACCTGGAGGAAAAAATGGCTGAGGAACATGAGGCACTAAAGAGCGAGTTCCTAACACGGCTTGGAGTAACAACTAAGTGTGCAGTACTCCCATGCCTGAGTACAGAGCACCCTGATTACAGATGTTTGATTTCATACACTTTGCCCAGAAGTGTCTACAACCAATGGAGCTCAGCCCTGGATAAGTGTTGGAAAGAGTTGTCCTGGATCACTTATTTCAGGACTTTACAACCGGACATAAGGAAACCGGTAAGCCATGGGAATTCCCAGTTTATGGGTCAAGCACTGCATTTCATTGAACAACACAATGCAACGGTGATATTAATGAAGGTAGAAAGAACAGAAAAATGTACTGTTGGAAGTAGAGCCCAAACCAAAGTGTGCTGTGTCCCAGTGACAGACAGGAGATGATGCTATGCTTACAAGGAAGGATTGATGTTCTATAAACTGTAATGGGGTTACAGGCCACATCCTTGGGGTCTTCTTCTATCCTGGCTGGCCTACTTGAGGGAGCCTAGGTCAGAAGACCCCAAGGGTATGGCCTGTAACCCCATTACAGTTTATAGAACCATCAATCCTATACCGCTAAAATCTGTCAATTGCATGTGGAAGAGCTGTAGAAGCCAGTGTGGATTTGGGGACCGTGGCAATTCTGGTGAATCTAAAATAGTGCTCAAAGACATGCCTTTGAAGGATGGGATAGATGTCATGACAAGCACTTGGTTACATAGGGATACCCTGACATATCTCACAGGGCAGCTCTACTTTCAAACACCACAAGGGGATTACCAGCCATGGTTGATGTTTAAAACAATTGCCATATCAAGTATTGGTTGGTCAAGGTTTCCCTTTGTTCAAGATACTGTGGGAGCAGCGCAAAAGTACTGCCTCAGATTCTGGGGGATGAGAATGGGGCCCTCTTGAAGGTAAACATGAAGATGGTCTTCTAACAGTGGAACTGCTTGGACCTGAGGTGAGGGAATGACTGAAGACAACCAAATAGGTACAACAAGGCCATCAACATCATAATTTCAACCAGGAGAACATGTCATGATGTTGATGCCAACCACTGAATGTAAGTTTCTGGCAACTTGGAAGTAACTCTATGAAACCATTGAGAAGGGGAGTCCAGAGGCAGTCAGACCGGAGCTGGAGAGAGCAAATTTACCATGTGAATCTTTTGAAGAAATGGCACAACTGTGAGGTATTAGTGGAAGCCAAAGCCTGTTGATGAAGACAGGATAACGGAAGTGCACGTGGGGGATCTTGCACCCTCGAAAAGACAAGATACATGTGAGTTTGTGTCCCAGAATAATGATGTGTTCTTGAGTGTCCCAGATAAAACTCACATCCAGAGCAAAAGATGGTCACCGTATCAAGCAACAAGGTGTAACTATAAACCCAGGGTGTCCCTGAGGCATGGATAAAAAGCCATTAGGAAAGAGGCAAGGATGAGGTTTTGGAACAAAGACAGGAACACTATCACAAGATGGTTTCTGTCTCTGTAGCTCTGTCCTGGATGTTCAGTCTGCAGGCAGAGGTTAATTCCCTGAGAGCTGGAGGGGGTGGGGTGTTACGTGATCTCACCAACGCTTCAGAACAAAAATTAGATTTTTTTTGTGTTGAGGCTTTATGGAGTGAATCTGTTTAGTGTTGTGGCAGAAGAACAAAATTGCTTAGAGACTACCAAAAGACATGAATGCCAATTATACCAGCTTCCAGCTCGGAAAAAAAAAACATGACTATCCATTAAGTACCATGGACAATATTGATAAAGCAGCTGCCGTAAATGTTGATATTTTGATATATCCAAACTCCTCTGAAAATAACGGAGCACGAGAAATCAAGCTCCATGGAAAGAAATTAAAGCCTTTGATAATTTTCAAATGTGAAACCATGCTAAACATCTCGTTCCTTGCAGAAACTTCTGTGCAAAAATAAGACAATGGTTGAATGACTCAGGGCAGTGTGTAGTTACAGATTGATAGATAATACATAGAATACACATCCCAGTGGCTTGTGTATAGAATGTACATGATTGCTTTGGGATAGATCCTGATTCAATATAAAGATCAATGAGCATCAGCAAAGAAATGACACCCACACTAATCTTATACCTGGGAGTTTAACATCTGTAGTTCAACATTCAGATGCATGGCTCAACAAGCCATTACAAGTTCATATTCACACTGGATGGATGACAGAGAAAATATCTTCAATAGAAACATGCAGGTTGCCCCATTTGATGTTTTGTGTGTGTGATGAATAATGCACTGTGGGGGTTATCTTGCCAAAAAAAGTGGCAGTGTTTCCAGTGAAAAAACTGGCATATTGCTCCAAAAACAGCAACATGCTGGTTTTCTCTCCATATTTTATGACATATTACCTAAAAAATAAACTGATTGTATTTCACGCTGCCATGCAAAAGGGCAGGAACAGCAAAACTCAACTTCACTACAATCAGGGTGCCATCTTTAAAGAGTGCTCTCATCATAGTAGCAATAACCCTGCCTATGGAGGTTTCAGAGGCTTCTGCTCCCCCACCCACCTCACTGGCAACTCCTGCTCCTCTGTCCACTCCTGGCCCACAAGCAAATCTGAAAGAATCCTTCCCCATGAGGCTCCCACTGGGGCTTGTCTTTGGCAATGCAAGGTTGGCATTGCCTAGCCAAAACCCTCTCCCCTGCAGCTATACTTACCCATGCGTCCCCAAGAGAGACCCCACAACAGTCTCACATCCAGACATCTAGGTGAATCTGTCATAAACTGTCTCAATGTGATGTCACGCTGGCACAGTGTCAATATATGCTGGGAGGGTTGGGGGGGGTGGTGGTGGTGGTCAATATACGTCAAGGGAGATGGATATGATATTAATGAATAATTCCCTAAGGGATTTTAGTGAATCAGATGAGTTTTTTTTACAACAATTGACAATGGTTTCATGATCATCATTAGAGTTTCAGATCTATATTGAATTCAAATTTCATCATGATAGGATGAAAACACAGGCCCCCAAAGCATTAACCTGGGTCTACTCCAAACTCAGCAAATTCTGGGCCACTTACTTCTGTGGATTCCAATTTGCCAGGATTAAATGATGTGAACGTGAGACTAAGTGAGCTGGATTACCTACAGTGCTCAATGTTTTTGTTCAAAACCTTCCTCGAGGCGATTAAATGTTTGGGATATTCAAAATGGTAAATTGTAAATGTCCTGCAGAGAGTGGTCTTAATGGCAAAAATGTCTTTCTTACCTCTGCACTTAGGCTTTTTGAATGACTTTAAAGTCACTAAAATATTAAAGCTATTATTTCTACTTACAAGCCTGTCAAATCAAGTTTCTCCTGAAGTATTGCAAATGTCAAATCTGACATAATGACAATATATTTTCATATTTCCTCTGCCCTAACCTAGTTATATACTGGAAAACTTGAGTGGAGATTGTGTTTAACCAAATTACATTCAAATTAAGATATTTTGAAATCACATGATCTGATTCACATAATGAGATTCCAGCCTGACCTTGGTTTCTATACTGTGCAGATCCCACAGTGTACAGGGCTACTAACTGGTGAGTGCAATAAACTATTAATTCATCTTGACAGTACCATATTAAAGAAACTGATCTTCAATCCGTTTTAAGCATTAAATAATCACAGAATTATTACACTGCAGAAGGAGGCCATTTGGCTCATTGTGTCTGCACCAGCTCTCCAAATGAGCATCATGGCTCAGTGACTTTCCCTTGCCATTTCCTCATACTCCTGCTTCTATTTTTCTATCCAAGTAATCAATTCAGTGGGATCTGCCTCCAGTACACTTCCAGACAGGGCATCCCAGACCACAATCACTCATTATCTGAAGTTTTGTCTTGCATTATATTTGTTTCTTTTGCAAATCATCTTTAAATCTGTGTCTCCTCAACCTTAATCATTTTACAAGGGGCATCGTTTTCTTAGTGTTCCAAGATGTGTAAGTTAGGAGAATTAGTGGGACTAATAAAAGTTTCCTCTCATAAAAGGATCCAGACTGAGAGGGCACCTCAGTAACCTTCCCCTACAGTTTAGAATTTTAAATTTTATAAATACTTGCAGGTTAAGCAATGGAACACAAAATAATTAGCAAGGGTGATTGTGATCATGCAGGATGCTGGAGGAGGAAAAGGATTGAGGGCCCCCTTTACTTTCCATATGGAAAATGCTGTTGCTGATCCTGATCAGTAGATTTATGGGAAATTTTTATATGCCATCTCTCCTTCATCTCCCTCCTTGATTAGGAAAGATTGCACATAATGTGCATTGAAGAGTGGCTAAGTCTATACTGTCTGTAAAAGCTTACCCTTCAAATACAGCTACTTGAATCTAAAGACCAAGACGTTTATTAGCATCTTTAGCATTGGAAAATGAACAATTCAGCAGACAGCAGAATCATATAATCATATTATAGAATAACACAGAAGGAAACAATTTGGCTCACGGATTCTGCTTCAAACCAGTAAGACTCACTTCTCTCCTCATTCTCCATAAATCTGTATTTTTTTTTCTCTTTGAAGCATTTATCCAATTGCCTTTTGAATGTGTTTCCACTACCCGAGCAGGCTGGGCATTCCAAATCCATTGCATAAATACTTTCCCCTTATGTTGCCTCTGATCTTTTTGCCCATCATATTAAATCTGTGCTCTATTGTTGTCAATTCTTCAGTCATTGCAAACCAGTTTGCTTTTACTTTTTTATCTAAATACTTCAAGATTTTGAATGTCTCTATCAAATCTCCTTTTCACTTTGCTTCTCAGTTTGAAGGAAAAGAACACCAGCTTCTGCAGATTATTCATTTAACTATCAATCCATGTTCTTTTACCATTCTAGTAAACATCAAGTGATCATTTTCCAAAGTCTTTATATTCATCCTAAAGTGTAGGGTTCTGTCTGAATTGGGCACAATACTTTAGATAATGGCTGAATTTATATTTTATATATCGACTTTTGTATTCTCCGTCCATTAAGCCAGGGTGGCATGGTGGGACAATGGTTAGCACTGCTGCCTTATTGCACCAGCAACCTGAATTTGATTTCAGCCCTGGGTGTCTATCTGTGTGGAGTTTGCACTTTCTCCCTGTGTCTGCATGGGTTTCCTTCAGGCACTCCAGTTTCCTCCCACAGTCTAAAAATGTACTGGTTACATTGATTGGCCATGCTAAACTCTCCCTTAGTGTCCCAAGATATTTAGGTTACGGAATTTGTGGGATAAATATGTGGGGTTACAGGCATGACTGGGATGATCTGTCAATGGACTATATGGTTTATTAACTGCTTTGTTAACCTTCCCTGACATCTACAAAAATTTGTACACATCACCCCCATGTCTCTCCCATCTTGCACTTCGTATTATGTCCCTTGTATTGTCTCTTCTCATTTTCCTACCAAAATGTGTTATCTCACGCCTCCATGCATTGGATTTCATCTGTCATGTGGCCATCCTTACCACCAGCTTATGTTCATCCTGAGTCTATGATTTTTTATCATGCCTCCAACTTCATATCATCTACAAATTTACCCAAGTGTACCCAAAAATCAAAGGGTTGGATCACGTGTTTGAGGGCATTCTCCCTACCAAAGGGTGTACCATTTCAAAGTGGTTGGAAGTGTGCATTCAAGAAATTATAATTCATCAAGGATACAGATGAGGTTTTTTTGACAAATCTTTGTTTTATCAATATAAAATGTATTGATTAGATCACTACCATATATTGGACATTATTGTGCCCCAAGTGTTAATTTGCCTCTGTTATTGATTCATTGTTAATTTCCGTTAGCAATTGTACAATAATTGGATGAAATTTGAAAGGCTGATTCATGCAAAATGAGGAAGTTGGTGATGGTTGATGTTTGTTTATTTAAAAATTTCTTTCTTTCCCACATGAACTAATCTTCACATATGAGAACATCCCTGGCATTCAGAGTGATAATGTATATGGTTGGTCTGGTGACGGATGTCCCATCTTTGTATTGTTCATTGCTCTTCGCCTCAACGTTGACAATATTGTAAGATGAGCGATGAGTCCTTTTATCCTTCTTATCTCCAATCCTCTGTTCTGTAATGTCATGAAGGACACATTTATTCTAGGCACACTTGCAAGTGAGTGCTGAAGAGTGCCTCACAGGAGAGAAAAATAACAAAATGTATCATATTTGCCCAAATTTTAACTCTTGAGAGTCATTCAGCTGGACTCACTAGGCCCCGTGAAAGCTAAGGATTGAGAGACTTTAACTCCTGGGCCTTATCCATTTGGAGTGACAGAGTGGCTAGTCATGTTCAAAATGCTGATTATGTGCCCACTGCCAGACCTGATGGTTATGTGACTAGTTATAGCACTTCTGCACTACATTGGCAAGGTTCCTCATATCATGTCATGGATCAAGTTAGTAATCAGCTATTGGCTAATCTAAGTCTATGTAAGGATCTATGTAGGTCTCAGAAGCTCAGCTTGAACATCAGTCCACTTATGCACTTTTCTCCAGATTTTTCTGTCAGGCTTTTCTCCATTAGCCTTCTACTCTCTAGAGGTATTCACAGGATAGTGGAGCTATTCACCTGAAGCTGAGAGTGGGTTTCGTGAGTGCCAGGGTGAGTCCCCATCTAGTGGGCTCACTTCCTGCATGTCTGGGGACCAAACTTCCTTCAAGTTCTACTAAAGCTGTAACCTGGGTCTATACAAGAAGGCACAGCTAAGGACTTGGTTCTCCTTTTTCATGTTGCTTCTAATCAGCAGTGTAGTTGAAAATGAGAAGCAATGGAGCAAACAAAGGCAGAATGCACTCACTGGACACAGTACACTGAGCATGTGCATCTCACAATGGGTTGTGATCTCACAATGAAAACTGACAAAGTGGATAGCTCTTCCAGGGTATGATGGGCCAAATGGCCTCTGCATATGCTGTTCTATTCCATGTTCTGGAATACATTCTTCTCTCACCAACTTCTACAGATACAGCAAAAAAAGCATTCTTTTTTGTTGAATCACAGCTTGGTATGGCTCCTGCTCTGTTCAGAAAAACTATAAAAGATCGTGAACATAACCCAGCCCATCATGCAAACCAGCCCCTATATGTTGACTGTCTCTAAACCTCCCACTACCTCTGAAAAGCAGCCAGCATAATCAAGGATCATATGCACTCCAGACTTACTCTCTTCCACCTTCTTCCATTGGGAAAAAGATACCAGAACCTGAGGACACATAACAACTGACTCAAAAACAACTTCTTCCTTTCTGCCATCAGACTTTTGAATGGACCTACCTTGTATTAAATTGATTCTTCACTACACTCTAGCTATAACTGTAACACTACATTTTATACTCTCTCCTTTCCTTTTCTATGAGTGGCATGCTTTGTCTGTATAGCACGCAGGAAATAATAATTTTCGTTAACTGTCATTAATGCATGTGACAATAATAAATCAAATCAAAAATTTGACAAGGAATGGAGTATTCCCTGAATTTTGTTCTCCCAGGAAGAATCTCTAGTGTAAATTTTATAAGTTAAAATTTGAATGTTTTTCCATTTTAAGATCGACAATTTGTCACAATATTACCTCTGGCCCTTCAGTAATTTCAGAAAAACAACTAAGAAATATGCTGAAACCCATGATTTTCTAATAAATTTAACTTTAATTGTGTTGATAACATCTCCACAATGTAACTCTTGTGCACAATTCAGCTGTGACCTCTTAATAAAGAACTGCCTCTGGTTTGTCGTGAATTGTGTAGGATTTGATGATGAATGATGCCCTATGCATCACTTCATTAATTTTAATAAATGAATGTAAATTGCTACAATTCTCTTCTGTGCACAGTGCTGTCCTTATACACGTCATCTTTGATCTTCTGCTGAAATCAGTGAGTTCCCATTTCCTTGCATAACATATCTTTCAGAGTGTCTTCTTGTTTTCAGATGAACTGTTTACTTTAAATGTCCAACAGGGTTGAGGAGTGGGGAGTGTAGAGAAAGAAAGATTGTAACAATGAAATCTCTGTTGTTAACTGGATACTTTAATTCCATTACGATCCACCATAAGCTTTATTTTATCCAACTTCAACTTATTTTGTTGAATTAATAAGTTAATTAATGAATCATACAGACCAATTTATTTTACAGGCTATATATGAACAAATAGAGCTGCACTTTTTCTAAATCTCACTTTAGTTTCAACTGCATCATCTGCCTCACAGGAGAGAAAATAACAAAATGTATCAATTTGCCCAAATTTTAACTCTTGAGAGTCATTCAGCTGGATTCACTAGGCTCTGTGAAAGCTAAGGACTGAGAGACTTTAACTCCGGGATCTTATCTATTTGGAGTGACAGAGTGGTTAGTACAATTGTCTCATAGAACCAAGGATACTGTCTGGGTGGAGTGTACACATTCTCCCTGTGTCTACATGAGTTTCCTCCACAGTCCAAAGATGTTTAAATTCAGTGGATTGGCCATGCTAAATTGCCTCTAAAATGTGTAGGTTAGCAGGGAAAATATGTGGGGTCATGAGAGTCAATGCAAACTCAATAGGCTCTGTAGGGATTTTAGGACTGTGTTGTTCAAGTCAAATTGAAAACTGAGAGGATGCATGAGCTTCTCATCAGGTCGAAGGGAGATTTCTGCCACAAGGGGTCCAGGGAATCAAAGCAGTGGCTTGGGGTGTCATGTAAATTTTTTACAAGGAACTTAGTGGGATTTGCAAAAAGGACTGGAATTGCTGTGACTGTAATTTCCCTGTGGGGCACAGAGGAGCATCCACTGGCCCACAACAAAACAAAAATAACTTAAAACTGGCTCACATTTCTGAACCAATTACTGACTGAAATCTGCTCACTGGCACGTTAGCCATCAGGAGACGATGGGATGATTTTTACTGGCATGGCTGAGGAAGTTTTGTTAGGACCAGGAAGTAGGCAGAACGAGCGGCCATAAGGTCTGTGGATTGGCAAGCCACCACCTCCAGTCATTCTTGCTGGCAGGAGTGGAATCAACATTCAATAAATTGATTGGACTTAAACCTGATGTTGTCAGACTTCTTACTGTGTTTACCCCAGTCCAACACCAGCATCTCGACATCAGAAGTGGAAGTGGTTGGGGCTTCTATTTGATAGAAAGGGGCAGTCAATTTGTATGTGTCAGTGCTCAACTATGTACTTTTGAGGACACTATTGGGAAGTTTCCAGTGGATTTGAATGGCCTCCCATTCTCACCTGCCTACTGGAGTTGCATGGGGTAGCAGGTCACAGCTGTGGCTGCAGGCTGTCCTATGGACAGATGTCCAGGCAGCAGTGATCAGGGCCAATCTTCACAAAATTGAAAAATCTCCAGAGGGCAATGAAGATCAAGGCACCCTCATACTCTGCCAGCTACAGTGACCAAGGCCCATCTATGTTGGTAGGTGTCCACCTGTGATTGGACCTACAGAGACTGGAATTGGATGGTAGAAGTGGTGAAGGAGAAGACCAGAAATGATCTCCATCTGTGATTATTTTGAAACAGATGATTTTTTTTCAAAACTGCTGTGGTGCAGCCCAGTGATTACTGAGCAAGTAGACAGGGGAATATTGTATTTGGACTAAAAAATTTACAAGAGCCTTGGTGTAATAACACGTTGGAACTTGGATGTTGTTCTGGTCAGTAATGGGAGGATGTTGACCTGGTCAGTAACAGGAAGTTATTGACTAGTAAGTAATAGGAAGTTGATGATTTGATCAGTATTGGGAATATGTTGACCTAGTCAGTAAGGGAGAGGATGTTGACCCAGTCAGTACTGGAAAGATATTGACCTGATCAGTAACTGGAAGATATTGACCTGGTCAGTAATGGGAAGATGTTGACCCTGTCAGTAACAGGAAGTTGTTGACCCAGTAAGTAATGGGAAGTCGATGATTTGGTCGGTAACGGGAATATGTTGACTGGTCAGTAACGGGAATATGTTGACCTGGTCAGTAACGGGAAGATGTTGATCTGGTCAGTAAAGGGAAGTTCTTGATCTGGTCAGTAATGGGAGGATGTTGACCCGGTCAGTAATGGGAAGATGTTGACCTAGTCAGTAACAGGAAAATGTTAACCTTGTTAGTAAAGGAAGTTGTTGACCCAGTCAGGAATAGGAAGATGTTGACCTGGTCAGTGACGAGAATGTATTGACACGGTCAGTAATGGGAAGATGTTGACCCAGTCAACAACGGGAAGTTGCTGACTCGGTCAGTAATGGGAACATGTTGACCTGGTTGGTAACGTGAAGTTGTTGACCTGGTCAGTATTGGGAAGATGTTGACTCGGTCATTAACAGGAAGATATTGACCTGGTCAGTAATGGGAACATGTTGACCTGGTCAGTAATAGGAAGATGTTGACCCGGTCAGCAATGGGAAGTTGCTGACTCAGTCAGTAATGGAAAGTTGTTGACCTGGTCAGTAATGGAACGTGTTGCCCCGGTCAGAAAGGGATGTTGACATGTCAGTAACAGGAAGATGTTAACCTGGTCAGTAATGGGATTAACGTGTTAATCCAGTCAGTGATGGGAAGTTGCTGACTCAGTAATGGGAAGATGTTGATCTGGTGAGTAAGGCATAGTGTTGACATGGTCAGTAATAGGAAGATGCTGACCCGGTCAGTAAAAGATAGATGTTGAAATGGTCAGTAATGGGATGTTGTTGACTCGGTCATTAATAGGAAGTTGTTAACCTGGTCAGAAAAGGGAAGATGTTCACTCGGTCAGTAATAGTCAATAACAAGAAGTTGTTGATTCAGTCAGTAACGAGAAGATATTGACCCAGTCAGTAATGGAAAGATGTTGACACGGTCAGTAAGGGAAAGAAGTTAACCCATTCAGGAAGGGGAAGATGTTGACATGGTCAATAACGAGAAGATGTTGACCTGGTCAGTAATGGGAAGATGTTGAATCAGTCAGTAATAGGAAAATGTTGACTGGTCAGCAAGGGGCAGATATTGACCCAGTCAATAATGGGAAGATGTTGACTTGGCCAGTAAGGAATAGATATTGACCTGGTCAGTAACAGGAAGATGTTGACCCAGTCAGTAATGGGAAGATGTTAACCTGGTCAACAACGGGAAGATTTTGACCCCAGTCAGTAATGGGGAGATGTTGACATAGTCAGTAATGGGAAGTTGTTAAACTGGTCAATAAAGGGAAGATGTTGACTCGATCAATAAAGGGAAGATGTTGATCCGGTCAGTAACGGGACACTGTTGACCTGGTCAGTAATGGGATGTTGTTGACCCAGTCAGTAATGAGAAGATGTTGACTCGGTCAGTAATGGGAGGCTGTTGACCTGATCAGTAATGGAAAGTTGTTCACCTGGTCAGTAACGGGCAGATGTTGACCTGGTAAATAACGGGAACATGTTGACTCGATCAGTAATGGGAAGTTGTTGACCCATTCAGAATAGGAAGATGTTGAACCAGTCAGTAATGGAAAGATGTTGACCTGGTCAGTAAGGGGTAGATGTTGACATGGTCAGTAATGGTAAGATTTTGATCCAGTCAGTAATGAGAAGATGTTGATCTGCTCAATAATAGGAAGATATTGACCTGGTCAGTAACAGGAAGTTGTTGAACTGATCAGTAATAGGAAGTTGTTGACCTGTCAGTAACAGGAAGTTGTTGAACTGATCAGTAATGGGAAGTTGTTGACCTGGTCAGTAACAGGAAGTTGTTGAACTGATCAGTAATAGGAAGTTGTTGACCTGGTCAGTAACAGGAAGTTGTTGAACTGATCAGTAATAGGAAGTTGTTGACCTGGTCAGTAACAGGAAGTTGTTGAACTGATCAGTAATGGGAAGTTGTTGACCTGGTCAATAATGGGAAACTGTGTGAGTTGAAGCCAGCCATAAAGTGACCACTTGGGTCAAGCTTCATCTTCCATATACTAAGCAATCAGTAATAATTGTTTTTGTAACCTGAAAATAAAGCTCAATAATAGCAGCACTATATATAAATGGAAACAATTCACTCCATTTTACCATATTGATTCTAAATGCTGAGTGGACTTGAGACTGAAAGTATTTCAGATCCGACTTTTAGATCTGTTCTCAATGGCCTCCTTACACACGCTGCCTGCCAAAATCTCACTGCACAAGCACCACTTACTGGATCACTCTGCCTGAGAGCAGTGGCAGGGATAAGGGTGGGTGGATCACTGTCTGAGATTGGTGGCGAGGAAGGGAGAGGGTGGATCACTCTGCCTGAGATCGGTGGAGGGGAAGAGTGAGAGTGGATCATTCTGCCTGAGATCGATGGAAGGGAAGGGGGAGGCTGGATCACTTTGCCTGGGGATCGGTGGAGGGGAAGGGGAAGAGTGAATCACTGTCTGAGATTGGTAAGGGAGAAGGGAAAGGGTGGATCACTGTGCCTGAGATCAGCGGTGAGAAACGGGGAGGGTGGATCATTTTGCCTGAGAACAATGGTGGGGAAGGGGAGGGTGGATTACTCTGTCTGAGATCGGTGGAGGGGAAGGGTGAGGCTGGATCACTCTGTCTGAGATCAGTGGAAGAGAAGGGTGAGGCTGGATCACTCTGTCTGAGATCGGTGGAAGGGAAGGGTGAGGCTGGATCACTCTGCCTGAGATTGGTGGAGGGGAAGGGTGAGGCTGGATCACTCTGTCTGAGATCGGTGGAAGGGAAGGGTGAGGCTGGATTACTCTGTCTGAGATCGGTGGAAGGGAAAGGTGAGGCTGGATCACTCTGCCTGAAATTGGTGGAGGGGAAGGGAAAGGGTGGATTACTCTGCCTGAGATTGGTGGTGAGGAAAATGGAGGGTGGATCATTCTGCCTGAGATCGGTGGATGGGGAGGGGGAGGGTGGGGCTTAACATGCCTGAAATCCTGCAGCTTCAATTGGAGCCTTCAACAGTGCATGTGCAGAAAAAACAGATGGAATGTGGTTCGCCTACCACATCCCTCCTTGAGCTGGATAATGCCTCTCCTCTGGCCCCACTCTTACAACATTACTGATCTCCTTCTCCACCCACCCACCCGACACCCAGGCTGATCACAGGCCCCTCTCCCCAACAGCTCTCAGGCAGAGTGATTCACCCTCCCCCTTCCCCGCCACCAATCTCAGGCAGAGTGATTCACCCTCTTCTTTCCCCTCCACTGATCTCAGAAGAGTGATCCACCCTCCCCCTTCCCAGCCACCGATCTCAAGCAGAGTGATCCTCCCTCCCCCTTCCCCGCCACCAATCTCAGGCAGAGTGGCAGCAAATTCCCCCTCCCCTCACCCCACCTTAGCCCCCACTACATCCACCACAATCTCAAACAGAGTAATCCACCTGTCACCTTCCCCATCACTGATCTCAAGAAGAGTGATCCCCATCTCCCCTCCACCTGGACCCTCCTGTATAAGGCTGCTATCTCCTTCTGACTCTGATGGCTGTTGGCAACTCGCTGTCTCTTCCCTGTCCCCAGTCACTGAAGCTCTGTTCCGCTTCATGAAGGCTTCCTCTACGTTCATTTCCACTTTGGGATGTAGCAGGGCCATGGCAACAGAGATTATTGTTCTGGAGAATATTCACTGTGCTGGTGAGGACAGACCCTCTCTTGGCAGATTACACAGACTCAGTTATGTGACAAACAAGCCCATGTTGTCACTGAGACATTTTTCGAGGAGGTGCTTTGTTGATTGTCCTGCACCATTCGATTGTGGGTATAGAGGGCACCTTGTAATATGTTCAAAGTAAGACAAATTGCTGGGCATTGTCTGTCATTAGCCTTTGTGGGATGTCCTGTGCAGCAAATGTCTCCTCAGCTTTCCAATTAACTGTGTATCTCTACATGTCTGGCTTGTCATCAACCCTGAGAATGAATCAACAAGGACCTGATGTTGTCTCCCATCCCACAAATACACCTGCCATGGTGAGTGACTGTGGAAGGTCAGGGATTCTTTGGTTTGATCAGGCTTGAGTGTGTTGCAAAGTACACTTTCCTGGGCACTTTCCTCTCTATGTCAGCAAACTACGAGGGCACGTATATGGTTTCCTTTGCTCTACACTTTGTTGCTTCCACCCCTTAGTGTCCTTGGTGGCATATCTGCATGTAGAACTTATATAGAGAGTAGCAGGGTGGGGGGAGGAGGCTGTTGAACCTCTGACCACGCTATATGACTTTATTTTGCATGGTTAACTCCTCTCTCATGGTGTAAAAAGTGAGAAGATCATGGAGAAGGTCTTTTGTTGTCACGGGCCATCCTTTCATGGTGATGTCATGGAGATGCCTGGGTGAGTGATCTGCCTGTTGGATAGCTTTGAGTTCCTCAATTCTGTGGGACGACAGCACTTGAATTGTCCTAATATCAATGTGTTGCTCATGATCTTCTCGCTCAGTGGTGGGTTAATACTCGAGAGGGTATCAGTGAGGTATAGCTTCTTACCATGCTTAGAAATCACACAGAAGTTGTAGCGTTGGGGCTTGAGCATCACCCATTGCAGGTGTGGTGATGCAATGTGGACAGGGTCTTTAAGGATAGCAATGAATGGCTGGTGATCAGTTTCAACACTGGCATGATGGCCATATAAAACATGACATTTTTGACATGCAAAGACTAAGGCAAGGAATTCTTTCTTGATACATGTACAGCGAGTTTCAGTGATAGTGAGGGCTCTTGATATGAAGGCTATTGATCTGCCATTCTGGATACAGACTGCTCTGCGTCCATGCTTAGAGGCATCTGCTGATAAGAGTACAGGTGCTCAAATGTCAAAGTATTGGAACATAGGAAAACTGGAAACAGATGTTTGAGTTTGTTGAATACAGTGGGTTGGTGTTCCTGTCAACACAATTCCACATGCTAATGGAAAAGCTAATGGAGGGGCCCGGTCATCTCACTGTAACAGGGAATAAACTTAGATAGATAATTCTTCAAACTGAGTAAATATTGCAAGGTGTGTTTGTCCTCAGGAGTGGACAATTCCATTTAACCGTTGTCTTGTCTGACCTGGTTTCACATCGTTGGCTGTGAGCAGGTGGTCGACAAAGGGAACCTGGCTGATCCTGAATCTGCATTTAACAGAGTTGAGTTCAACTGAATGGTTCTGATACTATTGAGAACAAAACGGCCTGCTTCATGTTTCTACATTGTTGAACCCAGTTCAGAAGGTGATCAACAATAATTTCACAGGATTGACAAGATTCACAAGAATGCTGTTCCATAGATTCCATTGGAGGACCTCACTACAGGTGGAAACCCCATAGGGTATGTGGAGGAGGAACCTGTATCTGCCCACCAGAGACATGACCGTAGTGAGCCTCGAGAGTGGGATTTGTCAAAATCTGCATCCCTCGCATCCAAGATGCTGAAAACCTTAGTATTAGCTTTCCACCTAATGTCAGTTAGAACCTGTTCAATAATCTTCATAGCATGGTGGAGGCTCAGAGAGCTTTATCACTGGGTTGATGCAGATATTGACTGTGCTGCCTTTCTTTACTGCAGCTACCATTGCATGAACCCGCCCTATTGCCTCATGTATGGGGCCATGATAGCCCATCTTGTCATTCCATCCAATTCAGTTTCATAGCAAGAGAGCCTAGACAATGGGCATTGCTGAGTCATCCAACTTTATGTAATATATTTCTGGCAGCTTCCCAATAATATCACAGTTGAATAGATCTTTGTATTCTAGCATCTCTGGGGCTTAATGCAGTAGGATGTGTACATCTGGCCCAAGGTGGATTAGCCTCTGAGGAAATCATAAACACTGAGGATGTGTTATCACACCTGAATCCTCTACCAGTTCAGATAAAGACAGCACCAA
Source organism: Sphyrna mokarran (assembly GCA_024679065.1). Taxonomy (NCBI): domain Eukaryota; kingdom Metazoa; phylum Chordata; class Chondrichthyes; order Carcharhiniformes; family Carcharhinidae; genus Sphyrna; species Sphyrna mokarran. The sequence continues at coordinate 90,697,726 of JAGIQG010000004.1, forward strand.
AGGGAACTGGGTAATCTTGTTCATAAGTTGCTGAAAGCTGAATGCTGTACCTGCATAATAGCCTTTTGTGATACGTGAACTAGGACACTCAGACCTTTCTGCAATTCAGGGCTCTGCAATCTTTCACCATTTAGATAATATACTTTTTTATTTGTTCTGCCAAAATGGACAAGTTCCACTTTGTCCCACATTAGACTTATTTTGCCAGATTTTTCCCACTCACCTTATCTATCTATCTTTTTTACCTTTTTTGTAACTTCAAAAACTTACTTTTCAACTTACTTTGTGTCATCAGCAAAATTAACAAACATGATTTTGGTCCCTTCACCCAAATCATTAATATAAATTGTAACAAATTGAGGCCTAATACTAATTCACTTATGCCTATTCTGTTAGCTATTCACAAAGTGAATCATCTACATACAGACCCTGTGTGGGTGACATTGCCTGCATTCTATAACATGGCAATGGTTGAGAAGAAAGTTCCCACTTCTGCTGCTGCTGTTATTGTAGCACATGCTTCTCATGTCCCTCACAGTGTTCCAAGATTCAATTGTAGGAGTAGCTTCCATGCTGCTGGTAAAGTGCCGATCAAAAGCAAAAAATTCTGAAGGAGCTGAAATGAGTTTAAATCACATCCAAAATAATGAAACACATGCTGAGAACAAGTCCTGTGAGCAAAAACCTTTTACTTAGGGAAAAAGCAGATGTCATTTTTTAAAGACTTTCCAGCCTGTCAATTACTCAGTGCTGTAAGTCTTTGCTGTTTTCTTGGTTTGTCCAACCTGGCAAACCCCAGGAAGTCAGGCCCAGCCATCAACAGCTGCTTCATCAATTAGTTCTCTTCTATCATAAGGTCCTTTGCTAGCACGAGGGGACACAGCTTTAAATTAAGGGGTATGAGTTATAGGACGGATATCAGAGGTAGGTTCTTTACTCAAAGAGTGATTAGGGAGTGGAATGTCCTGCCTGCATCTGTTGTAGATGCGCCAAGTTTGGTGGCGTTTAAGAGGTTAATTGATAAGTATATGGAAGAGAAGGGAATGGTTTAGTTTGGAGGGGCATTGCTTTTTATTTTGGTCGGCACAACATCGAAGGCCGAAGGGCCTGTTCTGTGCTGTAATGTTCTATATCTATATCTAAAGTGGAGATGCTTATTGATGACCGCACAATGTTCAACAGCATTCATGCCTCCTTAGATACTGAAGCAGTTCATATATAAATATGGCAAGACATGGGCAATATCCAAGCTTGGGCTGACAAGTGGCAAGTAATATTTATCTCAAACATGTGCCAAGCAATGACCATCTTCAACAAGAGAGGATCTAATCATAGCCCCTTGACAGTCAAAGGCATTACCATTGCTGAATCTCTCAGTATTAACATCTTGGCGGTTACTATTGACAAGAAACTGAACTGGACTAGCCGTACAAAGACTATGGCTACAAGTCATGATGTGAAGATTCCGTTCTTGGATTGGACCGGGCACAGTAAGATGTCTCACAATACCACGTTAAAGTCCAAAAGCTTTTTTTGGAATCACAGTTTTCAGAGGTGAGCCAAACATAGAAACATAGAATATGGTAGGCCAGTTGGCCCTTCAAGCCTGCACTCCCATTCATTATAATCATGGCTAATCATCCAACTCATTAGCCCTACCTGACTGCCAACCCTACCCTGGGGAGTGTAACATTCTACATAACGCATGCATATTAAGTCAGAGCAAAACAAAGCTCAGCTGTGATGTTCCTGTGGTTGAAAAGCCTGCTGATTTTCATTATTCAACTCATGAATGAAGGATAGTAATTTGACTGAGCTGGTGACTGGTGCCTTGTACAAGGAACTACTTCCAAGTGAAGACAGCAAGAGCAGAAATAACTTTTAAAAGTTAGTTACTAACTTCATTTAGAATGTCAATGTAATTCGTATGCAATTCAACATCAGGCATATATAATGGGTAATACATCCATTTGCTTATATACATTTCCTCATACAGTAGCCTAGTATTAGGAAAGCTGATTTCTTAACTTCCCCTCTTTTTTAGTAAACACTACTTCTGCAAACTTAATGACTACTGCCTTCAGGTCTCTAAGGATTTCTAAGTCTGACTGCTAGCTGCACACCTCTAGCCCTCCCTGCCGGGTCTGCAGTGATAAATGCATAACAATGTCCTAGGAATATGCCTTACAGAAGGGTTCTCTCTGTGTGCCTGTTAATTCTCTGCCTCCTGTTGTGTAAGTGTGAAGCAGTCTAGACAGACACCAAGCATCCAGGCATCTGAAACTGAACTGTGCCATCTGACCAAAACTGACACAACTGCAGCAGAGAACAATATACAGGAAGCAGAGATAAAACTCTTTGTTGTTTTCTCGAGGACACAGTTCATGCTCTGATATGAACAAAGAAGCATCCTAGCTGTTTCTTGTCTACTCTATACTGAAGGACAACAATGGATGATTCAGTATTTTTTGACAATCCGTTATACTACATGGTGAGTCAAAACTGTTTATTTTCTGTCTTTGGCTTTCCACATCTCTGGTAAAATCATGCCTCAGAACTTGTGCTCTAGTGGATCAGTCCTGTTGAGTACATTCTAGCTTCATGCTCTTCAGTTTTCTGCAGTAATAACACTACATGAATCAATGTCATATTTGCAATTTAGTGTGTTATTAATTTGACATGATTAATGCATACAATCCAGTGATGTGCTTCTCTGAAACGGTGAAGTAACTCAAGATCCATAACAAGTATGAGATTTGTTTTACTGAAGTTTAGCTTTGAGATTTTGGAACCTCTTGATGTGCAAGTTGGTAGCAATCCTAACGTAGCTCTGGCATTTAAAATCAATCAATCTGTGGCTGGGTAAAAGATAAATTAACTGGAGAAATCCACTGGTGTGTTCATTTCAAGTTTTGGCAATTGCACTCAGATCTAAAATCCAATATTTTGGCACCTTTAGCTCTTCGCAGCCCAGGATTGAATATAATTTGTACATAATTCAAAATGAATATTCTGCTGTCAATCCAAACATCACAATTGCTGCTAAGTTTTTGCATTTACAAAGAACTGGTGAAGGTATCAGTACAAATAATCACAGTTATTCTTTGGGCACTAATTTTATAGAGACTTTCAGACAGTAAAATTGGCACTTTGTGATGTACCCAGAGATTTTTATAAAAAATTAAACTAAAACTCTTTAAAGGGGAAGTCTATATGAAATAAACACTGATGGCATTTTTGTTCTTTGGGACACTGGGGTAGAAATTTGTTTTGTAGATGATTTTTACAGCCTCCAGGCAGTCCTATGTGCTGCTAAATGCACCAAATGCATGGTGTTCTTCCTTAGTATCATTAATATTGAACATATTTCTGTCCCATTGTGATCTGTGTTAACTCCACAATTTCCTTTATTAATTTGGTATTGTATGTACTTTACGTCGTTGATACAGAATTTCTTAGAGACACACGCCATGGAATCACACATCTATAGCACTGAGATGGCTATCATAAGAGTCCCAAAATTATGTTGTATGTAGGTTACACCATTACTTACCGAATACTATAACTTCAGAGATGTTTGTACTATTTTACCAATGCTCCTATCAAAACCAAGCAAAATTGGCAATTGTAACTTTGGTCCCTAAGTCAACAGTGACTGCAAATTTCATGGTATTGCATGCAGAAAAAAAGATGGCATAGGTGACTATTTTTGAACTATTATGTTTAAAAGAATTGATTAAATTAAAAAAAAACTTTGTTGTTTCTTGATTTCTTTTCAGCTAAAGTCCATCACAATGTCTTCATTGTATGCTGGGTTTGCAATGTATGTTAGTTGTCACAATCACATAAAAGGCATTTTCTTAAAGTGGTCTGTAAGTGAAGAAATTGCATACGTGCATATGTACCGCACTTTAAATTTATTTGTGAAATAATCCAGTGACAGGCTTTAATCTTAAACAAAATAAAATGATTATTTATTCCTTTTGAGGACTGTTAGATCACATAAAGAAATTTCAAGAATTGGGTGGAGCATTTTTGGCACATGCACCATTCTGTTTTAAACTAGTTTTGGACTGGGTTTTAAAAGAGTGTATGACCCTCTCATTAATACATGGTGTAAGACTTTATGTTAGCTTATGACAACCTCCAGTAATACTGAAATGTCATCTGAATCAATATGGCGACGCACATATTTCAGGTACCCATTTAATATAAATAGTTCTCAAATTTGAACATTTTTTCATGTTTTGTCCTCAAGGAATAGCAAAATTGAAATTGAACTTGGTGCTCTATTTGATTGATAATTAAGTAGCCTTAATTACTAATTTTATTCTTTTAACTAAATTGAATAAATCTGTGATTTTAAAATAAATCCTAAAACTACACACAGAAATTGAGTGATCCATAACTCAAACAATTATTTACAAGCAATCGGCATTAAACTGCTTAATTTTTATAATTGAGGTATAATATTAACTGCTTTACTTCTGCTGTACTCGCTGTGGCATTTTGAAACAGAGGAAGTAATGAATTAAAAGTTAGTTACAGTAAATTGTCATGTTGATAAATGTTGTAACACCTTCCTTACTGACTAAGTGGTTCAATGATTGTACTGTTCTCGCTCATATTGCAGTCTCTGCTTTTTCAGTTTAATTTTGCAAGATAGATGACAGGTTGGACACTGATTTCTGCAGACTCAAGCAAACACTCGATAAAATTAAGGTTGAAGTTATGGTGTTGATACCAATCTCAGAATGATAATTACAAATTCCAATTGCAGCTAGCAGGACCATGTTTATGTTGCTTAATGCTGATTATCTGATCTAGGAGAGAACATTGCATGAAGATGCATGATCAGTCCTCCATTTCCAAGTATTACATTTTGTGGAGCTGAGTGCTTTCTAATTTTCTAGCACTCCATTACAAATCTCGTAGTAGTGTAATAAGAATCAGCTAATTGCATTTGATGTTTGGATTTTTGGATGGGCTGGTCTCGCAAAGTGGGCTAGAGCTAAACATAAATGACATCAACTGATGTTAGTTAGATCCATCAGCTGGCTCATTCCCACTAACATGTAAGTCAAAGAACACACTTGATGTGCCAATTGAAGAGATCTTCAGGTTGTAATCAAATAGATCGAATATTCAGGGATTGAATGATTCTCTCAGCGCTTTGTAAAATTTGTTTGGCACTGTACTGATTTTCCATTCTATGTAAATCCCAAGTAGTATGGGAACGCCTCTTGCAGTAGGACTTCCATTGTTCCCTTTTGGATCATGGCCAGTTTGAGACCTGATCCAATGAAGAAAACCAATTGGATTAACCATTATTGGAACAAGCCTCATATGATTATTAAAGTTGGAATATAGATACATCCAAACTAAAAGGGAACTGTGACATTGTTTAAATACATTGGCTGTAAATTCACTTGTGCAATCCCAGAAATTCTGGGGCTAAGGATGCCAGTTTAGGAGTAAAATGGTATTCTTGCTGATTCTGTATGTCTGGCATGTGCTGAATACCATTGTGAAGGTGTCGGTGTGGTCACTAAGTGTCCACCAGGAGTTCACAGAATAGGCAATCATAGAGTTATATAGGTTTATGGCATGTAAACAAGCCCTTTGACCCAAATATGCATACCGTCAGTTAGCATCTAATGCTGATTTGACACCAGTGCTGACATTTTGACACTATCACCCTAGTCGCCAGCCTCTCTCAAACATATACAGCTGAACATACGTTCAGCAACATGAACCTCCCCACTGCACCCCTCCTCCTCCCTCCACCAGTGCTGTTTAAAGGCATCATCATCTAATTTGTAGGTTTGTTATTTTTGATTTTCTCCTGGCTCAGCTGTTGAGGTGCTGTGCATTTGGAGCAATTGTTGAACTTGCTGAAGACTGTGCACAATGCTGCACAAGGAGGATTGCAAAAGCTCCAGGCAACCACACAATATCAATCTTCGCTGCCATAGTAACAGTCCTCCTTGAGCTGCAGCATGAGGAAATGTTGCAGAGGTAAATAAGAAGAACAACTGCTCTCAGAGGAAGGAGGATTGGAAAGAAAATCTCTTCTTGGAATTCTTGTTAATTTTGGGTCTTTGATTGGGAGAACTTTTCCTACCTCCAACTAAGCTAGGAGTAGTGTATTTGGTAGCTATTCCACACGAAGGAGATACTTACTGAATTCTGTCACTTTGTGGAACTAGGACTACAGCTTCAGAATAGGGCATAAATAGTGTTGCCAGTGGCTGCATAGATCACCAAGACCCTCAATCTTTATCCCTTAGGATCCTTCCAGGACCAGTGTCATAGCTAACACCTCACAGTTCTAGCATCCACAGCTGCATCCAAGAGGTGACTGTGTGTGGAAAGTATAGAAGCAGCAGGAGCATTCAGCTTTGACAGGACAGTAGGTTTCTCTTGGCACAGGATGCCATTAACTGCATGCATGTTGCTTATATTTCAATGCTGAGATAAATCATAAAATGGTTATTGCATAAGAAGAGGCCACTCAACTCATCATGGCCATGCCAGCTCATTGCCACAGCAAGTTCTACTCCTTGCCCTTTCCCCATAATCCTCCCAATGTTTTCTCCTCAGGCAGTTATTAATTTTCTTTTAAAAGCCTTGGTTAAACCTGCCTCCATCACGCTTTCAGGCAATACATTCCAAATCCTAGCTACTCACTGTATAAAAAAGATTTTCCTCATGTCACCATTGCTTCTTTCTCTAATCACCTTCAGTCTGAGTCCCCTGGTTCTCAATCCTTCCACCAGTGGGAACTGTTTCAACCTCCCAACTTCATTCAGGCATCTCATGATTTTGAACACCTTGAACAAATCTTCTGCAATCTTCTCTTCTCTAAGGAGAGCAGTCCCAGCTTCAGCTTTCTTTTGATGTATCTAAAGCTTTTTTGCCTTGGAACCATTCTTCTTTCCTGCACCTTTTCTACTGCAGTCATATTCTTTATAAAGTGCAATGCCCAAAACTGGACACGGTATGAAAATTGAGGCTGAACCAGTATTTTGAAAAGATTTGTCATAACTTCCTTACTTTTATATCCTATGTGTCTAATTATAAAACCTAGATCAGACTTTTGAATGGACCTCCCACGTATTAAGCTAATCTTTCTTTTCACTCTATCTATAACTGCAACACTCCTTTCTGCACCCTCTCCCTTCCTTCTCCTTTATGTACTCTATGAATGGCATGTTTTGTCTGTATATTGCACAAGAAACAATACTTTACACTGTATCCCAATGCATGTGACAATAATAAACCAAGTTTATTGATTTATTTCAAAAAGGTGCAGAATATATTAATTGGCCAAGATAAATTGCTCCATAATGTCAGGGGGATTAGCAGGGTAAATAAGGAGGGTTATGAGAATAGGGCTTGGATGGTATTGTGATCAGTGTGGACTCAATGGATTGAATGGCCTCCTTCTACACTGTAGGATTCTATGATTCAATGAAGCCAAATCAAATTTCTTTGTCCTTTAATAATCTTTTCCTCAACCAATCCTGCCACGTTCCTTGATTTCTGCACATGTAACTGTAGCTCCAATCTCTTCAGAATCCCTTTGATTGGTATGCTGCCTGGGGTGGCACGGTGGCACAGTGGTTAGCACTGTTGCCTCCCAGCGCCAGAGACCTAGGTTCAATTTCCAGCTTGGGTCACTATTCGTGTGGAGTCTGCCCAATCTCCCCCCTGTCTCTGTGGGTTTCCTCCAGGTGCTCTTGTTTCCTTCCAAAGTCCAAAAGACGTGCTGATTAGGTACATTGATCATGCTAAATTCTCTCTCAGTGTACCCAAACAGGCACCAGAGTGTGGCAACAAGGGGATTTTCACAGTAATTTCATTGCAGTGTTAATGTAAGCTTACTTGTGGCACAAATAAATGAATTTGAAAATATTGTTTTCCCCGCACCTGCTTTTGGAAGATGTCCAATTTAACTCCAATGTTTTATTAGACTGTGTAATGGGCTTCATTATCATTGGAAAATAAATTAGAAAAAAATTTACATGCATTTACAAATAAGTGAGTCAGAATGCTTGGCATTTTTCTCAAAGAAGTAGGTAAGGGGTGGAATTTTCCCATCCTACTCACTATGGGAATCAAATGTTCAATTTGGCAAAATGTCTTGCAGCAGTGTAGTATCAACATGCTATGCTTGGTTGACATCATAGGTTACATTTTAGCTTCATTTGAAGCAATTTTTAAAAGCGGGGCCACGGACCGTGGACCATGAAGTCTGTTGACATCAAATGGGATTTTCTGGCTTTGGGATAAGCACAGCCAAAAGTCCTGCCCAAAGTATTCAAGTTCATTTATGTGCAGAGTTGAAAGCTGAATGTAACAACAGTGACTGATATAACTGGTAACATAATACATCACATTGGGCATAGATTTCCAACGGATGCATCTCTTCAAAATGTAAAATATAATGGTTAGGATTCTCTGGTCTTGTTTGCCCCGTCGCCATACCAGCACGAGCGGAGAAGTTGGTGCTCAGCCAAAACACCATTCAGTGCGGTGAGATTAGAGAAACCCAGCCAAGGGCAAAGTCAGAGAATCCCAATCAATATATATATTAAGTGTTCAAGACTGGGCTTGACTCTAATCAGCACACCCGAGGGAATTCAGGACAAAGAGGAGGGATGGGGGCCAGTTTGATGTGTGGTTGGAATGCTGGAAGCCATGGAAACCAGAATATTGTGGTGTCATCACACCCGGGTGATGTTTGTAATTATGTGCATGACATGACCATTTTTCTGTTGACATCATCACGTTCGAGAACTCTTGGAGAGACAGGTGGAGAGATGGGGAAGGGGTGGAAAAAGTATGAAAACAAACACAATTTTCGTGTCACTGCTAAGTATGGGGGTTTGGGGGTGGGGGGCACACACTATATTACACTGGAATAGTAGTAAGTTGGCTTAGGACTATAAGGAGCAATCGTTTATGGTGGTGGGTAATTGGTACGGAGATTATTAGGGTGTGGAGGGGGGGGTTTGGGTTGGCATGAATCGGCATATTTAGAATATGGGAATGGGTATGTGGAATGAAGAGGTATGAGGAATGAGAGCTAGGGGACCTAATATTTGACAGAACAAATGGGGTCAGGTTCCAGAGAATTAAGATGAACCTTTTAATCAGCCTGTCAATTTCTGGCAATCCCTGTGATTGCCTTCGATCTGTATCGAGGAAATGAACCTAGCACCATTCCACCCCCATCCCAGCCCACCCTTCCCAGAATGAAAATCGTGTTATTTGGAGCACTATATTTCAAGGCGGGTGCCCCAGGAAATTTCCTGATTTGAGCTACCCATCCTGACGGTGAAAATCTAGTCCAATCTGTTTACTGATACACAAAACTGATTTAAAGTGTGAAACTAGCCAATAAGGGAATGAATCCAAACAGCAGATGGAAAAATGGAAGTGCTGCCCCATTGGTTGTTTGGAATTTGCCACAAGTGCCATTGACGATTAGCAATCTGACTGGAAATCCAATGCTTGAATAAAGTAAATATGCCTTTCACATTCGGCCTTAATGTGAGTCTGAATAAACAGCAGGGTCAGCCTGGTATTTCACTCACTGATATAATTAATACCCTTAAAGTTAAGCTGACAGCAATATCTGCTGCTATGGATGATTACATCTGCTTTTCACTTCAACTCTTTAGTCATAGGCTTGAATTTACTTGAGCATTTTTTTTGTGTTTTTATTCTAATTCAATCAAATCAAATTCAGTTCAGAGTCTCAACAAGTTGGGACATTCTGGATCTAAACTGACAAGACAGGGCTCTCACCTCCTCTCTTGGGCTTGATCCACATGATCCAAGCTGATTGGAGTAGGCATAGCTCCTCCTCCAAGGCTTGATCTCATTTGCATCTTAGCCAAAAGGCCTAGATGCCGCTTTTAAAAATTGCTTCAAATGAAGCTAAAATGTAACCCAATGACATCAACCAACCACAGCATATCGATACTACACTGCTGCAAGACATTTTGCCAAATTGAACATTCATCAATCAGAAATATTTCTACAAGTTACTGGTTTCTAATTACCTTTTTACTTGTTGAATACTGCACCATTTAACCCACAACTCCCTACATGACGTCTGTGTATCCAGTTGGCGTTGTGGGACTGATTAGTAAGTCACAATACCTTATGGACCATGTATGATTAAATCAGTCAAACACAATAATATTTCAGCAGATTCAGCTTCCAATTCATTTTCATCATGGCATCTGCATTGTGATGAAAAAGTTAAGTTTATTTATTAATCACAAGTAGGCTTACATTAACATTGCAATGAAGTTATTGGGTAAATCCCCTAGCTGCCATATTCCGACACCTGTTTGGGTACTTGTGTCTCTCACTGCACCATTTATATTTCTCATCAATTGTCTCTCTCCCAATTTAGTTTCTCTCCCAATTTGGTTCCTCTTCATTGTTCAGTGTCTCAGTGTACTTCCTTTACTTTCTCTGCTCTGCTCTCAATTGTGCTCTCATTCAATCTCTTTGCTTCTTCATTCAATTGTTTTTGTTCATTGTCTTCTTTCTCATGGCCCTGACTTTTGTTCTTTTTTTTTTCTTTTTTGTTTGTCCTTCATCTTTCTCTTATGTCTCCCCTAACTTCCCCTTTCCCTGATCTTCTATTGCTTCCCTCACTTTGTACTTTGCCTTCATCTTTCATTCTTGCTCTCTTTATTCTTTTTCTCTAAGATTCTCCCCTTTGATGTTTTCTCCTTTCATTTTATTTCTCCTTATGCCTTCACATTGTCTCTCATTAAATTTATTTTTCTCAACTTTGCTTTACAGAACTTGCTTTCGAGCACATCTTTAATCATCTCCACTTGTTCCTCTTCCACTTTATTATACACTTCATATTTTTCTCTTTTTCAATCTTCCTTTACACTATCCCCTGCCTCATTCTTTTGCTTTGCATATATGCTTTCTTCTCTTCTTCCCAGTTCCATAGTCACAACCTTCTTCTTTCTTCCCGTTCTCCTGTCCCTATTTATTGTTTTTCTCTCTCTCTCTCTCTCTGCTTCCTTCTATAGTCTCCCCTCAATTCTTTTCCCCTACCTTGTGCCTTTAACTCTTTCTCATCCAGTGACATAACCAGTGAGGGTGGCATGACCTTCAATCACTCTATTGACTCATTTTGTATGTTAGGAAACTACCTGCAAATTATTTGCTGGCCAACTTATAAATCCTGATTTTGATTGCCTGGTGGGAATAAAATTATGGTCATGCAGCATTGGAGGACAATAACATGCCTGTGCTGTGCTATATTGGTCAAATCTGGGTTCTACTCTCTCTCATAGAATTCTACAGTGTAGAAGGAGACCATTCAGCCCGTTGAGTCTGCACCAATCACATTCCCACCCAGGCCCCATTCCCATAACCCCATGTTGTTAACCGAGCTCATCCAATGACCTTCATTCAACCCATCCTCATCCTTTCCCTCACAAATGTTTCTTTTCCATATTTCCTTCTTCAATCTCTGCTTCCACAGATTCCTCCCCCTTTGTGCTGCACAATTTTTCTCTTCCGGCTCCACATTTCCTTCTCTCCGTAAGGAGAGTATGCGCGCATGCTACCAGTTGACAGCAGCAATCTCTGATTCTGTGCGTCATATAAAAGTTCAACTGCACCTAAATCACTCAGGCTTTCTGTCAGTACTTTCCAGAATGGTGAGCTCATGTGCAGAGAGAAAATAGATACAAGAAGCATGGCACTTATTGTGCTTGCTGAGTTCCCCTGTGGCTGGTCTCCACCCCAGCCACACAATGTGAACTCTCTGCATAGCAGGCTCACTGATCCCCAGTCGTTGCGGTACCAGCAGACTAGATGGGATGTAGATTTGTGCGATTTCCCACTACACTCTGCAGAGGAAAATATTCCTGCTTCCCACCCCCAACAAGGGACTTAAGCCCAGAGTGGTAAATCCTGATCATTAAATGCATGGAAAGGGAGATAATGGAGGGTTGGAATGAAGTTTGGGGATAGGATAGCATGGGAGGATTGGAATGGAGAGTTGGGGATGGCATAAGAAGAGGGAATGGGATGAGAACATAGAACATAGAACATTTCAGCGCAGTACAGGCTCTTCAGCCTTCGATGTTGCGCCGACCAATGGAACCAATTTTATGACCCTCTAACCTAAACTATTCCAATGCTATCCATATGCCTATCCGCTGACCATTTGAACGCCCTTAAACTTGGCGAGTCCATAACTACTGCAGACAGGGCATTCCACGCCCTTACTACCCTCTGAGTAAAGAACCCACCTCTAACATCCATCCTATAACTACCACCCCTTAATTTAAAGCTGTGTCCCCTCGTGTTATCCATCTCCCATCCAAGGAAAAAGGCTGTCACTATCCACCCTATCTAACCCTCATCATCTTATATGCCTCAATTAGGTCACCTCTTAGCCTTCTTCTCGCTAATGAAAATAACCTCAAATCCTTTAGTCTTTCCTCATAAGACCTACCCATCATACCAGACAACATCCTGGTAAACCTCCTCTGCACCCTTTTCAATGCCTCCACATCTTTCTTATAATATGGCGACCAAAACTGTACGCAATACTCCAAGTGCGGCTGCACCAGAGTTTTGTACAGTTGCAACATGACTCTACCAAGAAATGCTAACACACTGTACACCTTCTTAACAACCTTATCAACTTGAGTCCCAACTTTCAGGGATCTATGCACCTGTACACTGAGATCTCTCTGCTCATCTACACTACTGAGTCCTATCATTAGCCCTATATTCTGCGCACACATTACTCTTACCAAAGTGGATCACCTCACACTTCTCCACATTAAATAGGATATGAGAAGAAAGAAAGGATGAGTATAAAATGGGGATTTAAAGAAACATTGCTGCAATAAAAATATTAAGTGCAATTGTTTATGTGCCTCTGTTAAAAAGTAAGAATACCTTTTTTTTTAAATTTAGACAGTTAACTGTTCATTTAGGGTGGTCAACAAGAGAATAAGCCCTTGTAGTGTTCCCCCTAGATAGTTCCACCAGCTACATACACACATCAGGCTACTCAACATCTGTGCAGAGAACAATTAAGTTAAAGCTTTTGAGGTGTAACTTGTTCACCAACTCTGCTGAAGGGTTACATCCAAAATATGAAGTTGACTTTTTCAGTGATGCTGACTGACCCACATTGTTTTATTTTCAATTTTCGGCACTTGTCCTTCTTTTGCTTTTTACCCACTTGTTGTTTGTTTGGTTCTCACCCTTTCTCAGGTCATGCTATGAAGTTATGAGCTGTGTGCAGTTATGGGTTTTAACTCACAGGGTGAATTCGCAGCAAAATTCACACAGGCCACTTACCCCACCATGAAAATGGCAGGGTCCTGCTTTTAATTGGTACCATCATACAAAGCCAACAGATTTGTGTTAAACAAATACATGTCAGGCACAAATGACATCATTGTGAATCGATTTGCATTTTGATTTGTTGATCCAAATCTGCTTCCCAAGAATGTTCTAGAATTCCTGGAAATTAACCGATGATCTCTTGGACATTACTGAAAGCCACTCAGGAGGTAAACCATCAGGTCCTGAAATAATGAATTTTTCATATTTCTTTTAAGTACTTTTTATTGGTTGGAAAAATATTGGTGTTATATGGAAATATTACTCCACTGCCAGAGATGGTGTAGGATGGGAGGTCATTTGACAAAACATCCACCCAGTAACCCTCACTGTGATGTGAAAGGCACTGTGAATCTTCTCTCAGGTGGGAACAGTGTGAGGCAGAATCAAAGTTAGGAAAGGCCTGAATGGTAAGTAGTTTTTTAAAATAATTTTCTTACTGGGCACAGAGTTGCAGGAGTGTCCAGTGTTTGAAGGTTTGAATAGTTTGTGTGCAGTCTTCAAGCAAAGAAGATTTCGTAATAAAGGTAAAGTACTGTGGATGCTGGAATCTGAAACAAAAACAGAAAATCCTGGAAAATTGCAGCAGGTCTGACAGCATCTGTGGAGGCAGAGAATAAAGTCAATGTTTTCAGTCTGGATGATTCTTTGTTTGAACTAAGAGTAAAGAAACTTTAATGGGACAATGGAAATGTAAATGATGATGAAGAAGGTCGAGAAAGGTGCTAAACTTGTCCGTTAAGTAATCAGAATATGTAAATGGAAGAACAGAGGTGCAGATTGTTAAGGAACTGCCTGAGGAATGTGTCAATTGCACTGAGAGGCTGGGAACGGGGTGGGGGAAACTTTGGATGCAAGATGCAGAGTAAGAATGGAGAAGTGGAAAATGGAAATGAGAATGACGGGTGATAAAAATAGATGAATGAGATGAAAAGAAATGAAATAAAATAAATGGAAATGGGGTGAAAGTGCAAGGGCTAGTTCATGCTCTGAGGTTGTTGAACTCCACATTCAATCTGAAAGGCCGTAAAGTGACCAATCGGAAGATGAAGTTCTTCCAGTTTGCATTGGACTTGAATTCTGTAAAAGGGGAAACACAGATGTGTGGACAGGAGAGCAGGATGGTGTTTATGATTTGATTTGATTTGACTTATTATTGTCACATGTATTAGTATACAGTGAAAAGTATTGTTTCTTGCATACTATATAGACAAAGCATAGATAGAGCAGGAAAAGGAGAGGGTGAATGTAATGTTACAGTCATAGCACATAGCACATAGCACATACAGTCATACACATAGGTGTAGAAAAGATTAACTTTATACGAGGTAGGTCCATTCAAAAGTCTGATAGCAGCAGGGAAGAAGCTTTCTTGACTCAGTTGGTATGTGATCTCAGACTTTTGTATCTTTTTCCCAACAGAAGAAGGTGGAAGAGAGTATGGCCGAGGTGCGTGTCATCCTTAATTATGCAGCTGCTTTTCCGTGACAGCGGGAAATACGCATAGAGTCAATGGATTGGAGGCTGGTTTACATGATGGACTGGGCTTCATTCATGATTTTTTGTAGTTTCTCTGGTCTTGGGCAGAGCAGAAGCCATGCCAGACTGTGATACAACCATCAAGGATTCTTCCTATGGTGGATCTGTAAAAGTTGGTGAGAGTTGTAGCTGACATGCCAAATTTCCTTTGCCTCCAGAGAAAGTAAAGGCATTGGTGGGCTTTCTTAACTATAGTGTTGGCATGAGGGGACCAGTACAATTGTTGGTGGACTTTCGAGAAGGCTGATCTGATGTTTGTGATTGTGACCTTGGATACTTGGTTTGGCTGAGACTTCCAGGGTAGAAGACATGCTGACCCCTAGAATGCATTGAGCTCATAAGGGAGGGGTGCATTGGAGCCGGCAATTCAACAAGTCTTTACTTGTGCCCTGTTATGTCACAGTCCTTGACGTAGTTGGTGGGAGTCCGGATGGCTAGGCTGGGACTCTAGCTTGGTCTGGTACTCTCTTCAGGCATCTTTGATAGATCTCCGTAGATCATATTTGGATATTTTGTATAGGTCAGAGTAACCTGACTTGAATGTCTCAGATCTGGACTTCAGCAAACAGTGGATATCCATATTCATTCATGTTTCCAGTTGGAAAACACACAGATTTGCTTCTTTAGCACACAATCTTCTAAACACTTACTAATGAAGTCAATTACTGCAGTGGTGTACTTGTTCAGGCTGGTCGCAGAGTTTTTAAGTGCTGACTAGTACACTGATTTGAAGCAGTCCCGAAGGAGATCATCCAATTCCTCAGACTAACATTGCACGCCTTGCTTTATCGGATCCTTCCATTTAAGTTTTTGCTTGTAAGCTGGCACAGGAGCACATTCTTGTAGTCTGATTTGCCAAAGTGTGGGCGGGCAATACAGTTTGGTATTTGTGTATCATGAAATGGAATGTTTGGGCTTCTGGTGGAATAGGAGACATGTTGGTGGTATCTTGGTAGGACATGCTTGAACTTGGCCTGATTGAAATCCCCGGCCTCAACGAACAAGACTTTGGCATGTTTTGCTGAAATTGCAAGCGAAAAGAAGATCTGGGTCCTACCTGTGGATGGACCTAAGTTGTGCTGCAAAGCAGTCAGCCAGTCTGCGTTTGTCTCACCAACCACATTGGGAGCAGTGAATGCAATAGACCAGATTGAAGGAGGTGCACATGAAGTGCTGCTTCATCTGACAGGGCCCTGACAGCAGGGAATGGAACTGTTCTTGAGTCTGTTGTTACATGTTTTCAGACTGTTGTATCTTTTAGCCAATGGAAGAAGATGGAAGAGAGTATGTCCAGGGTGGGTGAATGTAATGACTTTAATTAGGCCATTGAGATAGCCTACTGAATGTGAACTCCATGATTAAGGAGTCAGTTAGAAGTCTTCTCGTTTTTAACCAGGAGTTTGAGTTCTTGCACTTCTGAAGGTAGACTGCTGACTGATAGCAATCTGTGTACTGCTGTTAGAATTGTAAATAAAGAGATTTTGGTGAAAGACTTCTGTCTCTGAAGACATTTTATAGTGAGGTCCTTGATTATGCTGGCTGCTTTTCTGAGGCAGCGGGAAATGTAGATGGAATCAATTGATGGGAGCATGGTTTGAGCAATAGACTGGACTTTGTTCACAACCCTTTGTGGTTTCTTGCAGTCTTGGACAGAGCAAGAGCCACACCAAGCAGTGATACATCTGGATAGGATGTTTTCTATGATTAGCTAGCATTGTAGTCAGCGGGCTACACAAAGTTTTCCCATCCAAACTAATGCTTTGATTAAAAAAATGAGAAAAGCCAGGCCTTTAACTTTGGCAGCATTGGAATACCTTGACAATAGCTCAGACCACAACATTCTGGTAATGTTGTAGTGTTTTAAATTGCCCTATCATTCAATGAATATACTTCAGACACTCAAACGTTAATATTTTTTGACCCAGATATTCTGATCTCTAGATCATCAGAGAGTAGACACAGGGTCTTCTGGCCATTACTTCTGATGGGGTCTTCCGGTCCCACCGATGGGGAGCCCTGCATTATGAGTTGCCCAGTTGCAGAGGGTATGAAAAACATGAAATCCTACTGATAGCCCTAGAACCAGAACATCCCCCACTGACCAAGAGCGGGCTGTCTCTGCCACCGCAGAACATGCAGTGGGGACAGGGGAGCGGGTAATCCCACCCAGATGTACAACCCAAGGCATATGTCAGAACTCCACTGAAGTCCAAATTTACTGACCTGTATGGTAATTACACAGGATGGAGAATTCCCTGCTTCCTGTGACATTCTGTGAGATCCTTCAACTCTTGTGCTGGAGTCTTCAGACATGAAGTTCCTAGTCTAACTCCTGATTATCCTGCAAAACTGACCCTTCCCGCAATTATCCTGATTTTCCCTGCTCCCTCAGCTCCAGACTATCTCCTAGCTCCCTGACTACTGCATGATCCATTGATGAGCTTCCAACTTCCCCCAACAAATTCCAAACTAATCTGACTACCCGTCTCGATTACGCTAAACACCTAACACCCAACTAACCCCATCCAGACTTGACCTACACCCTACTACCTGACTGCCTCTGAGCTCATTTGATTAACCCCTGACTTGACATGATCTACATCCCATCAGCTGATTACCCCATATTGACCTGATTTCCCCAATCCAATTTGACCAGCCCGATCCAGCTATCTAACTCATACCTCATTACCTTATGCATCTGCTATCTCACACATCTATGCATCTCATCATCCTACATACTTGCTACTTCACACACTTGCGCATCTCATTACGCTATGCACCTGCAACCTCACACACCTATGCACTTCATCATCTTATCATCTCACCCACCTATCATGTTATCCATCTGACATCTTAAACATTTGCCCCCCCACAACCGACCCACAGCCTAACCCACCTGCCATCTACCCAATTACTCAGTTACCTCCCCAACTACTCAACCTAATACCTTTCCTATTCACTAACCATTTATCCATTTACCCAATAATTTAGCCAACATTTACACTGAACAGTTAAACTTACTTTATGGCAGCTACAGCTGTGAAAAGATCTGTCTTAGCAGCACCAGTGTTGCAATGGGTTTCTTTGTGGGACCGTATGCTCCACATTTCAGAAGAAGCTGGATCCTTAAGAGCCAGCCAGAAATGTGGAGCAATGTTAGTGTGCAGAATAGTAGGAGCAGGATGGCAATCTGATGATGATTGCAGAAGATCTGAGCCACCATTTGCTGATGTGTGGTGAACAAAACTGAACACAGTACTCAAGATGGAACCTGCCAAAGACTCTGTGCAAGTGTGAATCATCCGGAACAGAATGATCAAAACTGAGGTAAGAAGTATGTGGCCAAGGGTTAAACCCTGAACCAGGTTGTTGAAGAATTTATTGGTAAAATTATTTTGCATATGTTCAATTTTGAAATGGCATTTGTCAGATTTTTTTGAAATTTTTATCGAGCTGATTTCAAAACAATTAATTGGCAAGAAATAGATTTGATGAGTGATTGACAGATAGTCGAGTCACAATAGCTCTCCATTAATTACTGATGAGAAGACTACGGGATCCACTGCAACTCATAATAAAAATAAGAAAGACGTAGCCAGGTGGCAAAGAAAGACCTTAACTATCGCAGTTACTCAGGAAAATAGCTTAATATTACATCTGTTGTCATAAAGCATTTTTCACTTGAATATTGAAGCAACTTTCTCAGTGTTGCTTCTGCCTAATTGCATGTGTGCTTTTTAATTTTATACTTGTCGTCTCTGGACTCCCCTGCTGGCTTTAGCATTGCTTGTTCAACATATGCGACTGTCTTTTGCTCACTCACATACTTCTTTAATTAGCTGTCAGTCAAGTGAAACTTTGCCTCATAAGGTCAGAGCACAGTTGAAGGTATGAGTAATGCATCCAGATTTTTCCAGTGAGGCTTTTAAGGCTTTTAGCATAATGTTCAACAATAATCATCTTTGCCAGTGCTTGTTTATAACATTCACTCCAGCTGAATTAGTGTTATTATGAATTCAACAACAAATTTGTTTTAGTGTTCCACTGAACAATTTGTATAAACCCATTAAGATCATAGTGCGAAATCCTACCAAAAAAATGGCAGAGTGATGTTTTCAATGAGAAAACTGGTCGATTTTCTCTCCAGGTCTTACAACACTGTGCCAAAAAATTCAACGGGGCCTCGTTCATAGGAAGATAGTTCAGAGGCAGTTGCATCCACTTCAGAGGAGGAAATGGCTGAGGAATTAGATACATAGCCCGGACGAAGGTGAGGACAAAAAAGCTGAAACCCAGAACCTTCAGAGAGGCAGGGATACTAGGAAACCTGGATTTGGTGTTCTTTCAGTTAGGCTGGGATGGTCTGTCTTCCATCTGAGTCCATGGGCATCACCTCCAACCCTAACATCTCAGAATTAACCATTTCTGGAGCCCAATGTGGCATCACAACATGAGTATTAAAGTTTGATGTGTGGGTTTTCTCCGAATGCTCAGGTTTTCTCTCACTGTAAAGAAATGTGCAGGTTAGGTTAAATGGTCATGCTAATTTGAGCCTTAGTGTCAGGGGAGCTAGCAGGGTAAATAGATTAGGGTAAGGGGATAGGGCCTGGATGGGATTGTTGTCGGTGCAGGCTCAATGGGCTGAATGGCCTCCTCCTGCACTGTATAGATTTTATGATTCTTATGTCTGTCACCAGGCATGATGAGGCTAACATCAATTAATTACACAGGATATTCATGGCTTGTGGGCAAGTAGTAATTTGTCGTGATAAGATTAACATAAAAAAAAGTAAGAACATCCAATCACATCAATTATAGACATTAATGATATGAAAAGGAAACATAAATATTCAGTGCAAACCCTTTGCTGTGCTCACTATGTCTTAACCTTACATCTTGGTACCCGTCCCAGCATTTGAGGATGAGTGTTGGAGGCTCATCATCTACCTTGGACTCAACATGGCCCTGGTCTCCAGCAGTCCTCTGACTGCCAGCACCCTAGCCAGCTCCCCTCCCCCAGCCCCATCCTGCCTCCACCATCTGCACAAGCATGTGTGAAGTGCTCTCATCACTGTGCACCCCAACTGAGCTGACGCATTATTGCCTGTGGACATGCCAATATTTGCACAGGTGTTTGGTGTGGCAACAGGGTCTACTGCAAGTACATCTTCTATCAGCACCTGGCTTGGTGTCAATGGAGGGTCTTCGGCTTCCTGGCTGGGTCTGGTGAATGAATCATCTGAGGAGTGAAAGCAATCAGTTAGAAATATTTGTCATATCAGACAGAGTCAATGCCCACCACATGCTGCCAATGCGATTGGTATCAATGACATTACTCAGTGACTGGTGCATCATTGAAGTCCTCATGAAGGATAAGATGTCTATACATTTGTTTCACTCTTATCCTGTCATGTTTGAGATTACGGAACTCTTCCCTTCCTTACCGACACTAGCTTCTCTGCAACCTGATACCTTCTTCTCCGTTTGAGCCCCAAGGTCTCCCAGCTCATGGCTGGTGAAGATTGCTGGGTTAAGCACTCACCACTAGTGGCAGGTCATTCACAATTATTGTGGCTATGTTTCTCCTGTCACTAAGTACACAGCTCCACTGAGTTCTCAACCCTCCATCCCCAGCACCACACTCTCACCTTTCCAAGCTCACCCCACAAGGCTTGCTAATGTTCTCCCCCTTTATACATCTAATGCTTTGCTGGATGCAGGATTTCATATCTTCTCTCCAGCTTCAAAATGCACAGGCAGATGTGTGTTGTGAGACACCCAGCGACCTTTTTCCAACTTGGATGGGCACCCTCCTCCTGTCACCCACATTGGAACTCACCCATGCTGAATGCAGAATCTTTTTCAGCTTTGCATCTGTATGTGTTGGACCAAGTCGTGCACACTGACCTCAGCTGCCATCTCTGCCCAGGTATTCTTGATGAGGTAGTCTGGCCTCCTTCTTCCTTCCTTCAGCATGAGGTTGTCTCTCCTGGCTGTCACTGCTCACAGATACCAGAGAAATAGGGGACTTGCTGCCCATCTGAACCTCCTACCTGCTTGGTGTGCTTTCCAGTGGCTACCATTAGCTACCTCTGCCTCCTTGTTGTCTTTGACTTTTGACTTATCCTAGCCTGCCACATTGGACCTGGCAATTGCTGCACACCCACCTATATCCTCCAATACACTCCCCGCTGACCCAATCTGGATGCCAGTCATGTTGGCTGCCACTTAAGTGGTGAACCAGTCTAATATCACAATGAACAATTAATCTCAAGAGGTACTAGCAAATGCAACTACTTTCAGTCCCACCAGCCTTGGGTATACATCACGTGAAAAATTCAGAACAAGGATTAAAATAGAGTTGAGTAAATTAAATGTGAATTGTAACACTCGAGTTGGAAAGAGGGCATAAAGTCACCCTGTCTCTCTCCTTCCCTTTCTTCTCTCTGCTACTGTTCACACTTCTATTTTTATCATCAACAGAGCTTACTGTAAACAATGGCTTTAAAGATCTGCATTATTATAAATTTGCTCTTCTGTTGCTTCCGAACTGATAAACTGGAATTCCTTTGCAAAAGTACTTTAGTGATGTCGGGTTGGGCACATCCTGTGTTTGCTTAACATAGTTGTACAACAGACGTCACCATAAATATCAAGTTCCTGTCTGCCTGTGTTTGTAACATGCATTATGATGATGTGTGGCCAGGCGGAAGCTGTTTAACAATTGAAAAGCAGGCAACTCCAGCAAAGCCAGTATTTATTGCTCATCCGAACAGTTTAATGTTAGCTCCAATAATCTTCCTTTCATATTATTTTGCAATATGTATACAGTGAGGGTAGTTTTGAGCCTGCACACTCTGTCTGAAGCAATGATGGTACGTGCTTAAATTCCAGGAAGCATAATTCATGCCTGTGAGTCTCCAAGAAAGCTTATTCTAATACATCAGCATTTAACAAGTGAGCACTCTGTCACTAGATATTCAGCTGGCACTGTGTGACATCTAAGCACCTCCACCCCATCCAGGTGTGGCCATCGTGCCTGGTCTCTGCCAGCAAATTCTCTGCTTCCGCTGCGGTGAATGGGGATATGGCTGAGTGCCTGGCTTGCAGTGGAAATGGGGCTTGAAGGGCTGGCCAGTCCTGGCCCAGTAGTGATTCGCACGCATGTGGCATGCCATCAGCAGATGCGAGCTTTGTGGGAGAGGGAGCAATCATGTGGCAAACTCACTAATGAGATTGGAACGCAGTCAGTCAGCCTCATGCTCTTTCTGGATGTGAACCAGTTTGTGCCAGTAGAAAGGGACAGGGACAATTTAAGGTTCTTTGGCGCTGGTGGTGAAGCTGATTTTTAGACCCGCACCTTATTTGCTGGGGTCAGCACGATCTGTGCCAGGCATGGGGAAGCTGGAAAATCACCCCCATCAGTTAGTGTCAGTTTAGGTTATTGGTCCACAATTTTTAGAAACTGGACTTGGACAATCATTACTTATTAAATCAAGATAGATAGAAAGCAGAAGCCATTTTCATTTTTACTGACTTGGCTTTCAGTCAGTTGAAAATTGAGGTGACAATGCTGCTATTCCAGAAAAAATGGATAATGGTACCTCAGCCATTAGAGGAATGAGCTTTGTGAAATGATTTACATTATAAATGATTATCTTCAATCAAAACTGGAGACCCTTCTGAAGACAGCAAGTGAGATACAGAGCTAAAAATTGATATGTACCTGTTCTGGGGGCAGGGGTTGTGATTGGCAATCTGCATCCACATTTCTATAATTGCAACGTAACCAAATATGACCCACACTGCTGGTAAGCTGTACGCTCAAGAGCAGGGTCTAGCTGTACAGGAAACTAGCTAGCTTTCAGCTCTGGCAGGCAATCTATCCCTCTATAAGGCTAGCTGCACTGACTGAAAGAAAGCTATTGCTGACTGCCAATAATACAAATTGCTGCAATTTGAAATAATGCACTCCAAGTTTAATCTTTATTAAGGGGTTTTGGGATTTAAGAGATATAAAATATGTGAATAAAATGTAAAAGAGCAGATGGAAGAAAGGAAACAGATCATGCAGTTTTAATGTATTAAGTTTTTTAAAAAATTGGAATAATATTTTAAATGTACTTGAGTTGTATGGTGTATAGCACAATAATGAAGGTGCCCCTGACTTTTAAATGCATTTAATATTTGTGATGCTGATAGAGACACCAGTACAATATTAAATGTCACGGCCAAGGAAAGATTATTTCCATTATAGATGAGACACCCAACAAATGCTTTGAATCTTGTAACATTTATTCCATGGTTATTACTCATTGAATAAATGTCATTCTTTGACATCTATTCTGACGTTTTTTCTGCATCCATACTCTTAGTGTTATGATCAGATACCATTTCAGGACAGCTGTGGTATGAGGATGGACAGGAAATCTCTGCGGTTATACAGTGTTTTACTAAACATTATTCAAACACTTAGCAGCATTGAAACACTTTCGGAACTACAATCACTGCTGAAACATAGGAAGTGCAAGAGCCAACTTGACCATAAACTTCAGACCAATAATATAACAGTGACTAGATAATCTGTTTCCTGTGATGCTGGTTGAAGGATAAATATTGACCGGGCACACCAGGCTAACTCTTCCGGTCCTCTTTGAAATAGTCTCTTGGGATCTTTACATCCACCCAAGCAATTTATGGTTTAATATCTATTTGAAAGACAGTACCTTTGACACTACAGCATTTCTTCAGATCAAAAATCGTTTTGATTTTTGTGCACAGGTCCTGGGGTAAGATTTGAACCCAGAGCTGTGTGACTCAGAAACTAGCAACTGAGCCAAGACTGTAAGTAACAGGTCTCAGTCAAGCCATCAGTCCCACCTTCTCCAGTGTGCATCTCTCTAGAAGTGTGACTGATTTCCAGTGCTTTCAACTCCAAGTCTTTGAGGGCACTAACGCACGGTGTTTTTTCCTTGGCCTTACTCCCATCCAGTTGTGTGCCACTTTCTCCTGCAGCCATTGGAGTGAAAGTGTCCATGCTTAGAGATTCAGTACATCATACATATACTGAGGGACCCAAAAGAAGGGCAATACACAAAGGATTGAGAATAATTCAATAGAAAGTAAGCAGCTGGAGTATGAAGCGAGAAAAGAATCAAAACCAAATGTTGTTGATGAATCATCAGGCAACATCACACAAACAATCATTCTCATTCCAAACACATACATACTTCTTGCCTGCTTGGGATCAAAGAACGTGACTCAGTGTTTTGCAGAAAGATGGAGATATGAAAAGCTTTATTCACCACTGCTGTTCCTGCCAGTGGTTTCTGTGATAAATCTGCGTCTGATGGTTGATGCTCCTAAAACTCACTGGCTCAGCCATCACCATCCAGGACTTTGAAATTTTCTTCCGTATCTGGGAAAAGAGAAAATCTTTCTTGCCTTGACCATCTCCACTACAACCCACGAAGAAATTATCAATAAACTCTTGAGCAGTTTGCAATCTATTTTGAAAAAAAAAATCTGTTCTTTGTAGAATTAGAATTGAAAACAACCTTCTTTTCGGACATTTATATAATAGTCAGATGTCAGAAATTACACTCTGAAGGTAAATGGATAATCTTTCCTTGATATGATTGGGTAAGCATTTCAGGACTGAAAATAAGACTCCAGACTTATAATCAACTAGGCGTTGTACCAATATCAATGCGTGAGATTTGCAGTTATCCTGCTGATGTCCTAAATGTACAGCCATAATTATCCTCCCAATATGAGTGAGGAGAACTACCTAGTAGAATCCTTTGGTTCCTCCAGCCTCTTTAAAAAAATGATTCTAGGTTTTTAGGTATGAAAAGTGATGAGTGACTGTAACTGTCCCCCATATTAACTGGGACTCTCTGACAGTCAGGGGTTTGGATGGAGAGCAATTTGTTAGATGTGTCCAGGAGGGTTTTTTGATGCAGTATGTTGACAATCCAACCAGAGTGACAACCATACTGGATGTGGTGTTGGGGAATGAGCGGGCCAGGTGATTGATATTTCATTGGGGGAGCATTTTGAGTTTAGCTATCATAATTCCATAAGATTCTGGGTAGTCATAGATGAGGACAAGAGTGACCCTCACGTGAGGGTACTTAATTGGGTGAGGGCAATTACATCCAAATTAGATAGGGACTGGAGAATATGGATTGGGAACAGGTATTTGAGGACAAATCCACATATAGCATGTGAGAGGCTTTTACAGATCAGTTGACTGAAGTGCAGGATAGGCATGTTTTTGCAAAAATGAAGAATAGAACAGGTAGGATTCGAGAATCATGGATGACAAGGGAAAATGTAAGCTTAGACAAAAGGAAAAAGAAAGCATGCGATAGGTCCAGGTATCTAAAAACTGTCAAAACCCTGGAGTAGTGAAAGTAGGAAGGAACTTAAATGTGGGATTAGGAGGGCAGAAAGGGGCCATGACATATCTTTAGCAAACAGGATTAAGGAGAATCCCAAGGCTTTTTAGGCATATATTAGGAGCAAGAAGGCAACAAGAGAAAGAGTAGGCCCACTCAAGGACAAAGGAGGAAGTTATGTGTGTAGCCACAGGAAGTAGGTGAGATTACCAAGGGGAAGGACACGATGGATGCTGAGGTCAGGTTTAGGTATGTGAACTCTCTGGATATGTCAGTATCTATATATTGGAGGAAGCATTGAGTATCCTAAATTGCATTAAGGTAGCCAAATCCCTGGGGCAGGATGGGATCCATTTTAGGTTACTGCGGGAGGCAAGGGGAAAAAATAGCTGGGGCCTAACAGATATCTTTACATCCTCTTTGACCCCAGGCAAGGTTCCAGAGCATTGGCGAATAGCCCATGTTTTTCCCTTGTTTAAGAAAGGAAGCAGGGATTATTCAGGAAATTATAGACCGGTGAGCCTGATATCAGATGTGGGGAAGCTTTTGGAGAAGAAATTGAAGGACATTTGGAAGAAAATGCACTGCTTAGTAACAGGTAGCGTGGTTTTGTATGGTGAAGTTCATGTCTCACCAATTTGATTGAGTTTTTTAAAGAGGTGACAAAGATGAGGGAGGGGCTGTGGATGTAGTTTATGTGACATGAGCAAGGTGTTTGACAAGGTCCCAGGTGGCAAAAACTAAAATTCCATGGGATTCGGGGTGGGCAGGCTAGATGGATACAGAACTGGCTTAGTTATAGAACACCAATTTTAAATGCAACCAATTTATTTGATAGTAAAACAGCGAGCTTTCGACCCTTTGTCTTCGTCAGGCAAATGCAGTGTTCTGGTCTGCAATAGCACACATATCAACACAGAGTCACAGATTGCTGATTAGAATGCGAATCCTTACATCTAACCTGCTATTCAAGTGTTAAAGTGGCTAACAATGTGTGTGAAGGGAATCCTGAGCATTGGTTAGAGAATTGGCTGTTCCTGTGCTGTACTTTTCTTTGTTCTTTGACTTTTGTCTTCAGGAGTCTCCCCAGAAAGTCAGCACCACAATAATTCCATCAGTATACACTCATTGCTAAACCAATGACATTTGCCCTGGCTCAGCTATGATGAACGATGACCATCTACCCAAAGACATCTGTACGGCAAGCTGGCCACAAGGTCACAATTTTTAGGCCCCCATTTCCCTGTTCTATTGTACCTGCAAGTGAATTGTGAAGATGGTGAACCTTGAGACTGGCACAGTGGAACAGTGGTTAGCACTGCTGCCTCACAGCATCAGGAACCCAGGTTCAATACCAGTCTTGGGTGACTGTCTATGTGGAGTTTGCACGTCCTCCCTGTGTCTGCATGGGTTTCCTCCAGGTGATCCGGTTTTCTCCCACATTCCAAAGATCTGCAGGTTAGGTTGATTGGCCATACTAAATTGCCCCACAGTATCGTAAGATGTATAGGTTAGAAGGATTAGTGGATTAAAGATATGGGATGCATCTTCTCTGCAGACTTCGCCATTGTTAGCTACATTATCCTCTCCCTCCACTGCCCAGAGTCATGCCCATTAACGACATATCAGTGTCTGAACTTCAAACTAAATTATGTTCCAAAAACACATGGACAAAAAGTTGGTGGTCACCCAAGATTATCTGACTTCTTTTGTGAATTAGAATGTCTTCTCTTCTCAAGAGGGAACATATTCAGACTGATGTGAGTCTATACCCTCTCCAGAAACTGGGCAAAAGGGCATTTTCTGATCTGAAAGGGTCATTCCAAAACACAGATCATCAGCACAATCTTATGAGAATTTGACAGAGTGTCAGTCCTGATGAGAAAACTGGTGTGGAACTCTCCAACTCCACTGGCCAGTTTTATTTCCAATCTTATCACTTTAACTGCCACAAAAAAAAATGAGTGAGGTTTGCACCGTTGCTCTGGTTTGCACCATGTCTCAGGTAGGGATTCTTCGAGCCAGGAATTGGCTCCACTGAGATCAAAACACCCTTTAAAAAAGGTGCCCTGATAAATAAAGCTGAAAAGAATCTGTGGCCTTTTACTTCACCTGCTTGACACATCGCTGGCATCTTGCCACCCCCATAATTGCTGGCATCATTTCCCCCACATCTTCTCATACCTTCTTCATACAAAATATACCAATCAGGACAACAAGGAAACATGGACCAGAATTTGGCAAAGTGTTGTTTCCGGCAAGAAAAACGCTATGTTTCATGTCAGTTTTCTCTCTAGAAGGTAAAAGAAACCAGCTGGGTATGTTTCACACCACTGTGTAGAGGGGCAGGGCCTGACATGCCAACAAAACAGGGTGCTATGTTTAAAGGTGCCCCAATTGGAGGAAAAAATAACTTCCTCCTTCCCCCAGCTTGGATGTCTCATTGGCTCACAAACCACTCCCTCCCCATGATCAGAGCTAACAAAACCCTCCCCACTCTGATTAGAGCTGGCATCCCTCATCAAGCAGTCAATGTCAGTAACCTCCCCCATCCCTCCAAACAGTCAATATGCCAGCACCCAGCAACCCTCCACCTCTTTCCCCCCCACGTTGCCAACATTGAGCCCCTTCTCCCAAACCAAACAGCCATCACTGGCATTCCTACCTCCCATGTCTGCTTTCACCCACCATCACAAGTAAATGTATCCTCCACTCACCTTTGAAGCTTCCACTAGGACCCACCCTGGCACTACAACCTAGCAATGCCAATCTGTGCTCGGGAGGCATTGTTGGACCACTGCATGTCCCTATCCCTCTGCCCCAGGGGTTATACTCACCTTGATGCCCTTGGGGTGGGTCCTCACAACAGATTTACATCTGGGTGAACTTGTTGTAAATCTCACCAATGAGTGATCACGTTGGCAAGGTTTGAAATTATGGCGAAGAGTCAATATCAGGCGAGTGGGATGGTGGGGCGTTGTGGTTGGTGGGGTGTGTGTGGTTACTCACATTGAAATGTAGTGAAATGTTTCAAAATCAGCTCCACACCCATTATGAGCTAATTTCATCACCGGCAAGGGCTGGTGAAAATCAGAAATTGCAATCTTGTCGACAAGATTTGTGATTTCCAGGTTTAGAAGGATCTTGAATCCTCATTGCCAGTCCTGCAGATGGTGAAAGTGGGCTCCAGATTCCTGCCCATCCTATCTGTGATGCCAGCACGTGGGACTATCTTTTCTTCGTTCCAGATTATCGATCCGATTGTAGACGGAGCATGTCAAGTGAAGGCTTTTCTTCGCTTTGCTACATTAGCACTCCTTAAGCCCCCGAGGATCTTGTTTCCCATTATGTTGTGGGGAAAAATATTCTGAGTGAATATTTTATTTTAAGAGCTCCCATAGACTCAGAATCTCTACTGGTCTGCCTTCAGGCACAATAACAGGAAACTAGAGTTTAGCTCACAATGAGTATTTGATTCTGTTCCAGTGAAGAATTCCTTCGTGATTCAAACTTGTCAGTGCAATTTTGGATCTTGTTCAATGGAGAACTGGGAGAGATGTTGGACATAACAGCAGGACAGCAGGGGTTATTTAGCTGCAGCAGTCTTCAGTTAGCTGCTACTGACAAACCCTGACTGCAGACAAGGGTTGGAATTCTCCCATTCATTTGCCATCCTGCGGTAAGTGCCATCTCTCTCTCATCATGTGGAGAATTTTCTTCCAAAGGTGGCTCCCATGTGTTGGCCCTCTTGCAATGAAAAGCTAAGCAGCATGTAGCTTTTCTTTAATACGTGCAGTAACCATCAAGCCAAGTAACAGCTTCTGCAATGGCTAAATGGAGCTCTGTGAGCCGTCTGCTGAACTTTGTCAGAGAACAGTCTCCAATGATGTGAGTCACTGGTTGGGGTACACCACCGCTGCAGTTTGGGTTTTCTGTGAAATACTATATGTGCCAGTTTGCTGTCCACAGCCCTTGGCCTGTGATTGGTACTGTTGGCACATATGTAGCATGCATCTGGTGAACTTGACATTCTGCTGAATCTTGAGGTGAGTAAATCTTGACTATATCGGATGTGTTGAAAGGACAAGTTCTGCAAAGGCTGGACATGAGAGACAGGATAAGTGTGGGGGGAATTGGATGGAACGTTGGAGAAAAGGTTGGACAAGAGAGGCAGGTAAAGAATGGAAGAGGCATTACGGTGATAGGGTGGAATGACAGATGGACATTGGAAGCAGGTGAAGGGGATAGGGGAGGAGGCTGCTCAAAAGGAAGTCAGACTGTCTGGGACAGGGAGGGAAACATCGAGGGAATGCCAGCATGCGGGATGGAGGGAAGGGACCTTATTGTTGGGTCCCTAGGTCTTGTGGCTGAGAGGTGGAAGGAGATTTCTGTGGAAGGATGGTGAGAGAGAGAGAGAAAAATGGTCTGTTGACAGTGAGGTCCTGAGAGTTGAACTGAGGACACTGGCCATTAAAGGGAATAGCCACGGTAAGAGGACAGAATGGGATGCAATAGGGTGGAAGTCAATGGTGATAGTTGGGTAGCTGAAGGTTTCATGAGGAGGCTCTCATGGAAACTGTACCTGGGACCTGGGTTCAATTCCAGCCTTGGTTGACTGTCTGTGAGGAGTTTTCACATTCTCCTCATGTCTGTTTGAATTTTTTCGGGATTTTATGGTTCTGTGCAGGCCACCATGGTCAGACTGGAGGACTTCCTGCTACCATCACTAGGAAATAGCACCTCTCACTTTTCCTGGATGGCCCAGAGGAGAATCGCAGGGAAGCTTTGCTGAATTGTGGGGCTGCACATTACCTATGCTGGGGCATTTTCATTGATAGAGTTTTAAAGGTTACCTAAACTGAAGTTCCTGGCAAGCAGCAAACCAATGACTGTCCAGATGCCCTTGAAATAGAGCATTGAGACCTTTGACTGCGTGAGGTAACGGGAGGGACAACGTCTCTCACACCACCCATGATGTGGGCGTGATCAATGATGCCATGATATTGGAGGAAACACACAATCTATTCAAACCCCTGAGCCTTATTTTACATTTTCTGCTTATCATTGGGGAAAGTGTTAACATTGGATTCTTTAGGAAACTTGGCATCAATTAACTACTCAGTGCAAGTACAAACTGGTGCTGTTACAAATGTCCTCTGCGGTGACCAGGAGACAAATAATTTCAGGGACCCTGATTGCTAGATATGCCAATCACTTGAAGGGCTTGTTGCAGGAGTTTCATACAAGGCTCCTCTCAGGGCTCCATGAATGTTTTCTTGAGTTGGTACGCCCTCTTGGGAGGCTAAGGATTCCTATAAGATTCCAGCTGGCCTTTGTGCATCTTCAATTCTATTTATCTCTTCCTCTAATTGCTTGTCCTTCTCTTTCTCTAGTCAAAATGGAACTGCAAGAAAGGTCACTAACCATTGTGAGAAGGCCATTCACATTGCAGGGGTCTTTTGAAACTATCCACGTGACTATGCACAAACTATCAGAAAAAAAATCTCCCAAATCTTTTCAGCATTTTAAATAATCACATATAAGAATCCCTTTTATGGCATTGTAATATTCATCACTTGACCAATAATACTCGTTGCTTGCAGGTAATTTGAAGAACAAGCAGCAGCAACCATTTGACATGAAGTTGTATTCTAGGTCCTGACAGTAGGCCTCAATATGCCTATAATTAAGAGGACATTGCCCACTCCTGACAAGGGCACTGGCTGTCTAAAATTGGAATAAATTGGAACAGACCATCGATGTTGGTAGCTTTTATTCCTTCCACATTACTCCCTGCTACTTGACCGTACAGATGGATTTGGGATGGTTGGGAGATAAAAATCAGTTGAAATGAATTTTGGAACAAAATCTATCAGATGCTGGAATTGCAGTTTGTTCTGTTTTGCAGTTTACTAACCAGAAATTTCTAAAATGCAAACAGGAAAAACATATTTTCTAAAAATAACTTTTTACTTTGTTCTACCACCTTCTAATGTTTCAACATTCTTTATTAAACTCATCAGCAGCAAAGTAAACCTCTGAACTCAAGCCATATATCATGATCTCACCTCTCTCTTTTGATCCTTTGCATCACAAATCCAAGTGAAACTGATGCATTTTGGTATTGACATTCTGATTCTAGGCAATGAAAGGGTTAATAGAATCACATTGGAGGAAAAATAGAATAGTTAGCAAACAGTCTGGTAATCTATGCAGCATTTAATATGACTGATCTCTCTTTCTGCAGTCCATTAAAAATGCATTAAAAGTTTTAGGCTTCCAATAACTGCCTAAATTACCACCACACTGTCTGCAGAAGTTCTCACAGTTATTTTAGACTTTGAACCAGCTTGCACTCAAAGCAAGTTATATTTGTACTTTGAACAATGATTAAGAAAGTTGTGTTGATAGACAAATTGCTTGAACGTTGTATCAAATAAGTTCACGCCCTACTTCTTTACGGAAACCTCAGGGGCAGGGATATTAATAGCGGTTGACTTACCAAAGCTTTTTCAGTCAGAATTACCCGAACACACAATTATCGTTGTGATGAATCTGAGTACTTCACTTCCATCTTATCTTCTGAAATCAATGAAAATCCATGGTTCCATTCTGGTAGGTGTTTTTCACTGTCTTCTTACCAAATGCAGTTAAGTTTTTATTTTTCAAGTTTGTGATAAAAATTTGTTTCCGGTGAGGATCTGGCAAGTATAAACATGTTTCTGTAGGTTCTGCAAGAACTGGAGAGTGAAGGGCAATTGGTAACTTGGCTCATCTTCTGTTATTAGAGGGAGGAAAAAATATTTACCATCCAGTCTATGAAAATAGTTCCACGAGGTTTTCAAATGGCCCCGAAAATGTTGAAATATTGCAAAGTTCAAGTAGGAGACTATTTTAACCTGCCTGGTAAAAACAGAGGGCATAGGGAAATTAAAATGATTTGTCCTAAAGCTGGTGGAAGCTGATCCTAGGGAATTTTAGATTGTTCTACTGCATTACAAAGATAGCAATATCCTACTGCTGTATGCATGGTGGGCCTCAACAATATCATTAACATGCTACATTATTGGACACCAGTTACTAAAAGAATATGTGTAAATATATGCTTATTTTTCACTTGTCGTCATGAAAATGCTGGAAACATTCAACGTGTCAGGCAGTATCTGTGGAGAGTGAAATATAATCAATATTTTAGGTCAATTACCTTTCATTAGTTTTGATGAGAGATCACTGACCTGAAACATTAATTATTTTTCTCTATCCATCGATGCTGCCTGACTTGCTGAGTGAATCTAACATTATCTGATATTATTTCAGATTTCCATCATTGGCAGTGTTTTGATTTTGTCACTTGCTATATCTGTTTAAGTTTGTTGATATTAAAGTCTAAGGGATTGTAACTTTATATTTAATTTATCTGACCTAGGGTGTATCTGACCTAGGAATGTTTAAGACATCTTTAAAGCAAACTTTACCTTGAACCTAATCCTCACTACACCTTATTGTTTATTGGAACAGTATAAAGAATAATCACTCAGCATTTCGTCTGCATATACTTTTCCAAGAATATTCATGATGGGTACTAGAAGACAATTCTCCAGCATGGCTATTTCTAACTATAATAATGTGTCAAAGTCAGATTTTATGTACTTCCTTACTGCCCATAATCAACGTTTTTTGTATGCAATGTGTTTTTTTTCACGGAGTGATCATCCCAATTTAAATAAATGCAGCAACAAGCCTTTTATGAATTTAAAAATTAGGAAGGTTATTTGTTATCAGACAGTCGAGATTTAAAACCATGGCATCTCGCTTGACTCACCCACTCTATTACTCAAACAATTATTAAATACAGATAACAGAAAGAAATACAATTGCAAATATGATCTCAGTCTCTTTTCATGGAAGGCTTGTGGGTTCTTTGTAAAATGAATAATGCCTTCAATTTGAAACTATCCTTCTGAATTATATTCAGAAAAATAAATTTAGTCAACAGCAATTTGGAGAGGTATCTCTTGAGACAAGGGAGCATTTCAAACCTCAAGAGAATTTAGATGTTCCTTAGGCAGCCATCTTTTTTGTAACCATTTGTGCTTTTTTATCAAATATAAAATATTGACTGGAAGTTCATAGTATACTTCAGCATGAACCAAGCAATTCAAGAAAAAAAGCTGAAAGATTCTGATAAATCAATTCAGTTTACTCCTCCATTCCTAAAATGAAACATAGATCATGAATATTTTTGCCAGTAAATATTCATGTAAGTATAGGCCAAATTATCACATAGAAATAGCCTAATTTGGCTGATATGCATAGCTCAGGAGGTTCTCAATCTGTTCGGATTGAATGCTACCGTTTTCGGATAAGTTCTTGTCTCACAATTTGTTCAAAGTTTTTGGATCAGAGAAATACATATCCCAAGAAAGTGTCAAGCCATTCAATTGAATTACTGCTTTGAATTCTGTGAATGGCTGACATTTGAATATAGTTACATTTAATGTAGTTGCTTTATCTTCAAACTAGTTCAGTGCTTTTTCTCAGTAGATCGCACCAACACTGCAATTAGGCTGAAATCAGTAGTGACGGTGGGAATCAGCAACTTTAGCACAGTTGCATAATTGAACCATAACTTAAAGAATCATTTTCTTGCTCAGTATTAGTAAATTAGAAGCACATTTGCTGCTATTTTTAAGTGTGTAGTTTATGTTGATTAGTCTTTAGGTAGTATTTTCCATTATGTTAGCTATGTGTTGTTTTGTGGAAGAAAAGCAAGACTAACTTGCCATATTTTAAGATACTTAGGAAAAAAAATGCTTGTGTGTGAGTTTCACACCATCTTCAAGGCAGGCTAATTCTGATTTGCCCACCTTGATATCACTCAAGCTCTTCAATCGGGAGGGTGAGTGTGGAGGGTCTCTGTTTAAATGTTATAGGAAAAGGTCAGTAGCTGGGAATCTTGAAGCAATTAACTCACCTCCTCATTCCCCAAAAGCCTGTCCTACAAGGCGCAGGTTAGCAGTGTGATGGAATACTCCCTGTTTGATGGATGAGCTCCAACAACACTCAAGAAGCTTCATGCCATACCGGACAAAGCAGCCCACTTGATTGGCTCTCCATTCACAAATATTCACTCCTTTCACAATTGATACACAGTGGCAACAGTGTGTACCACCTATAAGATAGACTGCAGGAATTCACCACAGCCGCTCCAACAACACCTTCTAAATCCACGACTGCTATCATCTAAAAGGATAAGAGCAGTAGGCACATGTGAATATCACCACCTGGAAGTTCCCCTCCAAATCATTCACCATTATGACTTAGAAATATATCACTGTTCCTTCACTGTTGCTGGGTTAAACTCCTGGAGCACCCTTCTTTAACTATGACTGTACCTGTGCCACATGAACTGCAGTTGTTCAGAAAGGTTCACCATCTTCTCCTCAAGGGCAATTAGGGATGAGCAAGAAATGTTGCCCTGCCAGCAATGCCCACTTCCCATGAATGAATAAAAAAAGAGAAGGTTGAAGAAAAAATTGCTAGATGTGTTTTAAGTCATGGTTAGTTTTGATAATGTAACAAGTAGTAATTATTTCCAGTGATAGGTGTTTAAATAAACAGAGGTTACTGATTTAAGGTAATTGGCAAAATAACCAGGAAGTTAAACACTCTCACAGTGAGTTGTTATGATCTGGTGTACATTATAAGAAAAGGTAATGGAAATAGATTCAATAAGAACTTTCAAAGGGTAACTGGTTAAATGTTTGGAAAGAAAAGGTAAAATTTAATCTGTGGTGAAGGATCAATAGTCAGGCTCTAATCGAATTCCTCTTTCAAAAATGTGGCACAGGCTGAATAGCCTTCTCTTTTGCTTCATTACTTTATGCGCTAATGATAATGAGGCTATTGGACCATTACAGCAATTATTTTTCTGTTTTTTTTAAGTTTGAGGTGCTGTGATGACCCCTGATATATTCCTGTCAGCTGGAGTACACAGTGAGTTTCTGATTTCTAGGTTGTGCTAACTAGATAACTTTTTTCTCATAGCTGCAAAGTCCACTTATATAACTGCTTTTTAATGCTGGGCTAAGGTAAAACTCAAACATCAAAATACAACAATGTAACCAAGGTGGCATTTGTTAGTCATTTAATCAGTTTGTCAGGCAGTGGTACATGTGAAGCATGCTGAGGTTTATGCTGATCTATTTTTAAAATGACACCTATTAAAGTGTGAGAGACAATGCTTTTATACTGTCAAAAGATGTCACCCTCTGGCATATAAAGCATCATATAAATCAGAGCAATTTCAGTGTTTAATATTGAAGAATTGCTTCCTGGATACAATGTAGCACAGGTCTAGATGCTTTTCTACAATGCTTCATGCTTTTAACTGAAGTAAAAAAATCATTTCTTAAAGGTTAACAATGTCAATCATAATCTTGTTTCTGCTCTCAGCTTTGTCTAGTTTTTGAGCTAATTAGTTTACAAGTACCATTCACTCACTACCTGTTCATTCTCCAATGTTCCATTAACCCTACCTCTGCTGAACGAATTCAACTCTGTAGTTAATGGAACAGGTTTGTGGTACCATAGAATTGGTCCATTTGGCTGAATG
This sequence comes from Sphyrna mokarran, assembly GCA_024679065.1. Taxonomy (NCBI): domain Eukaryota; kingdom Metazoa; phylum Chordata; class Chondrichthyes; order Carcharhiniformes; family Carcharhinidae; genus Sphyrna; species Sphyrna mokarran. The sequence goes on from JAGIQG010000004.1 coordinate 90,733,699, forward strand.
GTGAGTGGGCCTTTAGATGCAATAGGAAACTTAATTCTATATGAAGTAACCCTTCTTCCCAATGGTGACACATATTGCTATTGCTATTGACTCAACTGTTAGCAGGAGAGAATGGCAGGAATCTTGGACTAGAAACTCATTGGAAGTAGAAAGGAGAGTTTCAAGGATACAGACCAGTTTTTGGAAACAAAGTAGCAGCTGCAACCAGTGGAAGTAGACATATATTTGCCTATATGAGCTGTTACAAGGACGCAGAGCTGTCAGAGAAACAACATATATATTTCCAAGAGGAAGCCGAATAATTTGTAATTTGAGGGTTTGCGAAATAGTCGAGCTATTCACACTTGCTGAGCATAGCCTGGGGAAAGATGGGAAGTGAGTTACAGCACCAGGAGAAGATGCTATGAGAAGGTGGTTGATGCAATGACTGCCATTCTCCCATCTAGCTGCGCTAACTTTTACTGTAGCGGGCTTGAGAGAATTGTGTGTCAGCCGATTTGTCAAGTTCCTGTGAGCATTTGCACTGTACTTGCGAATCCCAGGCCCGGATTTCCAGCGGCATCAGATGCACCATAGGAAGCATTCTTTCTGGTTGTATCACGGCTTGTATATGGCTCCTGCTCTGTCCAAGAACGCAAGAAAATATAAAGGGTCATCAATTAGACCTAGCATATCACACAAACTAACCTCCCATCCATTGATATTTCCCACTGACTTGTAAAAGCAGCCAGCATAATCAAGGACCCCACTTATCTTACACAGACTCTCTTTCACTTTCTTCTGTTGGGAAAAAGATACAAAAGTCTGAGATCACATAGCAACCAACTCAAAAACAGCATCTTCCCTGTTGATGGCAGATTTCTGAATAGACTTACCATGCGTTAAATTGATCTTTCTCTTCAACTTAGCTATTACCATAATAGTACATTTTGCACTTTGTCCTTTCCTTCTCTATGTATGATATGCATCTAGTATGCACAAGAAATTTTTCACTGTATGTTAATATATGTGACAGTAATAAATCAAATCAATATGGATCATATTAATAAGAAGCTTGACTGGAATTTTCCAGCTGTTCTTGTCGGCAAGATCTGGGTGATACAGGGCAAATAAAACAGGCAACCTATTGATAGGGACCAGAAGGTCCCACTGCCATGACTAATCACTTCTGCAACTGCAGAATGCACAATGTGAGGCATGGAAAATCCCTCCCCTTATCCTTGGGTCAAATTTGATGTCAAAGTTGAAGAGGTTTGATTTGGTGACTGAAAAATGGGATTTAAGGTTGGAGTCCAAATGTAATGACTTCAGACTGCTTGACTTAGTTTGGTTTATCCTCATTTGGTATGGGGACTATCATATAAATGGGAAAACTCCAAGACTCTTTAATAGACAAGTGCAACAGGATAGAAACACTCTGAGGTAGTGAGTTTCTTTACAATTGCATGAAGCCTGCAAGCATCAACATAAAAATGCCCATTGATTTATTGGTAAAGGCTGACATTGTAATGAATACAATCATGCACTGATCCCTCAGAAAAGAATTTAATAACAGTGAAACACTTATGAGAGGTAATGGTGTGTGAAAATGTTCCAATTTGAAAGCTCACACTACCTAGAATTTATATCAGAAATAATGATTTCCTGTCAAATAGAAAAGAAAAAAGAAGACCTTGGGCGGATTATCATCGAGATTGCAGGAACCAGGAGTCAGTAATTTTCCTGATACTGCATTCTCCCTCACTCTGCCACTGCTAAATGCTGGATTTTTTTGGGGGGAGGGGGGGTAGTGGATATGGAGTTGCGATGGATCAGTTCCATACTGCAGCAGCTTGGAGCTAGAAACTGAAGTGGAGCAGTGAAATCTTCAACACAGACTCAATAAAAGCCCCACCTCCACCACCATCTTTGTCCCACAGGAGATAATGCTGATGAAAATACTTTCTGAAGTGACTGTGTTCTTAAATGAATTGTGTTCTTTCTCTCTTCTTTCATATATATATACCTTCCCTTGAATATCCATTCTGTGTGTTGACTTCACTTCAGTTGAAGTATACAATCTGATATGTAATCCTTGGAAGTGTTGCCTTAATTTAGCTGTGAAAGTATTCACTTCTATTCACTGCTAACCAATAGCTTGATGTCCCTCTTAATTAACCTAGTCTGAAATAACCCACAGTAAACTCGTGACCCATTTCAGGCCCCCTGAGATCTACCTGTGCTATCTCAAACACTCAGCATGGAAGGACTGATGGCCCAACAAGTCTCTGATCTGTCCTGTAAATGATTTACCCCTGTCATGTGTAGCTGCAGTGGGTCAAAACACAGCTGCAAGTGGATACAGCAGTCCAACTACCATCAGCTCTCAATCGTACTGCCCCTCACAGTACCCAAGAAGAGGAGAAACAATGAACAATGCTCAGGTCCCTCCTGAATACAAACATGCTTCTGAAGGAGCTCTGCATGGTTCCCTTGAACATTGCTGCATTGTAACAAACCATTGCCATGTTGGCATTTGCACACCAAGCTGAAAAACGGCAAACACATCCCTGTTTTTTAACCTATGAATTGGCAGCCACTCACTATCTGCAGAAATAAAGATAAACATACATATTGACTCATACAGTTCATAGAATACAAAGAGAAAAAGGAAAGGAGAAGGTGCAAACTGTAGTAAACATTAGAACATAGAAAATAGGTGCAGGGAGTAGGCCATTTGGCCTTTGAGCCTGCAGCACCATTCAATATAATTTTGGCTGATCATGCACTTTTAATGTTCCACTCCTGCTTTCTCTCCTTACCTATAGATCCCTTTAGCTGCAAAGGCCACATCCACTCCTTCTTGAACATATCTTACAAATTGGCACAAATAGCTTTCTATGGTAGAGAATTCCACAGTTCAAAACTCTCTGTTCTCCCTAATCTCAGCCCTGAATAACTTATCCCTTATTCTTAATCATAGCTAGGGTGCAGAGAAAGATCAGCTTCAGATATGGTAGGTCCATTCAAAAAGCAGGGAAGAAGCTGTTCTTGAGTTGGTTCTTACCTGATCTCAGACTTCTGTATCTCCTGCCTGATAGAAGAAGGTAGAACAGAGAATGTCAAGGGTGTATGGGGTCTTGATTATTCTGGCTGCTTTTCCAAGGCAGCGGGAAGTGTAAATGGAATCAATGGATGCAAAGCTGGTTTGTATAATGGACAGGCTATGTTCACAATCCTTTGTAGTTTCTTGCTATCTTGGTCACAGCATGAATTGTACCAAGCTGTGATACATCCAGAAAGGATGTTTTCTATGGTGCATCATGTGTGGTGGATGTGGGAGTGTGGTCAGGGTAAGAGAGGCTGTAATTATGAACCAATTGGGAAAGGGACCCTTTAAGCGATAAGTTTGAGAGCCATTGTTCTACATTACAACAGATATTATTCCAGTGCCTGTAAAGAGCTTGATGACATCCTGAGGTTTTGAAAGACAGCATTTAATCCCACTCTTTCTTTCTGAGGTGTTAGTTGCAAGAGTTCTATGTGAAATGAGTGTGAATATTATTAATTAAGTTATTAGAGCAGCTGAGCCTGTTGAATAATTATGCACTAATTGGTATTAAATTGGCAATTTCAACACCAGAAGCCATAAGGGAGATGAATGTGCAGTATAAAATTTTACAAGGGTCATCATTGCTGAAACCAAAATCAAGTATTACTTCGAAATTATAACATAAAGAGACATCATTACTCTCTGATTATTTTACAATGGACTCATCACAGACTCTGTAAGTCTTGCTGCAGAGGAGCTAATATAACAAGCACAAAAATTCACTTGCGAACTATAATTAGCTATGAGTAAATAAGACAAGATTACAAGGCATGGCAAATATTAATATAGAAAGGGTTATCTTATATTGAAAGACAGGTTAAAATTTATTTAAAATAGCATTAAGGTTCCTGGATTTTATAAACAGAGGTATAAAGGACAAAGACAAAGAAGTTACATTAAACATTTATAAAACACTGGTTCATTGTCAAAAGTGATATTTTATCCACTCCTGATATAATATCTTATTAGGATCTAATTGCATTATAGCAGCTGAGGATGATATTTCAGAGTATTAGAATATAAGAATTAAGAGCAGAAGTAGACCATGTAGCCCCTTGAAACTGTTCCACTATTCAATCTGATTGGGGCTGATTCTCTGCCTCAACTCCACTGTCCCTTGGTTCTGAGAATGAAATCTATATATCTCTTGTCCCATGATGGAGCATCTAAAGGTAAATTTCCAGATGATTATAAGTTGCTCTCTTCTTGAAGGGGAGAGCTAACTGGTGGTGATTTAACCTGAGAATCATTACCCCTCAGGCAAGGGGCAAGACTGAGGAAGTAGGGCCTTCATGAATAACCTGCGATGTTGGCGTCCCCCTGCATCACAAACCAGCCATCCAGCCAACTGAGCTAACTAATTCCCAACAGCCCTCTGTTTTTCTCTCAGAAATGCAAGAAGTGTAACTTGGTCAGGTAATAATGAAGGGACAACTAGGCAATGATGAAGAAGAAACCTCCAGAAATCAATGAAACAAATATGAAATGGCCTCAGTAGAGTTCAGTGTTATTTGGATGACATTCTAATCACATGTAAAACTGAGCAGGAACATTCACAAAACTTAAAAGAAGTACAACCGGCACATGAAGAAAAAATGTTTCAAATCATCTACCAGTTATCTAGATCATATAATAAACAAGATGGCTGCTACAAAGAACCTACAGAAATGACTGCAACCCTAGGTGTGCCAAGACCACAGAACATGCCATAGTTGTGACCATTGTTAGGAGTAATCAATAATTATGAGATGTTCATCCCAAATTTGTAACACCACTAAAGCCACTTCATAAAGCCACTGTGTGCTAACCAACATTGGAATTGGATGGAAGACTGTGAAAATGCACCAAGCATGTGCTCAAGCAATCCAAAATATTGGTGCACCTTAGCACAAAGTTGAAAATTCAACTTTCACGTGACATATCACTCCACAGAGAGGGTGCTGTTGTGTCTCACTTTATGGCAACTGGGGTGGAGAGGTAAATAGCATTCACTACATCAACATTATCAAGCACAGAGCAAAACTATGCACAATTTGAGAAGGAAGTGCTCAGCATAATTTTTGGCATTAAAAGATCTCACCAGGTGATGAGAGAATATAATGGAGACATTTGGATCAAATCCTGACTTTAAAATATGAATTAGCAGAGATAATACCAGAAAAGCATACATCAGACACTCAAAAATTTTGAAATCCCTGAACCAAGGATTTCTATAGAACCAAGTTCAGATTCTACTCCAATAGAATAACCCACCTCTCTGGAAGTTGTCAACAAAACAATTTCACAGGGTGAAATACCTGATATTTGTGAGGAACAGGTTACTGAGGATGTTAGAGATCAGATTCCAAAAACACAATCAATGTCCACCAAAAAGGCTCTTGTATTAATTGTACATATGTACATAATAATACTTGATAATATAACTGCTGCTCATAGTGAGTAATCATGAATGATTAAAAGTTTGTTGTTGTACTACTAAATAAAGGGGGAATGATGTTTTGTATTGTAAAACAACGCATCTCTGTGATTAGTCACATGATGTGCTTTGACATCACCAGATGCCTTTATGGGTTTCCATCTCGCCTGCATGTTGGACTTAAATCAGGCAACATGTTGTAAATAAAACTGTACTGATTACCTTAAGTAACCCATGGTGTGGCACTTCAAAAAATCTTTCCCCTTGTTGTCAAATCAGTCAGAAACTATTACACATACACGTGCACTGGTTCAAGTCATTAGCCTACATTTTAACTTCATTTGAAGTAATTTTTAAAAGCAGCATCTTAGCCTTTTGGCTTTGATGCAAATGAGATCAAGCCTTGAGGAAGGAGCTACGCCTACTCCAATTAGCTTGGATTATGTAGATCATGCCCAAGAGCCCTGTCTTGTCAGCTTGGATCAGGAATGTCTCAACCTGTTGTGGTTTGATTTCATTGAATTGGAATAAAAAAAACAGATTATCACATATTGACACACCCAAATGTTCTTGGAAATACAGAATGGGTAGAATATTTCAAGTCCAGACTGCTGTTACTATAGAGAGATTGTAAGATAGATTTTAGCAGAGGAAACAGGCTGATTACAGGAATCTCTTTCTTTCTCACAAGTGTATTACCTGGTTCAGAACTCAAATTATTAGAAATCCATAATTGAACTGTAATCTTTTACTAATTATAATATCTACATCTGACCATAACCATGAAACCAGCTAATTCAAATTGGCAGCAACATTTAGAAATCAATTAAAAAGGACACAACTAAATGGATCAAGGTTTATTCAGGGAAATAAAGAGCCAATTTATTAACTACACACCCAATAAAAATAACAAAAATGTGATGTCAAGCAATCAGATCTCATTTAAGCGCACACAAGCATAAACACAAACACACATATTTTACATAGGTATCAGACATAAGGAAGGTTAAATGAGATCAAGCCTTGAGGGAGGAGCTATGCCTGATGATAATCTGTTTTTTTTTATTCCAATTCAATCAAATCACAGGTTGAGACATTCCTGATCCAAGCTGACAAGACAGGGCTCTTGGGCATGGTCTACATAAACCAAGCTAATTGGAGTAGGCAAATAAATTGCTTCTTTATTTCCCTGAATAAACCTTGTTTGATTGGTTTCACATTTCTTGCAGCTTTAAGAGTAAAATGCATTCTGATTTTGGAAAGGCATAACACATGAAAAAGAAATTTAAATTGTTGTGGTGGCCACCTGAGGAGGTTGACTTGAGGAGAACTAGTTCACCTTATCTGGTTATAACAAGTCAGATGGGGTGAGCATCAAAAGAATGGTTATGAGAAATAAAATGATCACTCTTGACCTTATTGTGGACAGTATGCTTTACACCTGGTCCTATTTCTCATGTCCTGGTGCATTGACAGACCTGCTAGGAATGCTGTTGTGACATTAAGGTGCATAGAGGAGTTTGGCATCAACTTTGCACAGACCTTGAAGCATTCCATCTGATGGTCAGTGTTGTAGCTTTTGTTGCAACTCTAAGTCTAGGTACTGCAGTGGAAGCTCAAACTGAAGTCATGCTGCCTTACCAATGCAGATTGTTGATATTATGGCTGTGGATACAATGGAGCATATATACCGCTTTAGACCTTCAACACATTTAGCAAGATACTGAGGTGTCATCCCCTGGGGAGTGGCACAAATAAATCGGTTGGATTTAAAATTGGTGTTGCCAGACTTTACTGAGTTTACCCTAGTTCAACGCCGGCATCTCTACATCACGAGTGGCACTGACCCATTGAGAATGAACCTACTTTCTTGCTCCATCTCTTGTAACTTTGTCAGTGTCCTTGCTGTGTCTTCTGATAGTCAGGCCAGGATGCTGCCATGTACACTGAGATGGTGCATCTTTTAGGTTTGAGGTTATGCTCCAAGGGCATCTGCAGTCTTTCAACATCCCGAAAGATTCTGAAAATCAAAAAAAAGGTGCTAGCAAACCCTAGTTTCTCAATCTGTACCATTTTTGATCTGTTCCTTTGCAGGCTCTGTCTTAAGTACTCGCACAGCAAACTTACACTGAAAGAAAGCATCAGTACAGCACGTCAGTAGTCTCCTCGATCTCTGGAGGAACTGTACAGTTCTCGGCAAAACAGGTGTTAAGGTTTATGGCAGTCAGCAGCTTGACTTAGTCATGAGGAGGGATTGCCAATAAGACCTGTTTCCCTGAATTCCCCATTCAACAACAGACTTACACCTGACCTGCAGATGATTCCATTTATCAAACCTCTTCAGTCCCCATTTGCCAATAGCCGAATTATTGTACCTTGATCTCATTCAGGTTTTCAAATGAAGCAAATAAGAATCATAGTTTTACGTGTTCTTTTTTCCATTAATATTATTTACGAATTTGTGTGAGTGTCAAGCAGGAGAATATAATTTAATTTCTGCTAATGTGATCAGGAAAACTATCATAAGACATAGTGCTAAATGTTCCAGCCAGTGAAATTTTCTGGCAATGACGATCCCCAACTGTGGGTTCCCTGGTGGCACAGCTAACAAACAATGCAAAACAATGCTATTGATGTCAGCGGCACCAGAAGATCCCTCTGTCAGCCAATAATGTGTCACTCCTCCAGCGGAAAACACATCATGGCAGTGTTGGGGGGGGGGGACATGCTGACCAGGTTTCTTAAGGCCACAGAACAAAGAATAGTACAGCACAGGATCAGGCCTCCAGCTCATCGAACCTATATTGACACATGACAGGTTCACATTGGTGATGATGGAGGGGGTATTTACTTTCTAGAAATGTACTATAGCGACAACAGAATCTTTTCTGGCCCTGTACTTTCTCACATTTCTTTCACAAATCCAACCAACATTTATCCTTTTCCCCTTTTACTTATCAACTTTCGATAGTTTTTGCCTTACTTTCTTCTATAGTTGCCAACTTTGCTTTTTGCATCAATAAGTTTTTATAGGATTCTTTTGTGCTATTTCCACAAATCCAGGAAACTGCTGTTGCAAGAGTCACGCACAATGCACAGTGATGAAATAATGCAGTACAGAGTTACTTGGAAATTGGCTTCCACAAGTATATAAATTAAATAGAGCTTTCTCCTTTTGAGAGATTAACACTGAAGTAAGTAGCTTTTCTGCCAAAAAGGGTATGCAGCCCATTTATTCATGCATCCCTGTTGTGGTGAAAGGAAACTACTCAGGAAAGTTATATTTGGAAATATGTCTTCAGGTCTAGCTAATAAACTCTTCAAGAATCCTATGATTTGATCAACTCTGGTCCGAAAGCTGAATTTAAAACGTGCTAGGAGCCTTACTGTTGACATGAACAGTTTAAGGATTCAGTTTCTGGGAATGAAACTTGTTATCCATCATTTACTGACCAATAATAATTCCCTTTAATAAAGACTTATGAGAGAAGATTTATCAGAATGGAACCAGAGATAAGGAAAGACAAAAGAAACAGGGATTTTTTATTTTTAGAATAGAGAAGGCTGATTATTACAAATGTTAAAAATGGTGAGGGCTGGCATTGGAATGGATAGGGACAAATGGTCTCCAACTGTAGGAGAGGCAATAAACAATGACAGATCGAGCAGAATATGCAAGGGAGAAAAGAGAATCAGGAATGCACTGCCTAAAAGTGTGGTGGCAATAGATTCAATAATAATATTCAAAAAGATATTGAATAATTACATAAAATGGGAATGTTTGGAGAGAAGAGCTGGGGAATGAATATAATTGGACAGTTCTTTCAAAGCTGGAACTTTCCAATGTTTTGAAGTGTTGCCTCAGGTCGGAAATGCAGAGGACAACTTGATGATAACTTGTTGGCTTTTTAGACTACATTTTTAAACACTTTGTGCAAGAAAAATGAAAGGATGCTCCCCATGGTGTCATATTGATGGAGTGGGCTTTAAGGGCACCCCAATGTTTAAAAAAGGTACTTCCCAACCACCCCACCATGGAATTAAACCCCACATGGAACAAACCTTCCCCCCCTCAGCAATAATGGAACTCCCCAACACTCCACCACAGAATTCCTCACACCCCCGCACAGCGCTGCCTCCTGGCACTTCTCTCTGACACTGCTCCCTGGCAGCTGTCAATAGCCAGAATTGGAAGAATGTTTTGGAGGAGAGTAATGGACCTAAAGGAGGTTGCAAAAGTAGGAAGGCACAAAAAGGATATCTCAGGACTACATTTTGATAAATAAAAGTGGGACTAAACTAAAGATGGACAACAGAGGAGGTGGCATGGTGAATCAAGGCTGGGAGGGGATAAATATTTTACTCTGGAATAGACAACAAAGGTAGAGGGTTGATCAATTTGTCAGTTGCAGAAATACCATGGCAAGTGGGAGGCTGAAGGTTAGGAAATTGGAAGTTTCAAAATGCAGCTTTAAGTGACTTAAAGGAGTCTTCAAACAAATCTGGTAAGTGAAGTGTTACAAAAGATTATAATAAGGCGTTTGATAAAGTTCCCCATGGTAGGCTGATGAAGAAGATAAGGATGTGTGGGATGGAAGGAAATTTGGCTGATTGGATAAGTAACTGGCTGTATCATAAAAGACAGAGTGTGGTGGTGGAAGGCAAATTTTCAGACAGGAGGCCAGTTACCTGCAGTGTACCACAGGGGTCAGTGCTAGGTCCTTTGCTTTTTATGATATTTATCAATGACTTGGAAGAGGGGGCTGAAAGGTGGGTTATTAAATTTGCTGACAAACCAAGATTGTGGAGTAGTGGATGAGGTGGAGGGCTTGTGCAGACTGCAAAGAAACATTGATAGGATGCAGAGCTGGGCCGAGAAGTGGCAGATGGTGTTTAACTGTGATAAGTGTGAGGTGATTCATTTTGGTGGGACAGACTTGAATGCGGATTACAGGGTCAACAGCAGGATTCTAATGAATGTGGAGGAACGGAGAGATCTTGGGGTTCATATCCACAGATCTCTAAAGGTTGCCACTCAAGTGGATAGAGCCATGAAGAAGGCTTATGGTGTGTTAGTATTTATTGACAGGGGATTTGAGTTTAAAAGCTGTGGGGTTATGCTGCAACTGTATCGGACATTGGTGAGGCCTGATTTGGAGAGTAGGTCTTTTGTGGAAAGGTTAAGGTAGCTGGGGCTTTTCTCTTTGGAGCAGAGGAGGATGAGACGTGACTTAATAGAAGCTTATAAGATGATGAGAGGGATTGATAGAGCGGACGTGCAGAGACTATTTCCTCAGGTGGATGTAACTGTTCAAGGTGGGAGATATAGGAAGGATGTCCGAGGTAGTTTCTTCACTCAGAGAGTGGTTGGGGTGTGGAATAGACTGCCTGCTGTGATAGTGGAGTTGCACGCTTCAGGAACTTTCAAGCGGTTATTGGATAGGCACATGGAGCACTCCAGAATTATACAGAGGGGATAGCTTGATCTTGGGATTGAGCATAGCTCAGCACAACATTGAGGGCTGAAGGGCCTCTACTGTGCTGTAATATTCTATAAAAGATGAAAATAAACCCATTGAATCTATGGAATGTTTTTTCATTATTAATACATGTTGAAGAAAATCTATGTGTATTTTTTATAGCTAGTGCACCTCAGATTTATTCACATCGATATTTCACGTATACACATGATGGTAAGCTTTCAAATCCAACAAAACCCACCTGGAAAAATGTTCTGTTTTCAACATTTAGACATCTGTGTGATCTTTCTTCAGATTATTCTAGTCAAGAAAAGAACTCATATTGCTGAGTGGGTGCTATCTTATTCCATGTTACTTTCATGATTCTAGCTAATGTCAAAGTTGTGGAAAGTAAGTGTGGAAGACACACCCTTGCTCCAAAATTCCCAGCTCCAGTGAAGTCAAACAATGGAATTGAACTTGGGTTGTTCTTCCTAAGAGTAAAAATTAAATTGATTTAATTGTTTTGATGTCTCATACGAAGTTATATTATTAGTATTTATTGTACCAACTCCACCTGATGGAAATTAAACAGTGTTCAGAATGGACATAATTCCAAACCTATTTATGTGCATATATACAAACTGAAATCTCTAAAGGTTTGAATTACGTCAGCTATTTCTGCATTAATAGAAGCATTGCTTGGTTGCTGGGACTCTACTTCTAGTTTAATACATAAAGCTCATATATCTGTCTATTTACCACAGGATGAGTGCTCTGCATTTCATATTCTAATTGCTGAACTTCAATAACTGTTTTACTGTCTGAAAGTCAAGTTATACCAGATTTGGAAACAAGAGGTCAGAAACCCAATGCTATTAGCTCCGAATAACTATGGCCAATTTCAACATCAGATAGGCAGTCACTTTATTCTTCCTTACAAAAGAGTGCATTTTGGCAAAGGTTCAGTAACTATACTGTCTGATATGAGTGGCTCTTGCAGCAGCAAGATTGAATTGTCAGGACATGTTCCAGTTTACACTTATTACAATGACAGCAGCAAGCAGAAGAATGGCCTTGAGGTGATCTTTCAGAGGGGACAAGGGGAAATCCAAGTAGAGACAAAAAATGAGTTGAGTTTTATAAACACACTTGCAGGAGTCAATTTTAACAGAGGGAATGCTGGAGTGGGCATATTACTGGGTACAGAGTTCCCTCTAACTATTCATTGTTGTGCAAGCTTTATTGGTCACACTGCATGAGATATTTCAGATATTTCAGGGGCTGCATCTTAAAGGGAGCATTACTTATGTGCAGTCTAGTTGTCTCTCTGTATAGTATGTTCCAGTTTGTTGCATGTCCACATAGTTGTGCAGTTTAGGAGGAACCTTGGCTGGGTGGGAGGGAGCGTGGTTTGGCAATCTCCTCCCCCCCCCCCCCCCCCCCCCTCCCCCCAACCCTGCGACAAGAACCTCAGCATAAGACCTTTTATAAGATAAGATCAGTGCTTTTTAACTCTTGGACTTAATTTAAGTATACCAGCATGGTCTCCCACCTCAAAATGTGGGAATGGTATCAGGCCTAGCAGGAAATAGCAGAAGCTGGATTGCAACTCCAGATCGAAGGGAAATCTTGCCAGCATGAAGTTATGAAAAGTGAATGAGGGAGGAGTGGCACCTGAGCAGAAGAAAGCCCAATGACTCCTTGCGGTGTTTTATGAACAATCCTGATCCTCCAACTCATAAAGATTACAAAGGAAAATGAAAGTTATAAACTTCCCTCAGCTGTTCTAGCCAAATCCCGGTGTGGAAGCATTCATGTTGATGTTGTGTAGAATCTGACATTAAGACTGACATAATGGCATTCATTATATCATTGGACCTCCAGTGTGCATTTGGAGGTAAATTACGTGATTTGAAAGGAATAAAGGCTACTCCAAGCAACAATACATTCATTGTAATATATGGCAAACTGATACATTATTAGACAGCAGTGAGTGGCACTAGTTGATAATTGAAGTGTGCATTCATGTTAAGTACTTATGAAATAAACACAGAGCTTCTGGCCGCCACAATGTTGTGCCCCAGAGATACTCCCTAGCATGCGTTGGAGGACCCCTTGAAAGTCCCCACACACTAGAATTTCTCAGAAAGTTTTGAACATTGCCTAGAACTCTCCGAAACTCTGAATTATTGTTGGAGACTTTGGATGGTTCTGACTTCCTTAGCAGAATAGTTACCCAGGACAGGTTAGAAGGATTTAAAGCAGTTTTAACCCCTAAATAACTATATAACTGAGCACCGCAAGCCTCCTGCCCCAGATTCCTATACTCTCCACACATCCCCATTTGACTCCACGCTGTACCCAATGACTACCTTCCAAACCCTGGACCATGTCTCAATCACCCACATGTAATCCCTATCCCTACACCTGGCACCATGGTGGCGCAGTGGTTAACACCGCTGTTTCACAGAGCCACAGACTTGGGTTAGGTCACTGTCTGTACAGAGTCTGCACATTCTCCCTGTGTCCGCATGGTTTTCCTCCGAATGTTCTGGTTTCCTCCCAAAGTCCAAAAGGCCTGCTTGTGAGGTGAATTGGCCATGCTAAATTCTCCCTCAGTGTATCCAAACTGGTGGTGGAATGTGGCAATTGGGGGATTTTCATAGTAACTTCATTGCAGTGTCAATGTAAGCCTACTTGTAACAAATAAAGTTTAAACTTTATCTTCTACCCGACCCCTGACTCTCCTACTTCTCACCTTTTCACCCACTTTCCTTACAAAGCTATCTTCTCTCAGTAGATTCTGAAAGTAACCTTGGGACATTCAAATTTATTGGAATATAAAACTAGTGGTATGTTTCTCCCCCTAGTATCCTTGCACTGTGAGGAAGGACTCAGGCATACTCCACATTTCTGAGGAGGTCCAGTCGAATGTCTGGATGAGAAAAGTAGATCTCCATTGCAAAGTAACTCAATAAGTACAGGATAGCAACCTGACTGTGTTTGACAGTCCTCGGAAGATTTGGCCCAAATTTTTAACTGAATCGATACATAGATGGAAGTAGGTTTGTTTTCAGTTTGGAAAAGTTACTCCCTCTGATTGCATAATGTTTAAAATCTTCAGTCAACTGAAAATCGTTGCTTTGAATCAAAAGAGTAAAAATGATCATCTGGCATTTGAAGGGGCGATAAAGATCACTGAACATAAATGTTTAGATCTTTTCTGATGCACACAGTAGCAAACTGTGGAACAAAGTGGTTTTGAGAAATTGATGATCTCAGCATAGCTGTTTAAAATATATAACTGGCAATTAGAAACTAAGCAACACGTGATGATTTTTCTCGGAAATTTAAGATGGTAAAGAATCTTCAGGTTGACTGAGATGGAGTCTACAAATTCAGAGCAAGTTTAACTCACATTTGGCCCAGGATACCATTCTAGTAAAGAAGCTGAAGTGCAAACTATGAATGGTTTTTAGAAGTTTGATAAAGAAAGGTCATATTGACAATTAAATTGCTTGCTCATCCTCAATAAATAGGCTGGAAAGCATATTGGTGGCTAATGCTGAAACTGGAGAGTCAATGATCAGACAGGTTAATCATCCAGAATAGCGTGGAGTCAACAATCAGGGTAACCGATGATGTTTAACTGAGGCGTTGTCTGATGCAATTTTCAAAACTATCTCAGTTTTTGGGCTATGATGAAGTGTCAAATCAAACTCAGGGTAGGGTACAATGTCTCATCTTGTCAGTTGGATCTTGTTTGTCTCTCTTGTGGGGAACCACTAATTGGATTCAATTTGAATGTACTTCTTTTGGATGGAATAAAAATTTGAAAAAAAAAAGTTAGGGTCAATTCAATGATTAGCATTGCCAAGGAGGTTTAAACTAAGCATCGCCAAATGTAATTTTCAAAGCCATTTCAGCCTTTGGACTAAGATGAAGTGTCAGATCAAACTCAGTATAGAGTACAATGCTTATGTTGTCATCTTGAATCTTGTTTGTCCCTCTCATGGGAACCATGAATGGGTTCAATTTGAATTTGGTCCTTTGGATGGAAGTAAAAAATTGTGCCTTTAAAAACAGTGACTAGCTGAACAGGGATAGACAAGTCACTATGAGGATTTTGATCGCTAGATAAAAACAAACATGGCTTTCACTATGCACATGCTGCTGTAGAATTGAAGGAAATTTTTGACATATATCAGTCTTTCCAGGGAAGTTTGTCAATATTTCATCAACATTGTCAACATTTATTCTGGAAATTCAATGAGAACCTCACGTAAAGAGGGTACCATGTCACTGAATCTTATTTAATACCTTATAAAGCAAAGTTGGTCATGAGCATCTTATTTGGAGTCCTCTTTGGTCTGAAGGAGGAATGGCAAGTGGATATAAGGCCCATCATACAATTGTAATCACCACAGGAAAGAGGGAGGAGCGACAGGAATATGAGATGGGCTCGTACTTCCATAAATGCAACGTATCTTTCCTCCAGTACAAAATCCAATGCTGCATTGGAGAACCTATGAATCCTTTGCTTCAATTCTTGAATGACCCAGGAAAGTGCAATCATGCGTCAGTCAGCAAATTCCACATCTTCAATGGAAGTGAAAGCTGCATATACTGCACTGTGGAAAATACTTCTAAACAGCACCCAAGCTATCTGTTCTCACACTTTCAGGGGAGTCCCAATCGTGGTACGCAGCAATTATCCTTCTAGTGATTGTCTCTGGAAGGGCAGCACTGCAAAGTTAGGATAACATTGCTAGTGTGACCAATCAGGATTCAAAAGCCTGCATTTTATCATCCTGCCTGCCATGTGAACTGGAGCAAGCCAGCAGTGGAGAATGGAAAAGTCCGTTGACCTCGGGTGGGATTTTATGGTTTCAAGACAAGTGAGGCCATAAAATCACGCCTAGTGTGTGGAATCACCCCCCTGCTCCTAGGCAAAGAAACATTATTGGGAGCAAATTGCAGCTATGAGATTGCTACACAATTCTTATTAATAAATTGCTAGCATAATGTTCATTTTGTACCTGATTTCACCCTTTCACCAAAATAACTTCAATGAGCTTGAAATATCAACAATATTTGGGATGATGCAGCGACATAAGCTCAAATATTAATTTTTGCTTTAATTTATGCAATGAAGTGGAATGCACACGATCATATAATTTAGTGCACATGAAGTATGTCATTGTGACTATTTTAATTCACCATCAAACAGGAAAACTGTTATATTAGAACATTGGAAATTATACAGTGTTTTGGAAGAGATGTGTAAAGAGGAAGGATGCAATATGTAGAAACAAATTTTTCCAGGAATTGACAAAGCTAGAATGAATGGTTATAGATACAAGACTAAGTGTAAGAGATCTTTAACAGGGAGCAGGAAAAACTATACAATGTGAAGCCAGTTATTGTATCAGCTGAGTTATTAATTAAAGCAGGGACCATATTAATATGAAAGAATGGGTTCAAGAATGTGGTTCAAGTAGAGGAGAATAAGGAAATGCAAACACATGGGTTCAGGATTATAGTTTCAAGTATAAACACCAACATGGGCTGGTTGTCAAAGTATGACTTTTATCCCTATTTTAATTTTTATTGTAATAACCAGATCTTGTTATTTAACATCAGGCATGTTTAGCTCTTATCATAGAATAGAATCACAGAACCCTACAGTTCAGAGGGAGGCCATTCAGCACATTGAGTCTGCACCAGCCACAATACCAAGCAGGTCTTAAGCTCTTAACTTCATGCATTTACCTAGCTTGTCCCCCTGATAATAAGAAGCAATTTAGCATTGCCAATCCATCTAACCTGCATATATTTGGAGTGTGACAGGAAAGTGGAGCACCAAGAAGAAACCAACGCAGACATGAGGAGAATGTACAAACTCCACACAGACAGTGACCCAAGCTGACAATTGAACCCGGATCCCTGGCACTCTGAGGTAGAGTGTTAGCACAGTGCCATTGTGGCCACATATAACATATCTTTTAGATCAAATGTCTCTCTTGATTTCACATCTAATTCTGTCTCTCTCTTTTCATCTCTTGCTTTGTGTCTGTTTCTGCCTATTTCTAAATCTCTCTTGAACTTATTGAGTCTTCATAATCTGACCAAGGCTAATCTTGCATCATTGTCACTCTTTACTTACAATGTGCTCAAAGTGCTGTTCAGCAATTGCAGCGTACAGGTCAGCCCTGAAGTCTTTCAACTGTGGCCTGAGTGGAGCCAGCTGGTTTTAAACCCCCTACTATTTCTTCTTCCTATTGGGTGAGTGTCCAGTGACCTAACAGGGGAGCTTGTACTCTCTGAGGCCCACAGGGAAATCTATTGATGATCCCTGTGGTCATCATAACACTGTCCCATATCTGTGAATTTATATTGTGGCATCTACTGGGGTTTCTTCTTTGTACCCACTAACCCGATGGAAAAATTAGTCAAATTTCCATTCTTTGCTGTTGACTTGTGCTCCCCAGTGCCGCATTCACAGACTAAGTTTAATATCCTACTTACATTTTGTATTTACATCTACAGTTCCCACTCTGTTCAGTATTTGGCAGATCTTTGAGTCATGGAAAATCTGCAGTTGAGTGGTTTTCTTTTACAATCACCTGTTCACTGAGTTAAAAAGTGCAGATGAAGAATGAATCATTTACACTCCCTTGAGGTTGCAGAAATTTATTAGCTGATGCTGAAAATTGTTTGTTGAATTAGCCATTCCAATTTGTTGACAGAAAAATTACTGTTCAGTCTTCTGTGCTATTACAGGAGCAGTGAATTAATCAGTTCCAGCAGATGTGAGATGTCAGTTTTCTACTTTCTTGAATGCACCAATGCTGGAAATTTCCACAACTATCTCATCAATTTTTATCAACAATTTATATATTTACATATAAACTTGCAAGAATAACACTGACTGTGGCCTGATGATTTAACCAGTGGACAAAGATTCCAAATATTGTTAATTTAATTCAAAGTTGTATTAATTCTTCCTGAGGTACAGTTTTAAGCACTTCCCCTGCAGCACTATTGAGTTTGTGCATATAAATAATGTATGTTGACAGACTATTCAACCACATGCAGCCTGATATTTAAAGTTGATATTGTCCTCACTCAGTGGTTAGATATATGAACTCTTCAATAAAGTTCATTGGATAGTGAACAGGAAAGGGAGTACTGGAATGTTAAAACATATCCCAAGAAACTCCTTGGTTGGAATTTTACCAGCATGCCTGCCTGAGTTTCGAATGAACACATCCAAGGCCAGCAGGGAATGCTGTTCTGCAAGAACGTTTTGAGATCAGATAACAGGAAAACCTCCAAATTGTGACAATGTAATGTGGTGCATTAACCTACAGAACTACTGTATTAATTTTTAATCAAGCCCACATTCTTTCATATTTACAATAAAAAATGTATTATTTAATATACAAAATGTTCTGTTACATCATGTATTTCCCACAGATGTGGAACATCTGCTGGAATTGTGGGTGGGTGAAGTTTATTACATTGTGTGCAGGTTATGGCCTGGTAAATTATGCGATGGGATGCGCTGTACAATCTGTATTGGGGTGAGGTCTGGTGCCAACAGAGAGTAGTCTGTTACAGTTAGTCTGGTTGTGTTTAGTCTGGTACATTACTGTCCCACAATGAAAAGTTTAATTTAAGTTTCTTTTGAAAAAATGGATAGCTGTGGGTAAAATGTCAGGTATATGATTCCCCACAAATGTTCGCTGAATATCAACTTCATGTTCAATGAAAAAGGTAAATACATGGACATTGTTACCAATGAGAAAACAAAGTGTAATGTTGGCACTGTCACTGCATAAGTGCCGTGGGCAGCTTAGTGGCACAGTGATTAGCATTGCTGCCTTACAGTGCCAGGAACTGGGGTTTGATTCCTGGCTTGGGTCACTATCTGTGTGGAATCTGCTTGGGTTTCTTCCACACGCACCAGTTTCCTTCCGTAGTCCAAAAGATGAGTTGGTTAGGTGCATTGGCTGTGCTAAATTCTCCCTCAGTGTACCTAACTAGGCACCGGAGTGTGGTGACCAGGGGATTTTCACAGCAACTTCATTGCAGTGTAAATGTCAGCCTACCTGTGACACTAATAAATAAAATGTAAACATATAACTTCCTGAGCTGGAGGGTCACTTGTTGGATCCTGAAGAGGTTTAAATTATCTATTATAGTTTTTGGATAAAATTAAAAAGAGGGGGCATAGAATTGAGGTAAGAGGTAGAAGGGATTTGAGAAACTTTTCCACCCAGGAGGTGATGGGAGTCTGGAACTCTGCCTGAAAGGATGGGTGAAACTCTCATAACACTAAAGAAGTATTTAGATATTCACTTGCGTTGCCATAACAGGCCAAGCACTGGAAAATGGTGCAGTAAAATCTTTGAGTGGTGTGAACATAATGGGTTGAATGGCCTCCTGTGTTGTAAACATCAATGAATCAAGAGGCCAGAATAGGTGGAGGGAAGAGATCTTGAAGGCCTGTCAGGTTGGAGGAGATTATAGAGATAGTTTAATATTTATTTCTTCGTGTCACAAGATTATATTAACAGTACAGTGGAATTATTATGAAAATCTCCTAGCTGCCTCACGCCGGCACCTGTTAGGTACACTGAGGAAGAATTTAGTGTTGGCCAATCCACCTAACCAGCATGTCTTTTCAGGAAAAGTGTGAGGTAATTCACTTTGGCAGGAATAACAAATGTGTAGAGTATAGGGCTAATGGTAGAACTCTTAATAGTGTTGATGAACAGAGGGATCTTGGCGTATATGTGCATAGATCCCTGAAAGTTGGCAATCAAGTCAATAAGGTTGTTAAGAAGGCATACAGAGTCTTAGCTTTTATTGGTAGGGGATTGAATTTCGGAGCCACAACGTCATGTTGCAACTGTACAAAACTCTAGTGCGGCCGCACTTGGAGTATTGTGTACAGTTCTGGTCCCCGCATTATAAGATGTGGAGGCATTGGAGAGGGTACAGAGGAGGTTTACCAGGATGTTGCCTGGTATGGAAGGCAGGTCTTACGAAGAGAGGCTGAGGGATTTGAGGTTGTTTTTGTTAGAAAGAAGGTGGCTAAGAGGAGACCTTATTGAAACATACAAGATGATTAGAGGTTTAGATAGGGTGGACAGTGATAGCCTTTTTCCTAGGATGGAGAAAGCTAGTATGAGGGGACATATCTTTAAATTAAGGGGTGGTAATTATAGGACGGATGTCAGAGGTAGGTTCTTTACCCAAAGGGTGGTAAGGGTATGGAATGCCCTGCAGTTGTAGATGCGCCAAGTTTGGTGGCATTTAAGAGGTTAGTAGATAAGTTTATGGATGAAAAGGGAATGGTTTAGGTTAGAGGGTCATTGCTTTTTCTTAATTGGTCGGCGCAACATTGAAGGCCGAAGGGCCTGTTCTGCGCTGTAGTGTTCTATGTTCTATGTTCTATGTTAATAATAATCTATTAAATTGTCAAAACTTGGAAAATTTGGAAAGAATTTACTCATAGATTGATGCATCATTTACCAAACCATATAAAAGATTCCAAAAATTCTTAACTGGTCTTAACTGGGGTGAAATTCTCAGAAAAAATACTTGCCTTTGAATTAGATGATATAATTGAATTCCTGAGAAAAAGTCTTTTCCACATATGGAATATTTGGCAGTGCCACAAGTTGGAGGATTCATTGTTCACAGCATTTCTTAAAGTTTATTTATCAGTGTCACATGTAGGCTTATATTAAGTTACTGTTAAAATGCCCCTAGTCACCACACACTGACAACTGTTTGGGTACACTGAGGGAGAATTTAGCATGGCCAATGCACCTAACCAGCAAGTTTTTCAGACTGTGGGAGGAAACCGGAAGACCCAGAGGAAACCCACACAGACACAGGGAAAGCGTGCATACTGCACACAGACAATGACCCAAGTTGGGAATTGAACCTGGATTCATGGTGCAGTGAGAGAGCAATGGTAACAACTGTGCCGCTGTGCCATGCCGTTCAAACATCAATGCAACAGAAAAGTTACAGACTAAAGAAATGGGGACTGGAGACCCTTTTGGAAGATCTGTCTGATGATAGGAATGAAGTAATAATAACAGAACAATGAACCGAGGAATGCTACGGAATTATTAATAGGAGATGTGATTCAAAATATCATTGTACAATAAATTATCCAAATGGAACAACAGGAGTTTCAACGTAATTCACAACATGGAAAGTTCAGAAGTGAAAGACAATAATGTTGATCAGTCTGAGATAATTTTATTGGTCACAAGAGACTTCAGTGAGTGTACTAATTGCAGATTCATTTCATTGTGTTGGGCAATAGTTCCAGGTTCCACATTACTGCATTTGAACAGATTGCTTGAAATGGTATTGAGTTTTACTTAGTTGTATATATTACTGACCAAGAGCTCGATGTGCAGAGTACAATTTCAAAATTTGTGGATGAATCAAAACTTGGAAGTGTTATAAACTCTGCAGAGAATAGCGTAGTACTGTAAAAGGACATAGGCAGGTTGGTGGCATGAGTAGATAAATGGCAGGTGAAGTTCAATGTGGAGAAATGTAATGTGATGAGAACAATTAATTAAGCATTCAGTATCTTGAGCTTTTTTAATAGGAGCATAGAGTATAAGGACAATGAGGTTCTGCTAAACTTATACAGGCTCTAGTTAGACCAGAACTGGACTATTGTGTGCAGTTTTGGCTGCCACTCTATATGAAGGATATGAACGCATTGATGAGAGTACAGAAGGGATTTACAAGAATGGTTGGAGGAATGAGAAACATCAGTGTCAAAGATAGAAGAGAGAGATTCACACTGTTCTCCTTGGAGAAGAGAAGGTTAAAAGGATATTTGATAGGAATATTCAAAATCATGAGGGGACTGGACAAAGAGAGAGGGAGAATCTGTTCTTGTCCTAAATTTTGTAACTTGGGACCACCAGAGATAAAACTTTAAATGTGTCGACATAATATATTGTAAATAGAGGGTCCAAAAGAGTTGCAAGGTTCAGGTTAAGTGATAGGTTGTGATGAGCAGTCAGTAATTCTCCAACATGATTGTTAAGCCACTGGGCACATTCATCTAGGTTAATCAGAATTGTTTATAAACTGGCAGAATCTGAGAAATTAGTAGAGAGTGATAAGGTAATTGTACCTCATTTACACATATGATTGACAATAATGAGGAGCAGAATAAGATAGATAATGCAATGGATGATGATAAGCGAAGTTACAGATGCACTTGATAGGGCAACTTTACCCAAAGGATAACTGCTGAAAGTCAGTACTATGGTACATTGGGATGATGCAACTATGATAGGGAGAGCAGGAAAAGTCACTGAGAAATTCACACATCCAAGGTAATGGACAAGAATTATGGATTGGCAGATTGAGGTTAACTGGTGAAAAGCAAGAAAGCACAGTATAAATTCTCATAGTGTACCTGGAAATAGCTCTGACAATACAAAGTGATTGTGTACTGGCAACAGAACCTTGGCTCGTGGGAAGGAGATAGCAATAGTCCAGAAGGGTAAGTATTGGCTATAGTTTGTTCTGCAGAACAATCTAAAACACCACTAGAAGTGGAAGTCATTTATGATCTGGAGGATTCAGTGGTGCAAACAAATTAGAAGGTAAATTCATAAGAGACAAAACAAAGCGTTTGATAGCTGGAAGGAATTCCTAAGACAGCCAGCCTTATACAGGTGGATATGTAAGGAAAAAAATATTTCCTGATGGGCCATATAAAGTGAAGTGGATGGCTTAGAGTTTCAAAGAAAGGCTTGGTAATCAGAATGTTAGAATGGACTCTCCATGGCAGAAAAAGTGATCTTGAAGATTTCCTAAACCCTCTTATCCATGTATTTGTGGGAACATAGATCAATCAATATGAGCACTGCAGGGTGAAAAATTTGAAAAACAAGTGTTTTTGAAACCATCTAAATAAGTGAATGATGTAATAGGGAAGTTGTAGAAATTAAATAAATATGCTTTTGGACTTAAAAGATATATTGTGGCTCTAGTATTTCTTGCTTAGGTTTGTCTTGTTGAAAGTAAGCCTTATTCAACTGGAAGCTAATCCAACAATGTT
This sequence comes from Sphyrna mokarran, assembly GCA_024679065.1. NCBI lineage: Eukaryota > Metazoa > Chordata > Chondrichthyes > Carcharhiniformes > Carcharhinidae > Sphyrna > Sphyrna mokarran. Next base: position 90,756,789 of record JAGIQG010000004.1, read on the forward strand.
CCACTGGCATCACAAAGTTAAACTTTCAGACAAGTTTATATGCAGGTTGATGATTTTTCATGGTGTGGTTCTGCAGAATTTGAGCAACGTGGTCTCGCTAAGATAAAGGAAGAATTTAAGATTAGAACTGCAACTCCGGGACCCTTTAACTATAAAAGCTTAGACTTTAACCAGAAAAGTGCAAGAACAATCTTGAATCAACAATTACACTTGGAAAGTGTTCATTTTATCCAAATACATCAGCCCAGGTCCTTATAGGAAAAATGATCTTCGAATCAAAGAAAAGTAATAAGTGAGTGAGACTCACTTGATGAAAATTCTTGATAACCAAATAAACCTGTTGGACTTTAAGCTGGTGTTGTGAGACTTCTTACAGTGTTCATCCCAGCCCAATGCTGGTATCTCTAAATCCATAGAAGAATAAACTGGTTAAGAAGGTCAATTCAAGAGTTCAACTACTATTCAGATAAGACATGATGCCAGTTATGACTAATGGAATTTCATACTATAATGAAACACATTACAATTGAGAAGACTTTGAGAGCATTTAAAACTTTAAAAGAAATTACAAAGAACAAAGAACAAAAAACAACAGAGCACGGGAAACAGGCCCTTCGGCTCAATTCTGGGGGGCAATTTTTGGGGGGGCAATTCCCCCCAAAAATTCTCAACGTCAAAATTTAAAATTAGAGTAAATTCCGTTGGTTTTTTTCAGTAGGAATTTCAAAATGAATCTCCTACATTTTCACATGGCCCGTTACTGGCCCAGCGAACATGTCTAGACTAGCTTGATGGGTAGTGCCAAGATGCTCCCTGAGCTTTGGCACTTTGCCCCTTGGGCAGTGCCAGGGCTCCTTACACCTGACCCTCTCAGGGTTGGTGGGTGGGGGGGTGGGGTGGGGTTCGATTGCTCTTCTTCACTCCAATGGGGTCATGCCATAGCTGTCTGCAAGTGGGGAGTTATAGTAAATCCTACTGGAGTGAAACACTCCTGGCGGTGGAGGAGACATTAGCGGGCCTGTGGACTACAGTCCCAGGCCCATTAATGGGATGTGAAATAGAGTCAAATGATCACTTAAATAAACTATACAGCTCCGTGTCGATTTCTGGTGCAGAGCTGATGGCGCCAGAAATCCAGCTTCCAGACACTCATGAAGACATTGGCTGGGGAATCAGTCTGATAACTTCAAGTTTCTACTCCTGATGATCTGAAAGAAATGAATTTTTTTTAAGTGACACTTCCCATGCCCATCTTGCAGGTGAGTGTTTGAGTATAGCTGGATTTATAATATTATTTCAGGAAGTAAGAATGAAAAGTGTTGTCCCTTGACCTGGGCAGTTAAGAAAACAAAAAGGGTGATTAAAAGTACTCTAGCTGCAGAAATCCTAGCTTTGATGGTTGTAATCACTATGGCATTTTACTTATCTAAAATATTGAAGGAAAATCTCTATGTGGAAAATTCAGAGAAAGTTTACCCACAGAATGCTATGTAGACAACCATTTCCTGAGGGATAATGTACAACACAAGTGTGACAGAGAAAAAGCTGAGGAATGCAAGGATAAAACAAATGCTGGTGAGAAAAGAGACCTCCAAGATAAAATGAGTTGACACAAATCACCAGCTTTCAGATTAATTTACAAAGAGAAATGCTTGCACAATGAAGCTAATAGTGATTTTAGAATAGAGAGGTCCTGTGTTATAATGCAGTGTACATAGATCATGGAAAAATCATTTTTTTTCTTTCTCTTCCATAAGTTTTGAAAAATAATTTAAACAAAAGAGGGTGATCTGTCAATACAATGTCAATTATTTAGTTAAGTAAGTATGATCAGATAGTGAATAATGATTGATTGTGCTTGAACAGATATAGACTGGGCCTGTTGGGTGATTGGTGTGTTGGTAAAAGACAGAGGTCTGCAATGCTGCATTCTGTGTATAAATCTACTACTTTGAAAAAATCTGTGTTGAGTCTTGTATGTCACCATCTGGTATGTTTCCATTTAACACATTAAATGCAATCTGGTACATTGTGTTCTGGGGTGTAGTCAAATAGAGAACTTCTGAAACTTGATGACAAGGCTCCCAACCCCCAAAGTCCATGAAGATGATTTTGAAGAATCCACAAATACGCAGACAAAAGATGTTTTCAACTAACCAAGCGAATTGTAGCCTACCTATTGCTCTTGCTAACCCATGAGGTGCTGTGGATTCATCCTTTTTCAGAAGCTCTGCTATTGTAGTCATGATTTACTCGGCTGCAAGTACAGTGACACAGTGGTTAGCACTGCTGCCTCACATCACCAAGATCCTGGGTTCAATTCTGGTTTTGGGTGACTGTCTGTGATGATGACCATCTATCCAAAGTCCTTCAGTATACAATTCACTTGGTTAGTTGAAAACATCTTTTGTCTGTACATTTGTGGATCCTTTGAAATCATCTTCATGGATTTTGGGGAGTCTTGTCATCAAGTTTCAGAGGTTCTCTATTAGACTACACCCCAGAACACAATGTACCAGATTGCATTTAATGTGTTTAATGGAAATATGCCAGATGGTGAGAGGATCACAACCTCTAGGATACCCACATTTCTGCTCTACAGGTATTTGCAATCAAATTGTGACAATGATGAACATTGCAACTGGTACAGTGGCACAGCAGTTAGCACTGCTGCCTCATCACCCCATGGACCCAGATTCAATTCCAGCCTTGGGTGACTGCATGGAGTTTGTACATTCTCCCTCTGTGATTGTGGGTTTTCTCCACGTGCTCCAGTTTCCTCCCACAGTCCAAAGATATGCAGGTTAGGTAGATTGGCCATGCGAAACTGACCCTTGGTATCCCAAGATATGTAGGTTAGATGGATTAGCCATGGGAGATATGCAGAGTTACAGGATAGAGCAGGGGAGAGGTCCTGGGTAAGACTCTCTGTTGGGGAGTTGGTGCAGAATTGATGGTCTGAATGGCCTCCTTCTGCACTGTAGGAATTCTACGATTTTATGTAGTAGCATTTCCAATCACTCTTGAGACAAGACGTCAGGTTCAGCAACTCATTGAGAATCACCCATACTGGAAATTGTGACATAGGTTCACTGTATGACTTGCTAAAGCAATAAGGAGGTAAAAGGGAAATTACTGCAACAGGGTGTATAATGGAAAGCAGAAGGTCAACCAACATCTACAGGAAGAATGTAGAAATAGGCACATTCTCAAGTTACATAATATATTCTTTCATTGTGTAAAACTATTTCAGTGAGAGCAAGGTAGAATTACAGAGAACAGGAAAAATCATTTTAAATGCACATAGTAATTGGAAGTACGGAGTTCTAAAAAAATCCAACTAAATAACAAAACAACAGACGAATTGTACCAAACTCTCTTTATCAAGGTTAACTATAAAGACCGACTGCAGTAGTAGATTTCTGGGGAAGCTTCACTAATCTTACAAAATGAAGAAAATATAAAGATTTCATCTTGAATTTCAATTTCATTTGTACTGGAAATGGGATATGGTCAGCAATCCCAACAGGCCTTGAGCTGGTCTTAATGGATTCACCAATATATACAACAAAAAAGAGTTTCGCCTTGTCTAACTTAAATTTGATTTGATTTATTATTGTCACATATATTGATGTACAGTAAAATATATAATTTTTTGCACATTTTACAGAAAAAGCATACCATTCATAGAATACATAGGGGAGAAGGAAAGGAGAGGAAGAATATAATGTTACAGTTATGGCTAGGGTGTAGGATGGTGGATCCACTTTCAAGTTGCCATGGCCCCCAGTATGCGTGAAACATAGCAAACTGCTAAAAATTGGCAGCAACTAGAAAGTATCAGCAGAAATGAGAAGTATGAAAAAGATGATTTGGTATAAAACACATGGGTGATGGACAATGCTCAGACAGATAAGGTAAGCCCTAGCAACTCAGTTAGATTTACTAGATTGATACTTGGAATGAATGGATTATCTTATGAGGAAAGATTAGACAGACTGGGTTTGTTTCTGCTGGAGCTTAGTAGGGTGAGGGATGACCTGATTGAAGTATATATGATCTTGAATGGTATTGATAAGGTGGGTGTGGAAAAGATGCTTCCTCTTGTGGATGAGTCCAGAACTAAGGGGCACTGCCCAATGGGCAGTGCCAAGGAACCCCCTGGACATGGTACTTTGTCCCTGGGGTAGGGCCAGTGGCACAAGCTGGAACTGTCAGGGTTCCCATGCCCATGGGGCATCCCCCACAGTCCAACTCCCTGGGGGTCTCTATTACCTCTCCTTCATTCTGAATGTGGGGAACTAGTCTAAACCCTGCTGGATTGAAATACTCCTGGCAGGTGGGGGAGGGGGAGAGGAGGGGGAGGGACGGGGTGGGTGGGTGGGAGTGGGGTGTGGGGTGGGGGGGGGGGGGGTGATGTGGTGGAGATACTAGCGGGCTCAGAAACTTCAGTCCCGGATTCGCTAATTATATTTAAATTACATTTAAATAAAGATCTAAATAACTTTTGTGTTTTCACGCCAGTTTCCAGCACAGATCTGACAGCACCAAAAATCCTGGAGATGCCTTGCGTAGTGGGAATGCATACATGAATCCTACATATGCTGGGCCATAAGATTCTCCCACACAGCTATACCAGAAAATTAATGCAGCGGGGTGGGAGAAATCCCCCCACCACTGCCTAATTTCTAAACATTATACCATTCAAAAGAGCAAACCAGAAAGTAAAACTACTTTGGTCCAAATTCTGCCAACTGTGAATTTATTAGTTTATTTCAAAAAACATTAGAACAAAGAACAATACAGCACAGGAAACAGGCCCTTTGGCCCGCCAAGTCTGTGCCGACACAGATGCCTCTCTAATCTAATATTTTCTTGCCTCTAAGTGATCTATTTCCCTCTATTCAGATGCTGCTTAAACATTGCAATAGAATCTTCCTCCACTATCTCTCAGGCATTCACCACCCATTTTATGTGAAAAACTTGCCTCTTACGTCTCTTTTAAACTTTCCTCTTCTCACTTTTGACCTATGTCCCTAAGTAATTGACCCTTTGACCTGAGGAAAAGACACTGACTATCCACTCTATCAAAGCCTGTCATAATCTTGTAAACCTCAATCAGATCCCCCCCTCATCCTCAGAAAACAATGAAAACAATTCAAGTTTGTTCAATCTTTATTCATATTCCATTACCTCTCAACCAGTTAACATTCTGGTAAATCTCTTCTGTACTCTTTCCAATGCATCAACATCCTTCCAGTAGTGCGGCAGCTAGAATTGTACATAATTCTCCAAATGCGGCCTAACCACTCTTATACGACTGCAACATGATTTTCCAATTCCTGTCCTCAATGAAGGCCAGCATGCCATATGCCTTCTTGAACACTGTGTCCACTTGAGCTGCCACGTTTGAGGAACTGTGGATCTGCACATCTGGATCCTACTGCTAATATTTCTAAGGACTCTACCATTTATTGTATATTTCCCTTCTGCAGTAGGCCTTCCATCACCTCACATTTGTCTAGGTTAAATTCCATCTGCCATCTTTCAACCCAGGCCTCCTGATGATTTATATTTTGCTGTATCCTCTAACAATCCTCCTCTCTATCCATTACTAATTTTTGTATCATAGAACATAGCAAAACTACAGCACGAACAGGTCCTTTGGCCCACAAGTTGCACCAAACATATCCTTACCTGTAGGCTTACTTATAACCCCTTAACATCTACAGATTTATTAATCAAACTTATTGTGAATACACACTGCAGTCTAGCAATACATCAGTCTACTGCCACACACTGTAGTCTGGCAATGCACCCAGTCTATTATGATACACTACAGTCTGGCAATGTACGAGGCTACTGCCACACAATGTGTGGTGGAGTTTATTCTGGCTGTTTGTGTGTTGGAGTTTAGTCTGACAGTTTATGTGTTGGCGTTTAGTCTGGCAGTTTATGTGTTGAAGTTTAGTCTGGCTGTTTGTGTGTTGGAGTTTAGTCTGACAGTTTGTGTGTTGGAGTTTAGTCTGACAGTTTGTGTGTAGGAGTTTAGTCTGTCTGTTTGTGTGTTGGAGTTTAGTCTGACAGTTTGTGTGTAGGAGTTTAGTCTGTCTGTTTGTGTGTTGGAGTTTAGTCTGACAGTTTGTGTGTAGGAGTTTAGTCTGTCTGTTTGTGTGTTGGAGTTTAGTCTGGCAATTTGTGTGTAGGAGTTTAGTCTGGCACTTTATGTGGCGGTGTTTGATCTGGTGGTTTGTGTGGTGGAGTTTATTGTACTTGAGATAGGAGGTCAGGGCTGACAATTGATTGAGCAATATCTCCCTAGTATTGGGCACTAACATGGTGTTGGCTCACTGTATACTTAACAAAGTATCCTTTTTATCAGAAGGTAAATTGAAAATTATTGCACATAATAGGAAATAGAGAGTCAATCATCAACTACAGAAAGATCAGGCAAGATTTCTTCAGCAGTGGATGGGATAAGCGATCCTTTGCCAGTGCATGCAATGATAAGTAATGATGTGTCCACCCATTGGATGTTGTGTTATTATATTTTATTCACTTTTGTGTGACAGCTGGGATTTTTTTACATATATTTTGATTGATCGATTTGAGTAAAGCCAGCATTTTTGCCCATTCGTAATTGCTGGGGTGCTTATTAGAGTCTGAAGCCACAGAAATTAGCATGTACTCAGGTTACCTTTTATGTTTTCTCGTTGTGTAAAGCAAAAACACTACTTCAACGCATGCCAGATAGAATTACATAGAACAGGAAAATCATTTTAAATGCACACAATAAATACAAGTGTAGAAAATATGTTAACGCGAACATCAGCCTCAAAACTACGAAACCTGCGGAGCAGTGATACAGAACTTCCTTCGTCAAATTTAATAGCAATGCTTGTGCGCCATGGTAGATGTGTGAGTAAAAAACATAAAGCTGCCACGAAGCCTGTGAAAGTAAGGAAAAAGGATTACTACTTGAATTTCCGTTTAATTCCAGAAAATGAAGTTACACCGCACCTACAATATGTAAGTTCTGCATAAGTTCTGACAAATTAATCTTTGAAATACAGAAGAATTTAATTAAAAAGCATGAAATCTATAAGGTTAAACAATGTTTTTGTCCTGTAAGCGTTTGAGTTTTTACATGGAAACAACCTCTGTTGAGATCTTGGGAGTCTGTGCAATTTTTATAACGCGAGGGGAAAGTTTCAAAAACAAAATGGTTGAGAACCCCTGGTCTAGTACAGTTTTAGATGATACGAAGATTGTGGAGTGTCTTCTGGTACTTAGTGTGGTGGCTTTTAATCTAGTATATCATGTAGTAGGATACGTTTTGGCACTTTGTTTGCATTTCATTTGGCAGACTTGGGCAGACTTGAAACTGGGAGTGTTACAGATTTGACTTTTAGACCCCTTTGCAGGGGCCCTCATACGCACTCTGCCTAAAAAAAAATCAGCCATTCCAAATTGTGCTGGAGAAGCTTGTGGACGAGGCTTAACGCATTTGATTTCATGCAGCTCCAATTGGCGCCTCAAACTGCATGTGCACAGAAAAAAATGATAGAATGCTGTTTTGTTGCCACAGTACTTCTGGACTGATAATGCCTCCCCCCGGCCTCTGCAGATAATGCTCCACACCCACAAAATTACTGACCCCTTATTCCCCTACCTATCCACCACCCAGACTGATCAAGGCCTCCTCCTTCCTCCACTGATCTCAGACAGAGTGGCAATGGATCCTCTTTCCCCTCGCTGATCTCAAGAGAGTGGCAGCAGATCCCCTCTCCCCCTTTCCCGCCACTGATCACAGGCAGAGTGGCAATGGACCACCCCCCGCCCTTCCCTCTCACTGATCTCAAGCAGAAAGCTGTCGGATGCTTGGCAGTTACCTCCTCACCAGCTGGAGTGTCGGAATCAGACTTTTGTAGAACATGTCTGTTTCACGCCAAATCTGAATGAGCAAACACAATGGTAATCTGGTAGTTTATGCCGGGGAGTTTAATCTGGTAGTTTGTGTGGTGATGTTAAGCTTGGTATCTTGTATGGTGGTGTCTGATACCAAGCATTTAAATAGCATATAGTGTGGTCAGTTCAGTGGACAATGCCAGAGGACTGTGATTGGGGGCTGTGCTTAGGCATTTCTTGGAGATGTCTTTATCCCCGCCCGGGGCTATTCCTACCAGTGCATCTCTGGCAGGTTCTCTTTGCCAGGTTCAGGCTAGCCCTGACATGTTGTAGAACATCACATAAGCGACGGAAGGAATCTGAAAATGGGGGAATGATGCAGCAGGGAAACCCACAAATGATATTGATATGAATTTAAATGGTGTTCTTGTCATTACATGGTGGGAATCTCATTACATCAGTGGGGGGCAATGGGTTGGGTGGGAGGGAAGAAGATTTGCCTGCACAAAATTTGTTTTTGGTTCTTGCGAGATTTTGTCTTCATGTTGCCATTTAAGTCTGTGAGGGGCACACAGTCTCCCACATCATCCAACCAGAAGTGCATGCAAAGCCTAATTAAACCCAGTTGTATTCAAACAGGGATTGGATTGATGTGAAAATGTAGCCCTGAGAGAATAAATCAATTTGTATAATTTTTACCATACCTGTTAGCTTTATACTTTACAACTTTCAGGGCATATCGTAGGATTACTCCATACCTGTCAATGCAACTTGGTTCTAAATGCTTGAGTCTTGTTGTTTACATTCATATGAATATGGACTATTCAATGAGCCTCCTGCTCCCATTAATTCACTACCAGTATCTACAACTGAATATGGCAGGACTATGGAGTGTTGATCTGATCCAATGATTGTGAGGTTGCTTATATGGTTTGATGGTGCCACTGTTTAGCATTCATGTAGTCTTGTTTTGTAACTTAATCACTTCAGTTTTAGATATACCTGATGCTGTTGCTGGAATGCTATCCTGCACTCCTCTGAACAAGGATTACATAGAAACAAAGACGAGGAGTAGACCATTTGGTCCTTGGAATCTGCTCCATCTTTCAGTGTGACCATGACTGATCCTCTATCTCAACGTCATATTCCTGCATTCTCTGGATATCTCTTGAAGCCTTTGCCATCCAGAAATCAGTTTGATTCTTAAATATATTCTGTGGTAGATTTCCAGGGGTTCATCACACTTTGAGTGAAGAGGTTTCTCCTCATTTCACTCCTAAATGGCCTATCCCATATCCTGATACTGTAACCTCTTGCTCTAGACAGCCAGAGAAAACGACATCCCTATATTCAGCCTGTCTAGCCTGTTAGAATTCTACATGTTTCAATGTGATCCCCTCTTATTCTTCTAAATCTCAGTGAAACAGGCTAAGTTGATCCAATCTCTCCTTGTACAGGAATCCTGTACTCCATGACAAGTGTATCCTTTTTTAGATGAGGAACCCAAAACTGCACACAATACTCCAGGTGTGGTTTCGCCAAAGTCCTGTACAGATGCATCCTTGCTCCTGTACTCAAGTTCTCTTGCAATGAAGATCACCAGACCTTGCCTTCCTAATATCTTACTGTACTTATCTGCTTGCTTTTAATGATTGGTGTATTAAGAAAACCCAGGTCCCTTTGCAACATCATCTTTTCGCAAACTATCATCATTAAATAATGCTCTGCCATTTTGTTTCTCTGTGTGAAATGGGTAATTTCATTTATAATTTTTCATTTATTCACATTAAACTGTATCTGCTATGTACTTGCCGACTCACTCAACTTGTCTAAGTCACCTCTTAACATCCTCCTCATTGCTTACATCCCCATCAACTTTCCAATCATCAATAAACTTGGAAATATAACATTTGCTTCCCTCACTGAAATCATTGATGTATATTGTAATAGCTGGGGGCCAGACATTGGTATATCCTATCGGAAGGATGTGGAGTCCTTGGAGAGAGTGCAGAGGAGGTTTACCAGGATGCTGCCTGGTATGGATGGACTGCCTTATGAGGAACGATTAAATAGACTGGGGTTGTTTTCCCTTGAAAGACGTCGGCTGAGAGGGGATCTAATAGAGGTGTATAAGATTATAGGGGTATAGATAGAGTAAATGGTGGTAAACTTTTTCCCCTTCAGAAATGGATAGGACGAGGGGTCATGGCCTTAGGGTGAGGGGGGCTATGTATAAGATGATATTAGAGGGCAGTTTTTCACACAAAGGGTACTGGGGGTGTGGAATGCACTGCCGAGTAAGGTGGTGGGAGCAGGCACGCTAGGGCTGTTTAAGGGTCTCTTGGACAGCCACATGAGCGTTATGCAGATAGAGGGATATAGTAGGACTGTTTAACTATGGCTTTTTTTTCCACAGGTAATTCGGTCCATACTTGACCAACAAGGAGCATGCATTCGGCAGGTGGTGCGAGGACAGCTCTTGGATGTTGATTCATGGGTTGCCTGGTGCTTCATGTCGTAAGTGAGTGCTTTATCTGGACCATCTGAAGGGCACCATGACAGCTCAGTGACTATCGCTGTACCTGTGCAGACACTTGGAATTGGGCCGGTGTCTGCGGGAGTTTGCGCGTTCTCCCCGTGGTTGCGTGGGTTTTCTCCGGGCGCTCCGGTTTCCTCCCACATCCCAAAAAATTCGCTCTTAGGCTGATTGGGAAACAAATTGTCCCTACATTGAGACTCTTCCATATTAGGAATAACCTAAAATTAGAATAGGATAATGGAATTGTCCTAATATAGTTATGACGGTGGCGTGGGCTCGTTGGGCCGAAGGGCCTGTTTCCCGTGCTGTGTTGCTCTAAAAAAAAATATAGGACCCACTAGCCTGCCACTTCAAAAAAGATTCATTTATTCCTGCTCTCTGTTTCCTGTCTGCTAACCAATTTTCAATCCATGCCAATATTTTACTCTAATACCATGCACTTTAATTTGCATACTAACTTCTAATGTAGGTCTTTGTTAAAAGCTTTCTGAAAATCCAAATACACCACAACCACAGGCTCACCTTTATCTATTCTACTTGTCACATCCTCAAAAATTGTCAGTTGGTTTGTCCAACATAATTTCCCTTTCATAAAACCACACTGACTTTGTCCAATCCCGTTGATATTTTCTAAGTGTCCTGTTGCTGGGATATTTTTTATCTCTGAGGTTACATATCGTGATAGAATACAGTTTTGCTTTACAAATGTCCCACAGCATCTCATAAGCCTACTATTCAGCTGCTAGTTCTGGTCTAAATACTTCCTATTTAATATGGTGGTTGTGCCACTCAATACAATGGATGGTTTCTTCAATGTAAAGATGGGACTTTCACTAAGCAAGGACTTTGTTGTGGCTATGCTGACCAACAGTGTGCTGGATATATGCATCAGTGATAAGTAGATTGGTGAGAACAAGGTTGGATCAATATTTTCCTTGTGTTGTTTCTATCCCCCCTTGCCACAATCCAAGCTGGTAGCGATCTTCTTCAGGACTTGGCCAGTTTAATTAGATGTGGTAATATCCAACTTGGTGTTGGATGTTAAAAACTCCCCACCCAGAACAATTGAGTGATACTGCTACCTTAAGTGTTTCTTCCAAATGGTGTTTAACATGGAGGAACACTGATTAATCAGCTGAGGGAGGGGAGTATCTGATAATAAGTTCTTACCCATGATGCCATGAGATTTTATTTAACCAATGTTGGAAATTTTCATGACCACTCTCTCTGACTATATATCACTGGGCCACCACCTCTAATGGGATTGACTTGTCAATAGGCAAGTACAAACTCGGGGATAGTGATGGAGGAGCTTGAGTATAACTATCAGGGTGCTGCTTGTCTATGGGATTATTCTCCAAATATCGGCAAAGTCTCTAGATGTTAGAGTGGCCAACACTGAAGGATTGGGTGAGTGAGGTGTAGTTTTGCTCTGACCAAATTTAATACCTAGATTGATTCCAAGTGGTTTGTCAGGTTTTATTTTACGATTTGTAAAGGTTTGATACAACTGAGTGCTTTGCTAGGCCATTTCAAAAGGCAACTAAGGGCTAACCATATTACTGTGGATTCAGATATCGTTATAGATGAAACCAAGTAAAATGTAAAGGAGTTATATTAGTATTTTCTGTTTTATTGATTTGGGATAAGAAGGGAAATGACCTAGTAATTCTTTTGGATCATTCTTCAAGCAGTAAATAGACATAAGGCATAATCCCTGGGCCAAAGATATGGGTGGAAGGACTGACCTCTCACTTCCTCCTTGGATGTTAACAGAAAGTCAGTGTAAGTAAAGCAAGTGGCTTGGAATTGCAATTATTATCAGGCAAGCTGCTTTTGGAATCATGACAGATACTAGCAGTGTGCCCTGGATACTTACATGATAATAATACATATGTTTACCATCAACATGTCATGCTAAATGTATTGCAGTTGTTATAATTTTATCCAATTTGATTTGATTTATTATTGTCACATGTATATTATGTGTATTAGTATACAGTGAAAAGTATTGTTTCTTGTGTGCACTACAAACAAAGCATGCCTTCATAGAGAAAGAAAAGAGAGAGTGCAGAATGTAATGTTTCAAATCATAGATGTTTTGGCACAGAAGGAGACCATTCGGCCCAACATGCCTGTGCTGGCCAGCAACAGCTATCCAGTTTAACTCCACTTTTTAGTTCTTTGACTGTAGCCTTGAAGATTATGGCACTTCAAGTGCACAGTGCATATTCAAATACTTTATAAATGCATTGATGGGTTCTGCCTCTACCACCCTCTCAGGCACTGATTCCCAGATATCTATTTACCCTTCAGTTAAAAAGAATTTCCCCTGTTATGATTCAATTTGGGACTGGTAACATTTAAAACTGAAGGTATGAATACTAAATATGGTGACACGAAGAAAGGCAAAAGAGTAAGCTGTGAAGAAGTGAAAGAATATTGAGGGGAGCAGAAATGTGGGATGGACGTTACAATCAGATCAACCATGATCTTAATGAATGGTGGAGCACACTCAAGGAGATGAACGGTTTACCCCTGCTCCTAATTTGTATATTCATATGTTCTTAGAAAAAGACATTAGGAAGCTATAGAAAAATATAAAAAGGTTAGTTGAGAGAGCAAGGATCTAGGAAAAGGGGGATAATGTGGGAAAATATGAAGTTGTCTATTCTGGCAAGAAGAGTAAAAAAGAAGTAACATAGAATCACAGAATACTACAGTTCAGAAGAGACCCTTCGGCCCATCAAGTCTGCGCCAATGCATGATATGCCCTGACCTATCCATCTAATCCCACTTGCCAGCACTTGGCCCATAGCCTTGAATGTTATGGTATGCCAAGTGCTCACCTAGGTACTTTTTAAAGGATGGGAGGCATCTTGCCTCATCCACCCTCCTGGGCAGTGCATTCCTTGCTCTCACAACACTCTTGGTAAAAGTCCCCCTTAAACCTTTCACCCCTCTCTTTTAATTAGTGTTCACTCATAACTGATCATTCAATAAAGGGGAACAGATGCTCCCTATTCACCCTATCAAGCCCCTCATAATCTTGAACATCTCAATCAGGTGACCCCTCAGTCTTGTCTGCTCCAACGAAAACAACCCAAGCCTCTTCAATTTCCCTACATAATTTAAATGTTCCACCCAGATAGCAGCCTGATAAATCTCCTCTATACCCCCTCCAGTGCCCTCACGTTCTTCCTATATTGTAACGGCCAGAACTGCACACATTACTCCAGCTATGGCCTCAACAAAGTTCTATTCAACTCCACCATGATCTCTCTGCTTTTGTAATCTATACCCCAATTGATGAAGGCAAGTGTACCATATGCCTTTTTCATCGCCTTATTAACCTGCCTTTCGAGATCTATGGATAAACATGCCAAAGTCCCTTTGTTCTTCTGAACTTACAATTGTCAGATCTTTCATAGTATACTCCCTTGTCAAATTACTCCTTCAGAAGTGCATACTTTTCAGGGTTAAATTCCATCTGCCATTTATCCACTCATTTGACCATCTTGTCTATATCTTCCTGTAACTTAAGACACTCAATCTCACTGTTAACCACCATGAGAATGGGGAGGTAGTTATGGAACTTGAGTAGAGAAACTGTGAGGCTGTAGAGAAAATTATCATCGGAAGGCCAATCTTTGTGTCATCAGCAAGCTTGCTGATCTATCCCCCACATAGTCATCCATGTCATTTATACAAATGATGAAAAGTAGGGGCCAGCACAGATCTCTGTAGTACACCACCGTCACTGGCCTCCAGCCACTAAAGCAGCTATCTCTGTCTCCTACCGCTAAGCTAGTTATGAATCCACCCTGTCAGGTCACTGTGTCCCATTGCATTACTCTTCTTAATAAGTCTTCCATGTGGGACTTTGTCAAAGGCTTTGCTGAAATCCATGTAACATCATCAACCGCACTATCCTGATCCACACTCTTGACACATGCTCAAAAGATCCAATCAAATTTGTTAGGCATGACCTCCCTCTGACAAATCTATGCTGACTATCCCTAATAAAACCTTGTCTCTCCAAATTGAAATAGATGTTTTCCTTCAGAATCTTCTCCAGTAATTTCCCAACCATGGACATGAGACTCACTGGTCCGTAGTTCCTTGGCTTGTCTCTACAACCTTTCTTAAATAGCAGGACCACAGTAGCTTTTCTCTATTCTTCTGGCACCTCCCTTATGGCCAGGGAGGAATTAAAAATTTGGGTCAGAGCCCCTGCAATTTCCTCCCTTGCCTCTCACCACAGCCTGGGACACAATTCATCTGGACCTGGATATTTGCTCACTTTTAAGCCCACAGTACCTTCTATACCTTCCAATGATAATTTTCTCAAGAACCTCACAGTCTCTCTCCCCAGGTTCCATAATACCTCCTCATTCTCATGGATGAAGACAGATGTGAGATATTTGTATAACACCCTACCAATATCCTCTGTCTCCACTCACAGATTTTTCCCTTGGTCCCTAATGGGTCGTAAGTATGTTATTTAAGCAGTGAGAAATTTTGAGATGCAAATGGGTTTGTGTGTCCTGCTGCATTCATTGCAACATGCAGGTACAGTAAGTAATTAGGAAAGCTGATAGAATATTATAGTTTACTGAGAAGGGAACTGAATACAAAAGTAGAGATAACATGCTGAGACCACATCTGGAAAAATGTGACAGCACTATTTTCCGTATTTAAGGAAGGATGTAACTGCATCGGAAGCAGTTCAGAAAAGGTCTCATAAACAAATACCTGGAATGAGAACAGAAAATGTAGGAGAAATGCAACAGGTCTAGCTGCATCAGTTAGGAGAGAAAGCATATGAGGAAAGGTAGAGGTTTTGTAGAGTTAAGAGGTGACTTGATTGAAACACACACACCCCTGAGGGGTCTTTATCGGTTGGATAGGATGGATGTGGAAAGGATATTTCCCCTTGTGGAAGAATTTAGAGCTAGGCCAATTGTTTTATGACAGGAGATATTTTTTTCTCTGAGGGGATCATATGTCTCTGGAATTCTCTTCCTCAAAAGGAAGTGGAAGCAGAATCTTTGAATATTTTTAATGTAGCTGTAGATAGATTCTTCTTAAGCAAGGGGTGAAAAGTCATGAAGGGCAGGCAGGAATTATTGTATTGAGGTTGTAACTTAATCATCATGATTTTAGTGAACAGCAGAGGGCAGTCAATGGGCCAGATGGCCTACTGGTGCTCTTCATTCATAAGCTAATTTCTAGCTACTGTTATATTGATCCTTCCTCCATTCTCCTTCCCCCACCAAAACTTCCATGGGGCCACCAATTTCACTCCATGCTCCATTATATTCCCCCGAATCCTCATGGAACCTTCCCCACAGGACCACATCTGCAAAAGAAATCCTATTCCTGACCCCAAATGGGAGACCCCAACCCCATATGTACTCAAATCCATCAGCCATGGGACATCTCCAATCCCGTAAGCAACACATCTGATTACCCCCAATCTTCCTGATTACCTGCTGACTCCTACCGGACATCCTGACTCCCCAGCCAATTCACATGGGAATTCTTGACTGACACTCATCACCCCCACCTCCCCACACCACCCCTTCCCTTGTGAACTGACTGAGCTCCTCTGCTTTCAGCAGAACCCCTGACTGACTTCCAATTCCTATCCACTTATCTTATATATTTAACTTCTCCCTGGTCTGATCTTTAAACGTTCCCAGCTTAAGACAGCTTGTGCCATAGAAAAGGAATTTAGCTTATTTATGCTCGACCCTATAGCCTTTGACAGTAGGTCCTGGGAGGGATCTCACACAACTTGAGTTAGAATGTGGGGCAAAATAGAATCATTTCAATTTGAAGGGAAGTGATGCTGAGCAGAGTAACAACCCAATTCAAATGCCACTCCATCAAAAGTTATAACTCATTGAAGAGAAACTGACAAGTTGGATCAAAATTAGTTTAGTGGTGGAAAACAAAATGATTGGTTGAAGTTTTTATGACTGGAAGAATGTTTCCTGTAATTAAAGCTGATTTAAGCCATTAAGATGATACAAAAATTGGCTGCAGTATTGACAGTGAGGAAGAGAGCTTTAGACCACAAGAATGGCCTCTTCAGCTGTGTAGAAAAGTGGAAAATGTAACCATTCCCAAGAAGTATGAGGTACTACATTTGGGGAAGACAAAGAAGGCAAGGGATTATTAGTATAACTGACTAGTTGCTGAAAGGTGTTGTGTGGAACAGAGTGACCTTGGACTGCATATCCATTGATCCCTGTAGATAGCAGGATATATAGAGTGGAATATTCCATTCTGGAGACTAAGTATGCTACAGTGTAGGTTTCACCATAGAGAGTAGATTGCAACTGAACATCTTTGATGTCCAATTGTCTCATAATAATTAGGGTCTCCCTTTAATCTGTCATTTGTGGTGACCTTGAACTCCTCCCATGTGAAAAAACTCTCTTCTCACCTTGAGAGAGCTCACTGACTGCATAAATGCCAGTTTAAGATCAATTTGAAAAGAAAAGTATACATACCCTTTCAAACTCACTCCACCACCTTCTACTCTCTTTCTGGTACTTACATGACAACTGGATTCTCCCTCTCTTATTGCAAGTTGTTGTCCAGTCCTGAGCAGATTTCCAAACCCTGGGATCGGGTATGCAACACAGCCATCTGGGCTTGCGCTCTTCGCTGCAGTGAATAGTGTCAAGACCCCTCACTATACTCTCTCTACTATCATGACATTCTTCTTAAAGTGTATTTACTTATTATTCATAAGTAGGCTTACAAGTGATGAAGTTACTGCATAAATCCCCTAGTCTCTACACTCTGGCACCTGTTCGGGTACACTGAGGGAAAATTTAGCATGGCCAATGCACCTAACTTTTACATCTTTGGACTGTGGGAGATAATTGGAACACTAGGAGGAAACCCACGCAGGCATGGGGAGAATGTGCAAACTCTACAAAAAAAGTGACCCAAGCTGGGAATTGAACCCAGGTCTCTGGCAATAGTGTGAACCACTGTTGTTCTTGTCATTTGAATATCATTTGTCCTTTACACGATGCCATGGTCAATTAGCTTGTCCACCCTGCAGCCCACACTCTCATCTGAACAAACTGAAAGAACTTCAAACCTTTTGGAGAATTACAGAGATGGAAGTTCCTGCCTTCCTGCCTTCTTGTTCCTCATATCTTTTTAATCTGTCGTCATACCTTTGTATCCTTACTGCTTCCAAAACCAATCCTAATGGGTATAACTGCCTCCTTGTGCAAAGCACTCAAGTATTTGTCCCTCTCTTTGGTATGTTGCTATGTCTGCAGCTCAACATCTAGTTTAATGACTCTAAGCTGAAGCTCTTTGAGTCACAAGCATCTACTATGGATGTGTTTTCCCTGGACTACAAGGAACATGTTGCAGTTGAAGTAGTTTTCATTCTTCTGACTGTTCTGAGTAACTATTGGTGTTACATAGTTGAAACCATCTGAAGTTTAGCTTGTATTTTCAGACAGTTCCCATTGCAGGGCAATTGTCCATTGAAAGTTTCACCTTCCTAGACAATTGCCATATAATCTTTAACTTGAAACCTCAGAGAGGGGTTCGCCATCCCATCTTGGGGGTACCCTCCAGATCAAATAGACCTGAAATTTGGAAGCTATGTGTCGATGTGCTTTTACTTTTCTGACTGGTATGTGAGATCTCATCAAAAAATGCAATAAAATCAATGTGGACTACATAAATATGCTACCTTCATTGGCTCTCTTTACTACCATTTTCCTGTTTCCTTCGAACTTTTATTCTTGAGTTGAGTAGTTGAGACATATTAAATTGCCAGAATTCCACCACTCCACCCACACAGGAGTGAGCGAGGGGCAGATAAGAGGAAGGTCTGTTGAGCTTCGATGGGATTGTCCAATCTCGGATTTAGCAGTGTCGTAAAATTGCACCATTGTCAGCCATGTGAAGAGAGTCAATTTGAAAGGAAAGAAAAAAAACGCTATCAGTACTTAAAAAATTGTTATGTGAACTAAAGGTTTTTACGAGGGCCACTAAAATAGTTACCAAGCTTCTCAAGAAGAAAACAAAATTGAAGTATTTTAACTTTCCACCTCCTCAAGAAGGTTAGTCATTCTCTCAGAGGAGTAATTTGAAACAACTTTGACATAAGTCCAATACCGCCAGTCTATCCTCCCTTCCTTTCTAGTTGAAATTTAAAGGGATACATACCACTGAATTATAATGATTTCAGGCACTGAATTATTATGACTTCCCTACTTCAGTAAGGCATAACTGCTCATTTAGAAACCTTGATTAGAAAAGAAAATAGAAACTTCCAATAAACCATTTAATAGACCATATAGCATTTAATAGGTATATAGTATTGTTAACTTCCAGTTAATAGCTGAAAAGTTGACGTAACAAGATTTTATTTTTTAAGTTACTTGCTGTGATTTGCAGATTAAAAGTATCACTGAATAAACACTAATTTTGTCAGCATCACTATTTTTGTCAGCAACTTATATTTTAAACTACAGAACAGAACTTTTCATCACAACTGATAAAATTATCAGATGTATGTTACACTATCCTTTAAGCAGACATTCAATTCTCTCGGAACCAATCCAAAAATGATTTTTAAAATTTATTTCTGATCCTTTCCGACTCTGGTAACATTTAGCTTTAGAAATATTATTAATGGTACAAGTTTCCCTAGAAACCTAAAATTCTAGCTAACGAAAGATAAATTTTCCCATTTTGTTTTAACTTATCATGAATTTGATCTTTCCAATCAGAGCAAGAAGCCACACCTGCATTTCTAAAGAAGTGACAATAGAAGTTTTAGGCATTGAGCTGTTCTCTTGTGCAAACCCTGGCATACTAAGTTTTTTTTAATGTTTACAGGAACATCTTAGAAAACCTTCCCCTCTCAAAGCTCATTCCCATGGAGATATGAATCACATGGACCTTGTATCCAGGTAGAAGTGCTGAAGAACTATTCTTGAAAGCCTAACTGTTTTTCACCTTGGAACTAAATGAATAGTATAAAACTAAACATTTAATGAGGTGACATGCCCAGCACTTTTTTTTAGAGACTTGAAGTCTATCCACTTTTGGACATAAGGTTGATGCCACTGTCTACAAGTGTAAACATGTTGTACTTTCTTCTCAGTAAAACAATCTGGGCTTCCCTTAATCTCCAGTAATCAAACTAACTATACTTGCTGAATGGCAAAATTGGAACAGGTTATATGATCTCTTTCATTTTACCTTAAATTAAGGACATTACAATATTTCAAATCTTCTAATTACAACAATATATCAAAGATCACTGTCATTTGGACTGGTAATTCCCCCAGATTCCACTGGAGAATAAAGCCTCATGATTAGTTTCTGCAAAATGGAGCTTCTGGTGAAAGCTGCACCTTGGCCTAACCATCTTCAGTTACTTCATTAATGATCTTCCTTTTAACATATGGTTAGTAGTGGGGATGTTCACTGATGATTGTACAATGTTCGGTATTATACTTACCTGGCAGGGGTGAAACTATGATCATGCAGGTAGTTCGCCCAGGATGAGGCTAGCCCATTGCACTTTGGGTGTGCTGATGCCTGCGATGTCCCCAAATGCGGGATACTTGACTGCAAAATTTCCTCAGATACTGAAGCTGTCCATGCCCGAACTCAGCCAGACCTGGACAATGTTCAGGGTTGGACTGGCAAATAACATTTGCATCACCCAAGTGCCAGGTAATGATCTTCTCCAACACGAGGGAATCCAGTTATTGCCCTTTGATATTCAATGGCATGACCATTGATGAAAACCTCACTTTTAACATGCTGAGGATTATCATTGACCTAAAACTGCTGGAATAGCCATATAAATACTATAGCTACAAGAGCAGGTCTAAGGTTAGGAATCTTCCAGCAAATAACTCATTTCTAACTTTCCAAGTCACCACCTACAAGGCACAAGTCAGGAGTGTGATGGAATACTCTCCATTTGCTTGGATGGGTGAAACTCCAACAATACTCAAAACGCTTGATGTGCACTTGACTGGTAATCTATCCACAAATGTTCACTCCCTCCACCACTGATGTACAGTTGCAGCAGCATATGCCATCTACAAGATGCACTGCTGGAACATACCAAAGCTCCTTAGACAGCACCTTCAAACCCATGACCAATGTAATCTAGAAAGACAAGAACAACAAATACATGGGGACACCAACACCTGGAAGTTCCCGTCCAAGCCATTGACCATTCTGCCTTGGAAATGTACCACCATTCCTTCACTGTTACTGGGTCAAAAGTGAATCATAGAACCCTACAGTGCAGAAAGAGGTCTTTTGGCTCATCAAGTCTGCACTGACCACAATCCCGCCCACACCCTATCCCTACATATTTTATCCACTAATCCCTCTAACCTATGCATGTTAGGACTTGAAGGGACAATTTTAGAATGGCCAATAAACCTAACCTGCACTTCTTTGGACTGTGGGAGGAAACCAGAGCACCAGGAGGAAACCCACGAAGACACGAGGAGAATGTGCAAACTCCACACAGACAGTGACCTGAGCGGGAATCTAATCCAGGTCCCCGGAGCTGTGAAGCAGCAGGCTAACCACTATGCTACTGTGCCTCCAATAAGAGAATGGGAATAAACATCATGTCAGCCATGATTGAATTGCCGAGAAGACACGATGGACTGAATGACCTAATTCTGCTTCTATATCTTATAGAAGCAGAATTATTCTATATCTTATTTCTATATCTGAAATCTGGATCTTCCTTCATCAAAACTAACAGCAAAAACATCTTGCTTGGAACTCCTATCCTAATAACATTATGAGTGTACCTACACCACAAACACTACAGTGGTTGAAGATAGCAGCCAGTCAATAATGCCCATGTCCCATGAATTAATAAAAAAAAAATTGACTTTTGTCTTGTTGATGTGCAGCTGGGCAGTGTCTTATTTTTCCCATTGCTAACTATGGAATCTGGGTTTGTACAGAAGCAGTGTTGGATGTCTTGGCTGACATAGCAATGTTTTCTCCATGCTTACCAATGCTGTCAATAATGGAAAGTGTTAATTGAGAAATAAGGTACCACTGTGAATAGCATCTCAACACTGTATGGCTTTATGGGATTGAGGGGAACAGGTGAAGAAACTCTAAGCAGCATATATTGACCTTGTTGGAAAAACTGAAATGGAGCAGAAGTGTTTTAAAGTGTAAAGAGATGGAGCTGTGAAGAGAGATAATGGAGGAGAATGGAGTGATCAAGTTTGTCAAAAATTGCAAAGGTAAAATCACATTTTGGTCAATTATATTAGCATCATTAGCTACACTAACTTCAGTGATCTCAGGTTGTTGGAATGACAGAAGTCACACCGCAGGGATTAAGTAGAAAATAGTGGGAGAATTGGATGTGGAATACACATTTGTACATTGGAGAGGAAGGGGGGGGTTAGAGATGCTATTATCAGTAGAGAACATCTTGCCTGTCTGGTCTGACTTCTGAATGTCACTTCTCAGCTTGTGTCATAAACCATAGAAAAAACTGGGAGCAAGAATGTTACAGTGATTAATTATTCTATACCGTACTTCCCAAAAAATTCAAATACCAAAGCTTTATATTTGGATTAAATCACTCCAGGTTCTTTATGGTAACACTATAGGATATGGCACAGTCAATATCTTGGGCAGCTAATTAAACAATCATGCTGACTGCCTTATAAGAAATACTCAATTTATGTTGCAGATATTTGTCTGATGGCAACGTAAGCTGGTGCTAAACATCCAACAATTATACTATGCACCGTAAGAAGTATTTCGACATTCATGTTGCAACTTACAAACTCCAATGAATGATTTCATTTTGTGATGCTTCCAAAGTGCTGCAATATCTAAAGCTTCCAGCATTTTAACAAACATTGTGGTGCATGACAGTTGCACATTGGCTGATCATAGTTCTGAGTAACCATGATTCATAGTGAATGGAAAATACTGCCTAGAAACATCAGCAGTAGACGACAATAAATGTGTAGTATCTGAGTTCTAAATCCTCAATGTCATCATCTGGCTTTTCTAGAGTTACAAGCATCAGACTAAATTAAGTCTTCTGTTTTCCCAAAAACCATGATGTGGAGATGCTGGCATTGGACTGGGGTAAACACACAATAAGAAGTCTCACAACACCAAGTTAAAGTTCAACTAGTTTGGTTGCAATTTAACCTGGTGTTGTGAGACTTCTTACTATGCACAGAAACCATCCATTGTTATGATTTCTGTCAGACAATATCAAAAGTCCTCTTTTGCTTAATTTTCATACACATGCCAAAGATTATTATAAAATTAATGATTTTTGTATTTATAAAAAGTGAACCTTGGGTATAAAATTACCCTCTCTCCTCTACCCAGAATAGCTTTGGAGAAGTTTTGAAACAAATGACAGTTGTAGAAAGCCTCTTACCATCATCTTTATAATTGGTGTGCCTCTAATGAATAAAGCCCCACTTCTTTTCTATAGAACCACAGGTATAAGTAATATTCTCTATGATTTTGCATTATTTCCTTGTTTTTCCAATGTCCATTCAGGAAGATTGCCACAGATATCATTTGGGAGCAAATGTTCCCAACCCTAGTTGCCCACTGTTCATGTTCCTGTCACTTCTACAGAACTCGGCAGAGTTCTATCCATAGAACAATTTGTTTTGATTCTCAGAGTTACAAGCAAATTCTTACAAACATACAAAAAATGATAGGCAGAGAAAGAAGCTTCTTCCCATTTATTCTGTCCCACACAATTGTGATACAGCTCATAAAATTTTAATCTGTCAGAGCGGGTGCCGATGAATGTGGAGGGAACCTGCAGAACTTTACAACAAAAACAGAGAATGATTGAAAATCTCAGCAGGTCTGATAGCAAACTGTGGAAGGAGATGGCATAGCAGGACAATGGTTAGCCCTGCTGCCTCACAGCACCAGAAACTGGGGTTCAACTCTTGGCTTGAGTCACTGTCCGTGTGAAGCCTGCACATTCTCCCCATGTAATTCCATTGGCATCACCAAGAGCAATACCTGAAGGAATAGTAGAAGCCACGCAGACATGTGGAGAATGTGCAAACTCCACACAGACAGTCAACTGAGGCTGGAATTGAACCTAGGTCTCTGGCATTGTGAGGCAGCAGTGCCAACAACAGTGCCGCTATGTTGCCCCAGGTAGAGATGAGGGGATATGTTTTTGTTCAGAGAGTCACGAGTCTCTGGAATTCTCTTCTTCTAAAGTCAGTGGGAGCAGAATCTTTGAATATTTTTACGGCGTAGCTAGATAAATTCTGGATTAACAAGGGAGTAAAATGTTGGGAAGGCAGAAATGTGGGGTTGAGGTTACAGTTAGATCCACCGTGACTTTATTGAGTGGCCTACACCAAATGTGTATGTACAGCGGGATGATATCAGGGCTCATATCTCTCATATGTCCAGTGCCTTTGGTTGGTTCTTGACATCACGCAGAGTGAATTGAATTCACCGAAGACTGGCATCAATGATGGAAATCAAAGGAGGAAGCTGAGACGGATAATGCATGCTGGTTAAAGGTGATGGCTTCTTTAATTAGATGCCACCAATTCACAACTGGAAAAAACCTTTGATTGGAACAATTGGTTGCGGGATCACTTAGTGCTGTCTATAGCATGCTACATACAATCTTACTCACCATTACTGAGATTAGTTTTTAATTTCAGTCTTTAATAATTGAATTTAAATTCCACCAGCTTCTTTGGTGGGATTTAAACTCTAGGACATTAGCCTGGGCCTGTGGTGTACTAGTCTGGTAATATTACCACAACACCAGCTTCTCCCCCGTGAATTGTAGCTTGTCAGTTAACAACTCCAACTGGAGTCATTCAGTTCACCAGAGAACGGAAATCAAACTTGGTACTTTCTGGTCTATGTGATTTATTTACGCACTTGATTTATCCATTGATTTATCCATTTGTATTTATCCAATGAAATACAAATGGACACAACCTCCCAGTAGGGGCAGGAGTGCACAAGCTAAAAATTAATAAAGAAAGACACTGTTCAATACAGCACAGGATCATTCATCTCCTGTAGGGTTATATTTTATAGGGGGCATACAGCCCTGAAGGAAAGTCAGCTGAAAACCACCACAACCAGAATAAGCCTACTCCCAAACTATAAAAGGCAGGGGGGAGAGGTGAGGGAACATGCCTGCGCCACACTATAACATGGGGTGGCGGGGGGCGCTAAATCAGGAGAGAACTCCTCAGGAGCTGCCTTCCAATCTGATTGTCTGGCAGACTCTGCAATCCCGGCAGTGCCAAAGTGCAGTAGATGGTGCTACCGGGACCGCAGAAAGAAAGGCAAAGTAGATCACGGCTGCACCAGAAAAGAAATCCTGGGATTTTAGGGCATGGAGGAATCCTAGACCCTAGAAAAGTGGGTGCAGGGCTGGGCTTGAAGAATAGGTGGCATTGAAAGGATGGTACGATATCTTAGTGGGTGTGCCCTCAATGTACCCCTTCAAATCAGTTCCTCCTCTTTGTTTCTACTCTTTTCATGTAGGCCACTAAAAATGGCCTGCCTACTCCCACTCACCTGCCTATACCTCAACTGTATTATGGTGCATGCAATGTATTATCGAGGCCAATAGGTTTTCTGACAAGCCTAAACATTCATGAACATATGGCTGGTGGATTGTCGATTTGGTACTCACCCATCCAGCATACTACAGGGTTCAGCTCAGGGGTAGACAGGAAGGTGGTGAGTTAAAAAACCAACCAAATTTAAGTGTGTCCTTCCCCCCCATCAAAAACCCACCTGGCAGAGGCATGTACCATGGAGTGCCCAGAGTATCCCAAGTCTTCATACAGAGGAGTTACGTTTCACCAGGGCTTAATTTGAAATTCATAATACAACAGGGAAGAACTTTCCATTCTTAGCTGCCACATACGAGCTGCACACAGTTGATTAGCTGCTGCCATTTTATCAAAGTGATACGCTCTCCCCATAATCTAATAGGAGATGGTTGAAAGAATGACATAATAGGTTGCAGAGTTGAATAAAATGAATGCTGCAAAAGATGTCTGCCCTTTTCATTTGGGCCTGTATTTGTCCTCACTATTGCTATTGCTGGACTTGAGGCAATTGGTTGTTTTTCTGCTGTTTGAATCTTGTTGGACAAAGTAAATTATTTAAGCTTGTTGGAGGCTTCCTAATTGCTACTTGAAGATGTGCTGCATCTTTTGTCAGTGACTGTCTAGCTGCAATTGCTGGAGATCTCCTGTCTACCTACTTTACTTCTGCCTGCCTGAGAGGAAAGGATCAAAGCCGACATGGCAGACAGATGAAATTGAATCTTTATGCTGGTCTCTGAGTTAAAGCTGTTAGGCGATAATTGCCAGCAGCAACAAAGATTCCCATAGGAAATTATTATTGAACCCTGTGCACTCTTATGTTTTACATTTGGAGCCAAGGGTTTTAGCACAGGGCAACTGTCATTGTTGCCAAGGTTACTGCTGCTTTAAGCTTTTATGTGACAGGCCCTCCTCCAAGCAACTCCCAACTCCAGTCCATAACTCTTTTCAGCAGGTGAATATATTGCTCAAAGGCAAAATACTGTGGATGCTGGAACCTGAAGCAAAAAATAAAAAATGCTAGAAAATCTTAGCAGGTCTGACAGCATTTGTGGAGAGAGAATAAAGCCAACATTTTGAGTCTGGGTGACCCTTTGTCAGAGCTGAAGAGAAGGAAAATTGAGCAGGATTTATACTATCGGGGTAAGGGGGTGGTGGGGGGGGAGTGGAGAGTTTTGGCTTGACTGTCATTGATAGGACTGGCATGGAAGAAAAAGACATGGGGAATGTAAATGGTGATGATAAAGGCCAGGAATGGTGCTAGGAGCATCCATTAAGAGACCGGAATGTGTAAATGGCACAACAAAAGGTGCAGAATTTTGAAGGACAAACTGTGGAATATGGCAGTTGGCCCCTGTGCGGCAGGGAATGGGGGGGGGGGCATGGTTAGAAAATGAGGTGGGAAGTGAGATTTTTGAAAAACAAAAATAAGAATATACAGCGATACTCATTCCAGCTCGCAATTCAGACCGTAGCTGTCATCATTGGTGCCCTGCTAATGTTTTTTACTCAGTCAACTTAAAGTCTAGCAAGGTAGAATAGCCATGTAAGTTTCACACACTGAATGAGTACATGATGCCATGTTGTCAGTGGAGGGAACTGAGAGACGACTACTGTGGTGGAACAGATGAGATCACTGGATGGTGCTTCATAGCAGAGTGACAGTCACATTGAACTCCTGGACAATGACCTCCCATGCTGCAGATAAGAGGTTGGAATGCTTCTTTTGGTCCACATTCCTTGAAGGGCCCTGGCAATGAAAGCTACTGCTGCTGCCTCCTTGTTGAGACTGCTAGCCTTTTCCCTGACTTCCTAACAGCTGGGCTGGAGAGAGTAATATGAGTGTGTTGGATTGGTATTTAACTATGGTGCCAGCAAATCAAAGCCAGACGACAGCAGTGAATGGATGAACCTGTTGACAGCCTGCCAGGAGATTCGGAAGGTAATGCATAAATAATGAATTTCAACCACAAATCTGGCTCAAGATCCTGTTATTCTGGATGACAGACCAGGCTCTGCTAGTGTCAGCCACCAGCACACTGTGTCCCAAAATGGGAAAATTCTTTCTCTTATTTATTATAATTTTACAGCATAAGTGATCCTTGAGTTCCTTACCCCTGCTATCAGTGCACATTAGTATTTGAAATTTGATAATGAGTGTGAGAGGGCTAATGAAACGTTAAATTCTAATTCTTACCAAAAATAAGGTCCACCATTGGACACTTCCACTAGATTTACTGAATAGCATTCTGGAGTGAAAGAAATTTTCCTTCCCTAACTCAGTTGCTGTTCCAGCTAACAGCAGAAATATTAGCATTGGTTATTCCTGGTCTTTAAGGGTCAGCTAGTGATTATTGATTCACTGTTGCAAGGCTTCCTTGTTCCTCTTTAAACATATTGGAAACTTCATATTTGCAAGATACTTTTATATTAGACACACTAGGGATTAATTTGTCCTATTGTAATCATGCTTTTAATTAATTATTATCCAAAACTTGGTGGACTAAATTTAAGTATTTTGAACTAATTTTCTGTTCAGAGTTACAATTTTGATACAAAGGACAAAGACAAAATACTCTGAGATTGCTAAATGAGGTATGTAAAGGATGTGCTACGCAAATAGTTTTAATTAACTAATTTTAAATAGCCACATTTTCTGGTAAAATATCCACAAGAATCTGGGTTACTGTGCATTATCATCTTCAATCTAGTATCTTGCATCTAGTATCTGTTGCTTGGATTTATGCTGTATTTGGTACATTGTGTCACACAAAAATTATCCGTTATAATCAAGGACAGTTGGATAATGGGGAAGTTCATGTATTTTTGGACAATTGGGCCAGTTTTGAAGACTGCAATAATCAGATAATCTGGAACGGTCTGGAATATTCAGGAGCGAAATGGTGCAGCTTGGAACAGGCTGGGGACAGCTTTGGAAGGTAAATGGAATCATACAAGACAAGTAATAGCAACGACAATTTAATAGTTCCAGAAAATTGAAGCCATTGTCACTAGAAATCCAATTCATAATCACCCAATAATATGGTGGTGTGTGTTCTGCATCATGAATCCTGAACAAGAAGGGTCAATTTCATTTCTGAATTACCGCACTCTGTTCTTAAAGACAGCCATTCTGATTGGATTTTAATTTGTGAGTATGAGACTAGTATTGACCTTGAGATCATTCTTCCCCATACAGTGAATGCTGTAAACTGTTTAGTTCAGGAATGGAGAATGATAACCAAACTCAATTCTGTTTTCATCCCAATATTTACTTTTACACACTTTCCAACAGCAGTGCCAGACTTGCACAGGCCAAATTTTGTACACCTATTTGATGCATGGGCTTCACACCTGGGATTTTTGGCAAACTTATGAAATTCAAATTTTCCCTTTTAAAATCAATTTAAAATTCAGCAACAAGTTTGGCTGCTTTCGGCACTTAGCTACCCTTAATACTTGAGGCTATTACTGATATAGCAATAGGAGCCATTCAACTGTCATCAAAGAATAAAATGAAAGTGCAGAGAAGAACCATTCTCACTATGTATATTAAAGTCAGTGGATGACTAATGCATTTGCAGAGATGTTTTTAAATGACGACTGCTGTTCGAGGATATTATTGAGCTGTACGTAAAAGCTTTGGATAGAATGATAATAAGAGGCTTATTCATTTGTCCTCTGGGTCTCTGTTTTGTAGCAGATAATGGTTTGTGTAATTTTTAGTCTAAGCTTGCTGCAGTCTGCTTTTCTGTCAGTGGATCATTTAACTATGTACTGCGAGTGTATTGTTCCTCACCCACATACAAACTCTCTCTCTCCATGTTCTGCTTTACCCTGTCTATCTGGAGAATGCATTTTGGCAAGTTACACCCTTTTCTGGACCTCTCAAACTCCCACAGATGGACGGGAAGCTGGTCACATTCCCGGCCTGTATAAACATTAGTGATTAATGCAAATGGAAAGAACAGTTTTTTTAAAGATATTTTCCCTCCAGCTCTCTCTCTCTCTCTCTCTCACACTATCCCTCTCACTCACATGCACAGACATTTATTTTTGCAACAGCAGCTCTGAGCAGCAAATGGAGTGAATGAGATCCCTGAGCATTCTGGCTGTTAATAATTTTTCAGAGAGAAAGAGAGAGAGAGGGATAAGGTATTTTGTTTGAACTGTTATCAGCATCTCAGACACGGATATCAAGGGATTCACAGTAAGTACTGACGTGAGATTTGTAAATGTCACATTTTATTGTCTCATAGGGTAATTTGATGAAGTCTGTTTCCTTTGAAGTTAACACTACTGTTAAAACATTAATTTATGCTGCTGAATTTTGTTGTTGCAGAATAGTTACCATATTTATTCCACCATGCTATGTGAATTGTATTTGCACCTTTCTATAGTCAAATGTAAATAAGATAACACTGTTCAGATAAGTTTATGATGCAACAGCCTTTAATTCTAACGGATTTTTAGCAGTTTGATTTTGTTGGGACTAAAGTCAATGAAACTTATAGTCCCAGTGGGTGTAGATTCCAGTTAGTTTGCATATGACAGAGCAATATGTTAATCTGGTGGAAACAGTAACAATTCTACTAAAATTTTACACTCTTAAAGGCTTTGCTGATACCTACTTCCTTGCAGTGATCCTGATAAAGCTAAGATTGCACTCTGTACAGTTCTCCCCACCTAATTATGATATGTATTTTTCAGTCAATCTGGTTTCAATGGAAGAATTATAATGTGATCGTAAGAGGGCGACTTCAATGACAGCGTCATAGGATTTTTTATATTGAGGAAGTCTGTTAGAAGCATCGGGCCCCTCTATAGTTGCATTGCATGGAATAAATGCCCTCACATTTCAGGAATAACAAGTATCCTATACTCTTGTAAATGTGGATTTACAAAAGCACTTGAAGGTTAGGTGAGCCAGGTTCATTGAAGTATGCATGGGAGAGCTTTTGCTCTGCTTATTACAAGTTTTCCACACTATTCAGCATGACCTAACATGACCAGAATCCACCAACAGCTTGCAGTTATCAATATAGAAAAATACTACAAAGCATTTTAACCTTGCCACTGTGAGTGCTAACTGTTATTTAGTAGTTTCATTTTCATAATAAAACCAACATTGATATACCTAAAAACATTGAATATGAATAATAGTCCAAAATGAAAACACAGGGGAAGCATTCTTGTTGTTGCTATTTCTTGTGGAAATGTAAATATTTGAGTGTTTTTAGATTTTCCTGGAATAACTCGGCAGAAAATCTTCAACCTTTGCTGGTATTAATCAGAGGCAATCTTCTCTGCAGTTACAGTGAGGTGGAATTGCTGGCTGAGGAGAGAATTACTGTAGTTTTTCTCCTTTGCCACCCAGAGCTGTTGGCATTAGTTTTGGTGAAAAGCAGACTCTGTATATATGCTAGCAGTGTGGTTTGTGTATTGATGCTTTGCTCTCAGAGTGATTACATTTTTTTTATCAATGTGAAGTTTTCGACAACTTAGAATCTGAGTGTTGGGAGCGTTAGGCATTCAGATGACTTTGAATCATCTCAAAGTCCAAAAGTTTGATGATAGAAGAATTTTTCTGATTTCATGAGGTGTTGAAAAAAGAATTGATGGTGAGACATAAATGAGCAACGAACACTCTCTCCCTCCATTAATCACATATGCACCCCTTAAAAGAGCCCTATCTTTTTCAGAATTACAGTATTCCAGTTGTATGCAACACATTATGACATGAAGTAAAACAGGTCAGATAATATCAACTATTGCTTTCACAACCACAGTGTAATAGTAGCATGAAATTTGTCTAGCTATAAATCCTCTCCCAAAATTTAAACCCAGTCTACTATCGGTCAGAAGAAATCATTCAGAAACCATTTTATTCATTCAGAAGAAGCTTGATTTATGAAATCAATTTAATTGTAACAATATAGAACAATAATTGTAACAATATATTATTATATATTAGGTATATCAAGCAGCACAAAACAAAATCTGTGATTGAAATTTGCAAACAACTGGGAATACTACTGGTTCAGCCTGTATAATAAAAACGACTAACAACGGTTCAATACCACAAGCTTCATCATATTACAGCATCAATTCAAATATATCAATAAAGTGTGATCTTATATTGTTACAATTAAATTGATTTCATAAATCAAGCTTCTTCTGAATGAATAAAATGGTTTCTGAATGATTTCTTCTGACTGGTAGTAGACTGGATTTAAATTTTGGGAGAGGATTTATAGCCAGACAAATTTCATGCTATTATTACACTGTGGTTGTGAAAGCAATAGTTGATATTATCTGACCTGTTTTACTTCATGTCATAATGTGTTGCATACAACTGGAATACTGTAATTCTGAAAAAGATAGGGCTCTTTTAAGGGGTGCAAGTGTGATTAATGGAGGCAGAGAGTGTTCGTTGCTCATTTATGTCTCACCATCAATTCTTTTTTCAACACTTCATGAAATCAGAAAAATTCTTCTATCATCAAACTTTTGGAACAAATACAAACTGTACAGCTTTGGAACAAATACAAGTTGCCCAACTTAATTATCTCCTGTAATAAAAACCAATGTGTAAATTACAAGTTCCATGGAATAATTGGTTGGAAAGAAAGAGTGAGTAGTGTTCACAGACCATTATTAAAGTAATGGTTATTTATTGAAGGTGTTGTCTAAACTTGGAGATTGAGGTAACAATTTCAACACATGCTGGTGATGAGAAAGTGGATGAGAAGATGAATGAGGGTTGTGAAATACTGACGGAAAACATGAAAGGATTGGCTGGATGGCAAGTAAATAACAGACTTGATGTGATTTTAATTTGATTTATTATTGTCACATGTATTACCATACAGTGAAAAGTATTGTTCCTTGCACACTTTGCAGACAAAACATAGAGAAAGAAACAAGAGAGTGCAGAATGTAGTGTTGTAGTTATAGCTAGGGTGTAAAGAAAGATCAATTTAATGCGGGATAAGTCTATTCAAAAGTCTGACAGCAGCAGGGAAGAAGCTGTTCTTGAGTTGGTTGGTACATGACCTCAGACTTCTATATCTTTTTCCCGAAGGAAAAAGGTGGAAGACAAAATGTCTAGGGTCATGGGGTCCTTAATTATGCTGGTTTCTTTGCCAAGGCAGTGGGAAATGTAGACAGAGATGGGAGGCTGGTTTGCGTGATGGATTGGGCTACATTCACAAACTTTTGTATTTCCTTGTGGTCTTGGGCAGTGCAGGAGCCATACCAAGTTGTGATATCACCAGAAAGAATGCTTTCTATGGTGCATCTGTAAAAGTTGGTGAGAGTCATAGCTGACATGCCAAATTTCCTTTATCTTCAGAGAAAGCAGACGTGTTGGTGTGCTTTCTTAACTATAATGTCAGCATGGGGGACCAGCAGAGGTTGTTGGTGATCTGGATACCTAAAAACCTGAAGTTCTGAACTCTTTCTACTTTGTTACCATTGATGTAGACAGCGGCATCTTTTCTTTTACATTTCCTGAAGTCAATGACAATCTCCTTCGTTTTGTTGACATTGAGGGAGAGATTATTTTGTCGCACCAATTCACCAGATTCTCTTTCTCATTCCTGTATTCTGTCTCTTCTGAAGCTATGTAATGTAGTAAAATATAAACATTACTTCTTAAAAGGAAGAATAAAAAGAAGAAATACACCTGGAATGGCAATATTTTAATTTTGGAAAAGAGGAGCCAAGGTATTTTAAAGTGCAAATACGTACGTCATTGAAATAAATGAAGCAGTCAAAAATGAATCCTTGATGTTGAATCTCGAGGCTTAGAGTGCAAGAAGCTAACTTGTACAAAATCATAGGTAGGCTACTATGGGATATTGCACGCTGTGTTGGCCATTCTGGTATCAAAAGAATAGTAAAATAATAGAAATGGTGCCACATAGATTCAATAAGATATTATTGGAGGAGATGGGTGAAAGTTATTGAGAGATCCACGAATTTAGAACTTTCATTTGAACTGATAAAGATTATAAGAACCATGATATAATAAGGCAGCTGCTGATAAATTGGTTGATGAATTGGTAACAGAAACATCGAAGCATTAAAAATAAGAGCAGGAATAAGTCATTTGGCTCTTCAAGCTTGATCTATCATTTATTATGATCATGGCTGAAAGTCCAATCAATAGCCTTATCCCACCTTTCCCACATATTGTTCAATCCCATTCACCTCAAGAGTTATAACTAACAGCTTCTTGAAAACATTCAATGTTTTGGCCTCAACTGATTTCAATGTAGTGATTTCTCCAGGCTGACAGTTGCTGGTTGAATACGTTTATCCTCACATCAGCCTAAAAGGTTTAATCTATATCCTTAGTCTGTGACCTCTAGTTCTGGACACCCACAACACTGGGAACATCCTTTCTGCTTCTATACTGACTAGCCTGTTAGAATTCTAGTAATTTCTATGAGATTCCACCACCTCCATCCCAGCCCCCAACTCCTCACTCTTCTAAACTCCAACAAATATAACTCTAACCAACTCAACCCCTCCTTGTTAGTCAGTCCCACCAATCCAAAAATCAATCTGGCAATGAAAGCACATAAAGTCAGATAATCGTAAGTCAGATAAAAAGAACATTAGAAAAATTGCTTAATGCAAAGAAAATCTCTGCCAGAAACTATTTTTGAAACAAAATCATTAAGATTTGGTGAAGGAAATTGAAATAGTTGTTCTATGGTATTTTTCCACAGCATTTATGAATATACAATTCTATCCATATTTTGATTTTAATGACTCATAGTAAGCATTAATGGAGTGCTGATGGTAATGGTTGACAAAATAATAGCAATTTCAATTTTGGAATTTCTAAACAAAGTTTTTTTTTAAGTTTATTTATTTGTCACGAGTAAGGTTTACAGGAACATTGCAATGAAGTTACTATGAAATTGCCTTCATCACCAGTCTGGTGCCTATCCGGCTCAATGCACCAAACCAGTATGTCTTTCAGAATGTGGGAGGAAACCAGAGCATCGGGGGAAACCCATGCAGACATGCAGAGAACATGCAAACTCCAGACAGACAGTGACCCAAGCCAGGAATCAAACCCAGGTCCCAAACCCAGGTGCAGTGAAGCAACAGTGCTTACCACTGTGCTACCGTGCCACCCGCATGATGTGGATGACATCAAACTGGGAGAGGTTGACAATACAGAGGAATTGCAGAATGGACAAATAATTAGGAAATTAAGTTCATCACATAAATGTGAATGGTGTAGTTTGGAAAGACAAACATTATGTTAAAGGTGGAAATATATATGGAGTGGAGGAATAAAGAGATCTCAAGTTCAGGTGGCACAGTGGTTAGTATTGCTGCCTCATTGCACCAGGGGCCTGGGTTCAATTATTCGCTTGGATCACTGTTTGTATATTTTCCCTGTGTCATCGTAGGTTTCTTCTGGGTGATCCGGTTTTCTCTCAAAGTCCAAAGATATGCAGGTTAAGTGAATTGGTCATGATAAATTCTCCCTCAGTATACCTGAACAGGTGCCAGAGTGTGGCAACTAGAAGATTTTCACAGTAACTTCACTGCAGTGTGAATGTAAGCCTACTTGTGACTCACAAATAAACTTTAACTTTAAAATATAGTAATGGCTAAAAGTTGCACCGCACATTATGAAAGCCTTTAACAAAAGTGATATTATAAAGAAGGACGTAGAAGTATTGAGACAATATAGAGAAGATCTACAAGAATGATACCAGAAATACATGTGCATATATATGACACGGGTGGCATGGTGGCTCAGTGGTTAGCATTGCTATTCATAAAGCCGGAGACCCAGGTTGAATTCTGGCGTTGGATGACTGTATATATGGAGTTTGCACATTCTCCCCATGTCTACATGAGTTTCCTCCATGTGCTCCAGTTTCTACAGTCCAAAGATGTGCAGATTGGGTGGATTGAACATGTTAAATTGTCTCTTTGTGTCCCATGATAGGAAGTGGTTAGAGGATCAGTGTGGTAAATGCGAGGAGTTATGGGGTAAGCCTGTGTATGAGTTTGTACAGACTTGATGGGCTGAACACCCTTTCCTGCACTGTATGGATTTTGTGACAAAAGGATTGTCAGGTTGGGTCACCTTTGCTTTAGAACAAAGAAGGTTGAGCGGTGAGTTAACAAAGGTTTTGATCGAGTGGATACAGAAAAAAGGATTTCTTTTTAAGAGAAGAGCATAACTAGAGGCCATTGATATAAATTATTCATAAATATCCAGCAGGTAATTCAGAAGAAATTATTTGCACAGACAATTATGAGAACGTGTAACTCACTAGCACAGGGTGTGGTTGAAGCATTTAAGGGGAAGCCTAACAAATATTTGAGAAGGGAATAGATGGCTACAATGGTTGATTTAGATGGAAAAAGATAGATGGAGCATAAACACTTGCATAGGCTGGTTGGATCAAGTGATCTGATTTTGTGCTGTATACCCCAAGTAATATAAAAATGGACTCTTACTGATTGCTGGTGGAAGCAAGTCCCCACTGTATTAGTATCTTTAAAGATGAGAGCAAAAGCTTTATGACATACAGAATTTTAACCATCAAAACATTAATTTTAAAGGAAGTAGATTGAGCGAATTAAAATTTTGATCCACTTGTTTGTTTCTGTTCTCTTTAGCAGCCTCTTAAATATTTTTTATTTTGTCTGGGAAAGTGAAATGCTTTGCCAAGACTAAATTCACATCACTACAACAAAAATGCACAAGTAATCTTTCCATTTTATCCATGTGTGCCAAATTGACTCATCATTCAAGTTTGGTTCACTTATTGATATTCAGCCTTAGGTCTTTCCATGTCTTGCTTCATGTGGTTGGTAGCCTGACCTGTTTTTTTTAACTCCTTCAGGATTTCATATTCCTCTTTCATCTTCTCACTGAGACAACAATCATGTCACCTGTTCAAGATTAGCTTCCTCTCTATCACTTATGCAGACTTTTCCTTGGTGGCAAGTTGGTGGGGCAGACCCAATGATACAAAAAGACAAATTGTCTGACCTGATGGCAAAGTTGGACCCTATAACCATATGTGAGGTTATGAGGATAGAACGTGAGTGGGATTGTTGTAAGTGCAAACTCAATGGGTCGAATACTTCTTTCTGCACTGTAGGGATTCTCTGATTCTGCTGTAATGGATCCATATCTTAAACCCTAATCTTACTTCCCTATGCTGAATGATGCATAAATATACGACACAGATTTTAAAGCATAGCCACACTGAGCACGAGAACTATTGATCCAGCAGCAAATAGCATCAGATTTACAAAATATATTGTGCTTTTCCAGGAGGACCATGTCTGGAAAATATATTTTTCCAATTGAAACAAAGGTTTGGGTATTGTTGGCTAGGCCAACATTTATTGTCCATCTCCAATGGTTCTTCAGAAGGTGATGGTGAGCTGCCTTCTCGAATCACTGCAATCACTGAATGTAGGTGAACCCATGGTGTTGTAACGGACACAGTTCCAGAATTTTGATGCAGCGATGGTGAAGAAACAGTGATATATTTACAAGTTAGAACAGTGGGTGACTTGGAGGGGAACCTCCAGGTAGTGGTGTTCCGAGGTATCTGTTGCTCTTTTCCTTCTAGATGGAAGAGGTCATGGATAGGAAAGGTGCTACCTAAGGAATCTTGTTGAGATTCTGCAATGCATCTTGTAAACTGTACATATGGCTTGCACTGTTTATCAGTGCTGGAGGGATTGAATAATTGTGGAGCAAATAACAATCAAGTTCACTGATTTGTCCTGGATGGTATGAAGCTACTTAATAGTTGTTGGAGCTGCACTCTCCAGGCAAATTGAGAGTATTCCATAACACTCTTGACTTGTGCTTTGTGGATGTTGGACAGGCTTTGAGGAGTTAGGAGGTGAGTTATTTGCCACAGGATTCCTAGGCTTTGACCTGCATTGGTACCCACAGTACGTACATGGCTTGTTCATTTTCTGGTCAATAGTAACCCCCAAGATGTTGATAGTGGAGGATCAGAAATGATAATATCATAGAATGTCTCGGATTGATGGTTAGATCCTCTCTTGTTGGAGATGGCCTTTGCCTGGCATTTGTGTGGCATGAATGTTACTTGTCATTTGTCATTCCAATCTTGGATATTGTCCAAGTCTTGCAACATATGACTATACTAAGATCCTCTTCCAAGCAGCTCCTACAGAAAAGCACCTCTCCCCATCGATTTAATGTCAACAGCGAGACCCTGGATAATGTTGATTATTTTCAATGTCCTGACAGCGTCTTCTCGATGAGGGCAAGTAGAGGTGACAAAATGCATCATTGCCTCCAATGTGCCAGCTCAGCCTTTTGTTGCCTGAGGAAAAGAAAGTTTGAAGACCAGGATTTTAAACCCAATACAGAGATTATGGTTACCAGGGAGCACTGATTCCTACACTCCTATAGGCTTTGGAGACACAGACAATTTATAGAAAAGACTTGAAAGTATTAAAAAAGTTCTATCATTGATGTCGTTGCAAAATCTTCTGAATACAGTAGCAAGAAAGGCGGTCCAATAACAGCTTCCACTCCCAAGCCAGTCTGCACAGCATTGAGGTGCTAGTTATCTGAGACCAGCTTCGCTGGCAAAACTGTGCCATTCATATGATACCAGACTCCCAAACCAACTGCTCTGCTTGGAACTCAGTCATGAACGGAGGTTCCTGAGAGGACAATGTAAACATTTTAGGAATGTTCTCCAAGTCTGTCAGAAAAAGTCAAACATCCTGGCCTAATCGTACAATTAATTGGCCTGTGATCAACCACAATGGAGATTTGGTTAAGTACTCAACAGATCAAGGATCACAGAGGTGAGTTTGAGGCATTGTGGAGAATGTGCACAATATTCAAATGGAGGGCATTGCCAAGGGCATTGTAAAGGGATGTGCCAGGGGCACTGCAGAGGTGTTGCTGGGAAAAATGCCCAGGCAGTGCCGGGGGCAGTGCCAGGGGCAGTGTTTGGAGCAATGCTGGGAGCGTTCTGGCGTGGGGAGTGTTGCTAAGTGGGGGGATTGCTGTGGTGGAGGGAGGAGGTGTTGCTGATGAGAGGAATTGTTGGGGGCTGATTCTGTGTTTTCTCTGTAATCCTTTCCTCTGCTGATTTTTATTTTCCTGGATGGAGCTGAGCAAACCCAGAATAAAGCGAGTGATTGCTGATGGAAAAGCAAAATACTGCAGATGCTGGAATCTGAAACGAGAACAGAAAATCCTGAAAAACTCAGCAGATCTGGAAAAAGAAAACAGAGTTAATGTTTCGAGTCAGGATGACTCATCTTCAAATGGTTGCTGATGATAGAGTGCAACATTTCAAGTGGGAGCAGAGTTTCCAGAGTTTTATGCATATATTGCACAGAAGCAAGAGACCACTTTGCTCACTGTGTTGACGTGATATACTTGCATCTCACCTCAAAGTTATTTTCTGTGGGAAAGAAAAAAAAAAACAGCTTGTTACAACTGTAACTGTGAGACCATTTGACTTGTTGAAATTGCTCCTTCAGGCACCTGTACCATTGCCATATATCTCAACAAGCTTCTGTTGGTCAACAGATTATCAAACTGTTAGATTATCAAGTGTCACAGGTTTGAAGTGTGCATGAATTGCTATTCAAAGTTACAAAGGAGTTTGTTAAAATGAATATAAGCAGAAAGCATTTCTACATTAGGAAGTTTGGTAACCAGAAAACATAGGTGAAAGAGAAAGGGGATGTGAGGATAATTGTCATGCACAGGGCCCGTGAGGATAATTGTCGTGCACAGGGCCCGTGAGGATAATTGTCGTGCACAGGGCCCGTGAGGATAATTGTCGTGCACAGGGCCCGTGAGGATAATTGTCGTGCACAGGGCCCGTGAGGATAATTGTCATGCACAGGGCCCGTGAGGATAATTGTCATGCACAGGGCCCTATTTTATCATTTGATTCTAAATGCTGGATGGATTTGAAACTGGGGGTGTTCCAAATCCAACTTTTAGACCTGTACTTGGGCACCCCCATAAGCACTCTGTCTAAAAAAAATCAGCGATTCCGAATTACGCTGTATAAGCCTGTGGGTGGGGGCTTAACGCACCCAAAATCCTCAGCTCTGAATAGCAGCTCCAACTGCACTTGCAGAGAAAAAAAATAGAATGTGGCTCCTCTGCCATGTCACTCCCAGGCCAGATAATGCCTCCTCCTGGCCCCTACAGAAATTGCTTCATCCCCACAACATTATTGATCCACTTATCCCCTAATAGCTGCACCACCCAGACCGATCACAGATTTCTCCCCCTCCCGCTCCCCACTGATCTCAGGCAGAGTAGCAGCAGAACTCCCTTCCCCCTCACTGATCTCAGGCAGAATGGCAACAAACTCCCCCTTTCCCCACCACCACCAATCTCAAGCAGAAAGCCATCAGACGCTTGGCACTTACCTCCTCACTAACTGGAATGCCCGAATTGGACTTTTGTGGAGCGTGTCTGTTTCACGCCAAATCTGAATGGGTGAAGTGGGGGAAGTGCCGATAAGGTTGGGCATGCAGTTATTAAGTCAATTTAAGTGCATACAAATGCATTTAAATGGCAGTCACGCCCATTTTGTGTTGATCCCGATCAAAGCCATTTTCAGGCTTTGATAAAGGGGAAACTGGCGTGGTGGTAGGTCCGGATCACACTACTTGCCTCATGCCAGACTTTACTATGTTTTCGCACCAGAAAACGGGTGCAATTTGATAGTAAAATCAGGCCCACAGTGAGTAGTTATGGCCCAAAAACACACCACTTGAAAGGTTTCAATAGTAATTTTCCAAAGAGAGTTGGATATGGACTTCAAAAAGAAATCATTGCTGGGTTATCTGAAAAGGGCATGTGAGTGGGGCTAACAGCTGTCAGATGAATGATGAGCTGCATGATTTCCATCTGTGCTGTGTGACTATTATTCTTTGTATGTGATGGGAATTTCAATCCTTGGCTGAGTAAATCAAGAGCAAACAAGCCCACTGAGTCCTTAATAAAACCACAATTATTTTAATTGTCCAAATATGTGACAAGTTGATTTTCTTAGTTTAGGAAAAATGCAAGTGGACAAGAGGACAGAAATGGAATGAGGTCCCTGAAGCTACAAAAACAGTTGTGCCAGTGCCTCTATGCTTATTTTCTGATGTTATCAAATTTCTAGATATTTGTGTTTCCGACACCAATACTAACACAATTACCGATGTAAGCAAAGACTAGCATTTTTACTTAAGTATCAAGGAGCTGGCATTGAGCAAATTTTTAAATTAGTAATGCCAGCTTCTTTGTTAACTGTCTTCACTGCAAAATGACAAAATTAAAGCCAGTTTTATATGAAATTGAGGTTTCTTACTATATCAAAATTTGAAAATCTTAACTTCAATCAGGACTCTTCAATTTCCATATTATCTTCCTGGATACCAGCTAAGGCTAATTTTTATTTCAGTGCGAGTCTTTAGAATAGTTACATCAAACTTCCTTTCTGGTTTGACTTTGTTATAGTGCTTTAGGTGTTATCTTCAAGGACAGGGTGCTCCAGACCAGCATGTGTTCTGACCAGCATTCAGCATCTTGAAGACAA